>JAKOGI010000339.1:249501-694509 GCA_029747015.1 Carnegiea gigantea | reverse complement strand
TGTGGCATTAATTGAACAACGAAGAACACTATTGCATTATGGGTATACTACTGTCATCTATCATAATGAATTTAGCAAATACATGAAAGTGGAAGGAGCTACTTCAGAAGATGTTTTTAATTATCTCTTTAATATTGGAGCTGGAAATTCTTATCAGAGAAAGGAAAGAAATATTTTCATAAATTATTTGAAAAATAAGATCCAGAGCTCTTCAACATGATGAAAATTTTGATGATTCTCTGGATAATGATGGACTGGAAGGCATTATTAGAAATGAAGGCATGCATAATCTCAATATGGATGACTACTCTTATCAGCATCAAAGGCTATGTATTGATTATATTTAGTTTTGATGATAACAAATCCAAGTGTAAAAATTTGTCCAAGTAATGTTGCTCCGAACACGATCTCTAAACAGGCCTAACTGGTATTTGTGATCTTTATTGTATTAACTGGTTTGCTACATGTGAGAACAAGTCTTCTAGACAGGTTTTACTTGGTGATTCCATATTAAGTCAAGAAAACCATCTCGACAGTTGATTGTAAAGCGTGTTCCTGAACTCTAGCAATGCAAAGAACAACCCCAGCAAACAAGGTGGCCTTGGTGTTCACAGCAGCTCTACAAATCTGGGACAAGATGACTGGTTCAAAACAAGAAGTCTTGGGTATATAGGTTTTATTTAATTAGACTCTTGTTAATATGCCAATATTGAAAACATTATTTTAAACACCTCTTGAATCGGTATTTGCGCTAAGTGCTTCAGAACACCAGTTGCGAACAACCCTGCGAACAGGGTGCCTAGGGTGTTTCTGAACTGCAGTGGCCATACCCGATTATTTTTGAAAAATCATTTTGGTTGGCCAAGATCTCCAGAATACTTTCTTTGAATTTCAAAATTGCTATTTTTCTGGAGAGGATAGTTTTTGAAAATATTATGGAGATTTGTGAAAATAGGTTTGGGAGATTTGCCAAATCAAAAGATTCCTATGACTATATTTTCGGATTTGGTAAAAGCTGAAAATATCTTTAAACCTCTTCACGGCTATGGGAAGATAAGGGTTATCTTTTAAGATAACAAAATCCCTTATATTTTGGGATAAATTCATCATTAGCCGTTGGAGAATATATTTTGTTTGCAAATCATTTTCCATACGTAGCTGATTCTCTGGTTTTTGACCGTTGGACCTTGTGTTTAAAAACCGCAGCTTTTCTCTCCCATAGAGAAGCCAAGAAGCAGATAGAAAAAAACTCAGACTGAAAAAGAGAAGCAACACAGCTTTCTGAAAAATCTGGAAAAAATCAGGAAACTCGGTTTTCACATTAAAATTCCTGAGCTTCATTCTGAAAAGCAAAACCGTGAAAAGCTGTGTTTGATTTGAGTTTCAAACCATTGGCATAATAGGATCTTCATTGTACCTTACATCTGCTTAGTGAGAAGCACCCCTGTAAGGTGTTTGTAACCCTGATCTTGGATCAGAAAAGTGAGTGAGTGTGTCCTAGTCGTGTGGACTTGGACGGGTCTAATCTTGCGAAGGTTGGACGTGGTGTAACCTGTCTTTGGGAAGAAGGTTACGTGGTTGCAAGTTGTAACAAGGTGTGTTACATTTGTAACGTGTGAAGCCCGGTAGTGAAAGTGGTTAAATCCTACACGAGGTAGGTCGTGGTTTTTCACACCTCAGTTGGGCTAGAGGTGTTTTCCACGTAAAAAATTGTGTGTGCTTTATTTTCCGCATCTATCTTGGTGATTTTCGCCTCTGCAATATTTGAGAACACCCCGTGCAAACAAGCTATCAGGTTGTTTGTCACTTGAGAACAACCTCTGTGAGGGTGTTTGTTATTTACAACGCGAAAATCAGATACCACAATTCACCCCCCTCTTGTGGTTGTATACTCACGAACTCAACAAGTGGTATCAGAGCAGGTTCTCTTACAAAAGGTTAACACCTTGAGAGATTCTGAAGATGAGTACCCCACAAGGAATTCTTGAAGGGCAATCCATTGCTCGTCCACCCTATTTCAACGGCCAACATTATAGTTGGTGGAAGAATATGATGGAGAACTATATTCAGGCAGAAGATTATGAATTATGGATGCTCATCAAGAACGGGCCCCTTGTTCCCACAAAGGTGCTTGAAGATGGTAAGAAGGTTCCCAAGGAATCCATAGAGTTTGATGCCGAGGACTACAAGAAAATGGAGAAAAATGCCAAGGCCAAAAAGCTTCTATATTTTGGCCTAGGAACCGATGAATACACTCGCATCTCTGAGTGTGAATCAGCCCAAGCTATCTGGAATGCTCTGCAAGTTGCTTATGAAGGTACGAGTCAAGTTAAACAATCTAGAATTGAGCTACTTATGCGACAATATGAGTTGTTTGATATGGGTGATCATAGAACTGTGATGGACATGTATACACGGTTCACCCACATCACGAACGAGTTAAAATCCCTGGGAAGATCTTTCACCACTGAAGAGTTGGTGAGGAAAATCCTCAGAATTGTACCTCGCACGTGGGAGGCCAAAGTAACAGCCATCCAAGATGCTAAAGACATGAACCAGATCACCCTTGACGAGTTGATTGGTAATCTCCAGACCTATGAACTCCGAAAGAACTCACAGCAAAGAGAGAAGCAAAAGAAGGATCGTGGGCTTGCCTTGAAAGCACATAAGGACACTGACTCTGACCTTGAAGATGAAGAAATGGCCCTAATGTCCAGAAAATTCAAGAAATTCTTCAAAAAGGTCAAGGAAAAAAACAAAAGAAAAGACTTCAGCAAGTCCAGAAACACCTCCAAAGAACAGCTCACAGGGGGTTTCAAGTGCGGCAAACCAGATCACTTAGTCAAAAATTGCCCTCTGCTTCGAGAAGATCAGACGCCCGAACACCCTCGAAAACAGGTTCGAAAACACCCTGTAAACAATCTGGGCAAGCGATTCTCGAAAGCTATGCTGGCTGCTTGGGGAGATTCCTCTGAGGATGAAGGAGAATCTGAAGCTGAAGAAGGAGTCGTAGCACTTATGGCACAAAGTGAGTCAGATTCAGATGATGAATCAACAATCAGCTTCTCAGATCTCAAGAACAAGGTACATGGTCTTAACAAAGCCACTTTAGAAGAACTTCTATATAATTTGATAGACACATGTGCTTATCTAAAAAGAGAAGTTCGTGACCTAGAGCTTGAAAATGAAATTCTTAAAAATGAAAACCTCGGTTTACATGAGAATATTAACTTGCTCAAAGAAAACCTCTTTATAAAAGAAGGAGATTATTCTCGAATGGAGGAAAAACTCTTTGAGGTAAAAGGAATGGTTGAGTCCTTGCTCAGGGAGAACAAAGGTTTGCATGCTGATATAGAAAAACTAGAAAACGAGCTTACCACAACCAAGCGCTGGAACGAGTCCTCACAAGCCCTTGATTGGTTAAACACTCACCACAGTCGAAACAAAAAGGGACTTGGGTATAAGCCTAAACGAACAGTATACCCAATTCACAGAAAGTATGTGGGATTACCTGAAAACATTGTTTACTTTCATTGTGGCAAAACGGGTCATTATAGATACACTTGCCCTTTAAGAAAACATGCCAATGAAAAGAATGAAAAGTATGTGAAACAAATCTGGATTAGAAAAGATGAGCTTTACATGTCTAAAAGAATGGGACCCAAGTGGATCTGGGTTCCCAAAACTAACCCGTGATTTGTTTTGCAGGCTGAAGTGAGAGAAAACAACCTTACGAACAACCCCACTAACACCCTTGGAAACAGGCAGTTGTGGTTTGTTGATAGTGGGTGTTCACGGCACATGACTGGTGAAAGATCAAACTTTCTCTCACTTACAGCTTTGAATGGTGGGAGTGTAGCATTTGGAAACAGCAAGTCTGGGACAATTGTCGGTATAGGTAATATTGGTAAAACTCTGTCCCACTCAATTGATAATGTGCACTTAGTTGATGGGTTAAAACACAATTTGCTAAGTGTGTCCCAACTATGTGACAAGAACAACCTAGTACTGTTTTCAAAAACACGTTGCTTGGTTGTGAATGACGACACAGGAGATGTTGTGTTGAGGGGGAAGCGATGTCAGAATGTTTATAAAGTTTGTATTTCTACTCTTCCCCAAAATAATCTGACTTGTTAAATGCATTAAATGATGATATAATGCTATGGCACAAGAGACTAGGTCATGCAAGCTTATCCTTGTTAAACAAACTTGTTTCAAAAGACCTAGTTATTGGACTACCTTCCATAAAATTTAATGATGACAAGGTATGTGAAGCTTGTGCAAAAGGCAAACAAGTCAGATCTTCTTTTAAATCGAAAAAATGTGTAAGCACTACTCGACCTCTAGAATTATTACACATTGATTTGTGTGGTTCCATGAGGGTAACCAGTAGAGGTGGGAAAAAGTATGTGCTTGTTGTAGTGGATGATTACTCTCGATTTACTTGGACCTTGTTTTTGGCATTCAAAGATGAAACCTTTGAGAATTTTATTGCTTTTCTCAAAAAGGTTGAAAAGAGAGTAGGACACTCTTTAATTAGCTTGAGATCTGATCATGGAACTGAGTTTGAAAATGCAAGTTTTATTAACTATTGTGATGAACATGGTGTTGATCATAACTTCTCAGCACCAAGAACACCCCAACAAAATGGGGTGGTTGAGTGCAAAAATCGAACCCTGGAAGACATGACCAGAACAATGCTTATAGCTAGTGGTCTTCCTAGGTATTTCCGGGCAGAAGCATTGAACACCTCATGTTACATTATAAATAGATGCATGATCAGACCCATTTTGAGCAAAACTCCTTATGAACTTTTCAAGGGCAGAAAACCCAATATTACGCACCTAAAGACATTTGGTTGTAGGTGTTTTGTGCATAATAATGGGAAGGATGCCTTAGGAAAATTTGACCCTAGGAGTGATGAGGCAATATTCCTTGGCTATTCTTCTCACAGCAAGGCATACAAAATCTTTAACAAAAGAACCTTGTGTGTTGAGGAAAATGTGCATGTGCTTTTTAATGAATCTAACGTGTTGAGTGAGAATGATGCACAGGAAGATGAACTTGAATTAGGTCTTGTTCGAAAAGAAGTGTTGCTCCAAGATAAACGAGGTAAGAACACCATGGAGAAAACAACTCCTGAAGGTGTTCCTCAGAACAGCAGGCAAGGTGAACACCAAACAGGGGAAAACACCGCTGAACCCTGTTCGGAACCGTGTTCTTCAGGAATAGACTTACAAACATGTGCAGAAACAGGCTCGGGAGATGATCGTAAGCATTATGTTACGACTAGAGTAGAGCATGGGTCTGTGGATCCTCTTACTCCACGACCATGGAAGCACCATAGTTCGCACCCTCTTGATCAAATCTTGTCAGATATTAATACTGGAGTGCAAACTAGATCTAAACTAAAGAATTTTTGTGCTTTCTATGCTTTTCTTTCTAACATTGAGCCAAAAAGTGTGAATGAAGCTCTTGCAGATTCAGATTGGATCACGGCTATGCAAGAAGAGCTTCATCAATTTAAGAGAAACAAAGTATGGCACCTTGTACCTAAACTTGCAGAGAGAACAATCATTGGAACCAAGTGGGTGTTCCGAAACAAACTGGATGAGTCAGGAACAGTCACTAGGAACAAGGCACGGCTGGTTGTACAAGGATACAATCAAGAAGAAGGGATCGACTATGAAGAAACCTTTGCACCAGTTGCTAAAATTGAGGCTATTCGAATCTTAATAGCCTTTGCAGCTCATATGGAAATCAAGCTATATCAAATGGATGTTAAAAGTGCATTCCTAAACGGATACCTTAAAGAAGAGGTGTATGTCAAACAACCCCCTGGTTTTGAAAATGGTGATTTTCCAAATCATGTTTTTAAACTTGACAAGGCACTTTATGGTTTAAAACAAGCTCCAAGAGCTTGGTATGAACGGTTGTCAAGTTTTGTTACTTGAAAATGATTTTAGAAGAGGCAAGGTAGACAATACCTTGTTTCTAAAATCTAAGGGGGAACATTTTTTGATTGTCCAAATATATGTTGATGACATTATATTTGGTGCAACTCATCATGATTTATGCAATGAATTTTCAAATATGATGAGGAGTGAGTTTGAGATGAGCATGATGGGTGAGCTTAATTTTTTCTTAGGCTTACAAATCAAGCAAACTCCAAACGGCACCATGATCCATCAGCAAAAGTATATCAAGGAGTTACTTAAGCGTTTTGGGATGGAGTCAGCCAAACCCATAGACACTCCTATTTCTCCTTCAACCAAGTTGGTTATGGATGATGGGAGTCCCTCAGTTGAGGAGAAACTCTATAGGGGTATGATTGGGTCACTCTTATACCTAACCGCTAGTAGACCTGATATTGTTTTAGTGTTGGTTTATGTGCCCGTTTTCAGTCTAACCCTAAGGAAACTCATCTTAAGGCTGTTAAACGGATACTAAGGTATTTGAAACATACACCCAATTTAGCTTTATGTATCCTAAAGGTTGCAATTTTGATCTTGTTGGATATGCTGACGCTGACTATGCTGGATTCCTAGTTGATAGAAAGAGTACCTCAGGTATGGCTCACTTTCTTGGACCTTGTTTGGTATCTTGGGCTACCAAGAAGCAACATTCAGTTGCCATGTCCACAGCAGAAGCTGAATATGTTGCAGCAGCTTCATGTGTGCTCAACTGTTGTGGATAAGGCAACAGCTTAAGGACTTTTGTGTTGACATTGGATGCATTCCTATTTTTTGTGATAACACAAGTGCAATTAACATTGCCAAAAATCCATGTCAACATAAAAGACAAAGCATATTGACATTCGACATCATTTCTTGAGAGATAATGTTGAAAAGGGTTTAATCTCTATGAATTTTTGCTCAACGGAAAATCAAATTGCTGATATATTCACTAAGGCACTCGCTAGAGATCATTTTGAAAGAAATAGACTGGAACTAGGGTTGGTGAGAACACCCTGAGATACCTGTTTCCAGAACATGAACTGGGTTTGGTAAGATCAACCTTTACACCCTGTTCTCTCCCCCTGTTTGCAAATTTTATTAATAACGGATGTGATTGCATACACCCGAATTGCGTGCATTTTTTTTGTCTCTTATCTACTTAGTACAGCATAAGGGGATGTACTGGAGCCGTCTTAATGCCATTCAGTCGAATCAGATCAGACGGCAAAGAACAGGCATAATACAGAGAACAGGTACGCCCCTTGGTTGCTCGGTGTGTTTTCTTTCCTTCCCAAGGCACAAGATGTTAATGCTCCTACCCGTTGCAAATCAAGAAATCTTCTCAAAGATTCGGCTGCTCTCTCTCTCTCTCTCTCTCTTTATATGCCCTGCTCTCAGTACTATCGTTCATCTCGCCCTCAAGCAAAAACCGAACATCCTGCAAACACCTTAAACCCTAATCTCTCTCTTCTAGCAACAATGGCTTCCAACAACTCTTCTCAATCAAAAGCCCTCGTTCTTGCAGCCTCAATCCCTGCTCCCCCTCGCCCAATTCTTTACAAGCCTTTCAAGTTCCTGAATCGCTTGTCCCTAAATCAGTGGGAATGGGGATGGATGATATTCCCTTTGAATGTGGAAGGGAATTGGTGTTCCTCGTAGGGGCAATTGCTTGTCCCATTTTAGTTGAGTTAGAGGGAACAAAGTCGGGGTCTCAAGAACAATTCTTGGAAACCCCTGAAGGGTTTAATTTTGAGCCCTGTTCTTCTGGGTTGTTCTCTGACCACCGCGACAGAAACAGGGGCTGCCTCTGTCGAAGGTGTGTTTGTGGAGGATCTGCATGTCGACTTCCAAGGGAAGTCGAATGAGTCGTCAGAGGAGAGTCTAGAGAAGAATTCTCTCCCTGAGGCTGAAATCTCCACTCCAGACTTTCAAACTGGAGAGAAAAGGAAGAGGGTGAAAATCGTGGCTAGGCGTAGCAGAACGCCAAGAACAAGGCCACAACCAAGGTCTCAACCCTCTCAAACTCCCTCTTCTCCACAATCCTCTAAGCCCTCTCGAAAATCTGCAAGGCTAGCGTTTCAATCCTCTCATCGTCCCTCCAAACCTTCTGCTCCTATCATCGAGGAGATTTCTTCTTCTTCTGAAGGGTTCTCGAGTTCTGACTCTGAGAACACCACCTTCAAACAGGGGACACCGGTGTTTTCTGAGTCCTCTGAAGAACAAACTCCTCCAAAACCAACCAATAAACCTGCTGTGAAGCCCTCTCCTGCCAAAACACCCCTCAAGCGAAAGCCCAGAACAGCCCCCTACCAGAAACTACCACCTCTGTTCCTGTCCTTAAACGCCCAAAGCAGTTCACTCCCTCTCCTATGTCTGACAAACATGCGCAGTTGCTGAAGCGCAATGTCGTTAGGGGGAAGGTAGTGAATGTAAGCTTTTTCGAGGAACAGGGTCTGGGGGTGTTCTTGAACAAGCTTCGAGCCCAAGGCTGGCTTGAGTTGTTTGCAAACACCCAGCAAGGGTGTTCTGTGCCTGAGTTGGCTGAGTTCTATGCCAACTGCTCTGTCACAAATGGGGTGGTGACAAGTGCTGTCAATGAGTGCCATTTCTCCTTTGATGCAGCCACCCTTGGTGACATTCTGGGCATCCATTCTCGTGGATTTGCTGTGTATGTGAGGGAAGACAAAACTGCCCTGGAAACAGCCAGGCTCTTAGAGGTGTCCAAACGCCTTAGTCAAAAACAGGGCCTGAGAACACCCCTCTCGGTTAAGAAGGGTGAAATGACCTCCCTGCACCAACTACTGTTTATGTTCACCATCAAGAACATAATACCGCGAGGTCAAGGGCGAACTCAGCAGATGCCTTCGATCAATGTCTGGTGGACCTACTGGATCGGGAGGAACCAGTAAACCTCCCTGCAATCATGATTCGCCACATAGAGCGAATTGCGAACACCACCCGGGCACATGATCTTGGCTATGGGTTTCTGTTGACAAGGGTGCTTGAGCACTTTGGGATAGTGCTCACACGAAGAGTGGCGGCCCAAATCATTGATGAGATTGGGATTGACACTCTGCTAGGGTGTGGCTATGAGGTTGGTGAAGGGTCAGTCTCCAAACAGGGTCGTCGACCACCTCGACCACCTGTTTCTGGGCAACCTTCCGTCAAGGTTGAGGCTGTTCTTGAGGACAATGCTCGCCTCAAGGATGAGCTCTCAGCTGTCAAGGCTGCTCTTGCTGAGGAACGAGCTCTCTCAGCCAAACGCCATGAAGATTTGCTTGCACTTCTCTCCACTCTTGCCCCTAGCATCCCTCCTCTGCAAACGAAACCACCCCCTGCTCCCTGATTCTCTAGGCTGTTCTCTTGTTTCCTCTCATCTCAGTTTTTTGGCATTGTAATGTTTCTAATGCAATATCCCTTTATTAATGCTACTTGCACCTTATGCTCTATATTGCTTTTCTTGCATTACTCCCGTTGCTTATGCTTTTTAATGATGCCAAAAGGGGGAATAAGACCATATGGACAGATATGACCTAGCACCTAGAGGATCCCAGATATGACCTAGCACCTAGAGGATCCCTATCAGCAGATCCCTATCAGCATTAAACGTTGTTAAGCGCGTTTAAATTTTGTCAATATGGTCACCTGGTTTGTCATCATCAAAAAGGGGGAATTTGTTGATTATATTTAGTTTTGATGATAACAAATCCAAGTGTAAAAATTTGTCCAAGTAATGTTGCTCCGAACACGATCTCCAAACAGGCCTAACTGGTGTTTGTGATCTTTATTGTATTAACTGGTTTGCTACATGTGAGAACAAGTCTTCTAGACAGGTTTTACTTGGTGATTCCATATTAAGTCAAGAACACCATCTCGACAGTTGATTGTAAAGCGTGTTCCTGAACTCTAGCAATGCAAAGAACAACCCCAGCAAACAAGGTGGCCTTGGTGTTCACAGCAGCTCTACAAATCTCGGACAAGATGACTGGTTCAAAACAAGAAGTTTTGGGTATATAGGTGTTATTTAATTAGACTCTTGTCAATATGCCAATATTGAAAACATCATTTTAAACACCTCTTGAATCAGTATTTGCGCTAAAGTACTTCAGAACACCAGTTGCGAACAACCCTGCAAACAGGGTGCCTAGGGTGTTTCTGAACTGCAGTGGCCATACCCGATTATTTTTGAAAATTCATTTTGGTTGGCCAAGATCTCCAGAATACTTTCTTTGAATTTCAAAATTGCTATTTTTCTGGAGAGGATAGTTCTTGAAAATATTATGGAGATTTGCGAAAATAGGTTTGGGAGATTTGCCAAATCAAAAGATTCCTATGACTATATTTTCGGATTTGGTAAAAGCTGAAAATCTCTTTAAACCTCTTCACGGCTATGGGAAGATAAGGGTTATCTTTTAAGATAACAAAATCCCTTATATTTTGGGATAAATTCATCATTAGCAGTTGGAGAATATATTTTGTTTGCAAATCATTTTCCATACTTAGCTGATTCTTTGGTTTTTGACCGTTGGACCTTGTGTTTAAAAACCGCAGCTTTTCTCTCCCATAGAGAGGCCAAGAAGCAGATAGAAAAAACTCAGACTGAAAAAGAGAAGCAACACAGCTTTCTGAAAAATCTGGAAAAAATCAGGAAACACGGCTTTCACATTAAAATTCTTGAGCTTCATTCTGAAAAGCAAAACCGTGACAAGCTGTGTTTGATTTGAGTTTTCAAACCTTTGGCATAAAAGGATCTTCACTGTACCTTACATCTGCTTAGTGAGAAGCACCCCCTGTATGGTGTTTGTAACCCTGATCTTGGATCAGAAAAGTGAGTGAGTGTGTCCTAGTCGTGTGGACTTGGACGTGTCTAATCTTGCGAAGGTTGGACGTGGTGTAACCTGTCTTTGGGAAGAATGTTACGTGGTTGCAAGTTGTAACAAGGTGTGTTACATTTGTAACGTGTGAAGCCCGTTAGTGAAAGTGGTTAAATCTTACACGAGGTAGGTCGTGGTTTTTCACACCTCAGTTGGGCTAGAGGTGTTTTCCACGTAAAAATTATGTGCGCTTTATTTTCCGCATTTATCTTGGTGATTTTCGCATCTGCAATATTTGAGAACACCCCGTGCAAACAAGCTATCAGGGTGTTTGTCATTTGAGAACAACCTCTGTGAGGGTGTTTGTTATTTACAACGTGAAAATCAGACACCACAATTCACCCCCCTCTTGTGGTTGTATACTCACGAACTCAACACTATGGAAAGTTGTTGCTCCATTATTGTACTATTTTGTCTAGCTAGTAAAAACTATCTATTGTAGCCATGTGAGGACAGCTATATCCATGTGAAAATATCAATGTGTACTATAGTCATTAGGGTATGCTATGTATTCCATCTCTTCTATAAAAGGAGACATTGAGTGCTAAGAAGGGACATGGTCATTTGAGCATACTTAAGCAAAAGAGAAGTCGGGTATCTCCATTTCTCCATAAACAAGCATCTTTAATGATATTAGTAGTTTAAGTCCCTCTGTAAATATTTTCATGGTAATATTTCCACTTTCAAACTTTTGATAAAACAAGTTTTCGAGTAGGAAACATTATTTAATCGAACCTTATATCTTAAATATTATGATTTCTTCATTAAAGTCTCACTACCCTTAAAAAAGATTTAAAACTTGATTAATGACTGCGGTCTAAGGTAGGAAACGAAACGGGTTTGTACTATGCCCGATCTAAGGAAGATGTTGAGATTAGCAATCTTTGTGAAGTGGAACCTAGAAGAACGCCACAATCCAATGCTGACTAAGTTCAAGTAATAGTCAAAACTCTGTAATTAAGTTTTAATTATTTTGCTAAGCATGATGGGCCTCTAATCATAGAAAATATAACATTTATGTTATAAGTTGTAGATTGTGATAATTAGTACCAAGTAAAGTCATTAAAAGTGGGAAAAGCACTAAAGATAATCATATTTGCATATTTGGGCCAATTCGTTATTTTAGAAAGGCGTGGGTCAGAAAAATAAATATTTTTCTCCCAAAAGTATTATAACCCAAACAGTTGTACTCTGAATAATAATTACCCAAACCTACGTAGTCCCAAAAATATTTATGTAAAAACGTAGGTCATGAATATTATTATACCAAACTCAGTGAACTAAAAAGCAAAATTTTCTTTCAATGTTAGCAACTTGATTCATAAGGATTAGGGCCGTAAATGCACGATGGCAATGTAGCAAATCAAGGTTGATCCTAGAGAGACTTGGTCAAGCTATTGGGTTGTATTCCCTTAAGATAGGCTAAGCGAATCTAAAATTTGTGAATGAAATTGATTTATGCTACTTATCTAATCTAATAGATAATCAATCAAGGAATTTAATCAAACCAAGCAATTTTCTAATTCAAGAAGTAGTCAAGCGCCTTTTCTTTAGATGGGTAATTCCAAAATTAAAAATTGATTTTTCGAACTCCTCTTTCAAGGTGGAATGTTATTCTTAAATTTAATCAACAACTATTTCTCCGGGATTTTTGATTAATCTAAGATTATTAAGAATGCGATTATCAAATTTGGGGGTTTCTTAAACATTGAGTCTTTCTCAAGATCTCATACAGTTAAGTCGAATCTTAGTTTTTCAACATCTAGTTTTACCTTTCAGTTCTTTACCAAGTGTCTAAAACAAGTGAGAAATTGATCAAGTTTCTTGCTAGAAATTTGTAACGCCCCTAGCCTTAGGGCTGGAAGTGTTAGTATTTTTCTTTAAGTTTTGGGGTGAAACGGATAGGGTTCCGCCTAAAAATAGGCTAAAACCAGGCTTTTAGCCTTACAATGGGTTCTTGCATTCGATAAACGCATAAACGTATATTCATAACTCAATGGCTATATGCTGGAGATTACAACTACGGGCTACGCGCTCGGAGTATGCTAAATAACAAAGTTCAATAATAGAAAGAAATAAAAAGCACAACTCAACAGATCACACATTCAGAGTACTGGGGCTCATATCCCTAAGAAAATAAACAACTCCAGCAAAAAGATGGCTGACAATTCAGATGGTTAGTTTACATGGTCATACAGAGCGACTTCTAGACAATATATATTACATGGCTTCAGTAACTAGCTTACATATGCTTAAGAACTTAAATTACATCATATTACGTTACTAAGCTCACAAGTTAATGTACAAAACATATAAGTCTACTACTAGAACAGCAAGGTAGACTCCACCTCGGGTTACATGAACCGACTTTTACCTGTTATTTTAGGAACCTGGGGAAAAAGGGAAAAGATAGCAGGATGAGCTACTACACGCTCAGTGAATGATTCCCACCCCAGGAAGCAAAACAGTTGCACATCATACTTTAGGTAACACATACCCACAATCTGATATATAATATCATACAATAGGCATGTGGGGTCTTCCACATCTGTCATTACCTCAATAACCTCTCTAGTACGATGGTAATCCTATTCACTTTTAATTCACGCATTTGGTACCTAACTTGCGTGGCCTAAGTCTCTCGTAGCTTATTGGTGGTACTTCCATATTATATCAATATAACATCACATAATATAAGCATAACGTAGCATAACATGCACATAGGATTCACTAATAAGCCATCTCATGCAACAACTTAGGTATTGGATGTAATAGAACACTTAGTCCACGTATAAAGACCTATCTCCAAGGAATTTAAACAAAATGACCAAGTGAGACTCCTTTTTGCAAGAACATAAGATTAATGTATATCGCTTAAACCATTGAAAATTCTAATAAAAGCATCAATATGCACTTGGCGGATAATTGAGACTCAATAAAACTCGTTTCAAGAAGATATGCACCTTTTTAAATCTTTACACCAACATCACCCTCGAATGCGGCATTTACATCACATAACACGTATAAAATCATTTTCACAAGGTATCGAAATCTCATATTTGTGCCAGATACAGGTGAGGCTGGCACTCACATTCCATTGTACCCATGAGATCGTCACTCATATTGTATATTATCCCCGGGAAATTAATGGACCATTACCCTCATCAGGGTCTTCCAGGGTTCCCACTTCTAGATTTATCTCCCAAGGCATTAGGGTTCCTACAAACTGGTCTATTCCCTAACCATCTATCCAAACATTTATCACATTCTCCTAGCCCAAAACATTTTAGATGTATTTTACATCAAATGCACTTGCATTACAGCTTCCATTGTATCATGACCAATGACATTCTCATTCTCAAGAGGCTAGAAGCCTTAATGATTTCACATTGATTTAAAAAGCATAAAACCACTGTATCATTTTGTAATCGCGTTGAAGAGGGCAATTGAGTTGGAATGGATACCCTTTCCAAAATCAAGTTATAATAATGGTTAAATAATAATCACTTTACACAGAAGCACATGAGTTGACACCTGAGGACCCCTTTCTATATTTGATAACTAGTGGTGCTAATGAAGGTCGAGTCAGGGTACACAGCTACATCAAATCCATCCTAATGCGTGAAGGAATCAAATCATTTTAGGATTATGTCAGTCAACCAGGAATTTTATATCATTATGGAATAGAAAAGGCGGTATATAGCATCACATAACATCACATAGCATTATATGAACGACAGCACATAAGAATGACACATAGGTTTGCAACAACGTTGTGCTTTGAAATCAAGCATAATCCATTGAGTTGATCCATGTTTAAGTATATATGGGGCATGTTACTAGGGTAACGCATGTGGTGATCAATTACTAAGTATAGAACAGCTTGGGAAACATGGTCCAACAATAGGCCAATGATAGGGAAGGTTCTTGGCACTTCTTATATATATATATATATTATTTAAAGGGGGTGATAAGGTTGGGCAGTGTAAGGTCACTGCTCCTAATGATGCACCTATAGTGTGTTTAATAATTCAGCTGCCCAAGGAAGTCTTTTTTAACTAGGAGTTATCACTGAAGCAGTCACTAGTTCCTATAGATAATGGAACTTGGTATGGAAAGCAGCATGAGATTTAGCAAGGTAGTAATTTAGAGCTCATGTCGTCTGCTATGCATATGAATGCAATCATCCCAATGAAGGATATTTCGCCAATAGGTATAGTTAAACAAGCAACAACAAGTATGGTAATCATATTAGCTTAATCACAATGGTTTACGTAATGCAAAGCTCTGCCCTCAAGTCTCCATAAAATATTGGTTTCTCTCTAAGTCATGAAGCTATGTAGGTAAATTGACATGCCCATGTCCCAATGTGGATGGCACAAGTATATGCCATTATGTAGTTAAATCGCACCAGAAAACTTTAATCAAACACTTTAACTACCACATTCTACAACTGTATGGACTAGGTGATATAGTAAAGGCTCGTATATGATTGCAACTACACTAGCACATCATCGTGTCATATAAAGCACATAGGCAATTACGTATTCAAACAGAGGTTAGCCCCTAAAATTCAAGGTACTAGCATTTTATCCTTAGCAATCATAAGATATGCGATGGTGAGCACATGCAAATGCAAATTTGGATAGTCACTAGGTCGTGTATTGAATATATGTGTATCCTACAACTCAAGCCATAACATGAAGCAATAGGAGTCATGTAATGCAAGTAACACCCCAATGATCTTATCACGCGATAGGCCACATATATTAGACCGTGCATCCAACCTAACTGCATTCCTATGTAGGCTCAAAACAAGCACCAAGAAGCTCAAGCACTTCACAATTCACTCACACAACTAGTCAGTGACCCAATTCCTATAATGGGTCAATGACCGTGCATAACAAACATGAGTATCTACATATATGTTGACATGACCTTGGATGCTCTACCATACTACCTTTCTTACATATGAGGTATACTCATCCATAGATGTGAACATATGTAAATGTAACTCTATTGTTATCAAGTCACGAATTACATACTTGGCGTTCAATTACTCCAACTACAAAATGAGAAAACAAAATTCATAGACTGTGAATGATGATTCAAGAGTCATGTTGTGCAACTAACGGTATAAATCAAAATGCGCGACTAATACATTCATATGTTTAATCAAGTTCAAGCTAAGCAACCACTGAAAACTCATTCTCTTAGCATTCGGCCACAAACACATCAATGAACACTCACAACAGTCCTAACTATAGCTGCCCTCATGGCCTCACGCAACACATGATGCTATAACCATTCTTTAGGACATGCTACCTAGCGGGGATGTCACATAGGGAAAACACCTAGACGTGTATATATATGTGTAATCCCCATTTGCAACCTATAGTCAATGGTATGCCCTAAAGCTCGTCCAAATTTAGGAGAGAATGACGACCGATAGGCTATGATTATTTTGAGTGCGGTCGACATTAATAGTCTTATAACTATGCATTGAGGTCTTATGAGACACACCTGTCTCGTAAGTGATAATAGGAGTCTTACCTCATGGGTCGCCGACCTTAGTAGGAATTGTTTATCACGTACAACTCCAAAGTTTGCTAGGTTCTCTTCCTCTTGTGCTTTCTAGGTGTATTGGATATTATTCCAGCCAAAACATTGCCACCCCACATCACAAATAACAGTCCGTATTATAGAAAGTAACTAATGCACTATATAGACAACAATGACAAAGATGGGGAACAACAAGTACAATTACACAATGTTCAACGAGATCCAACTGCTAGCATTTAATCTTTCAAGCATGCATGCGAAAATATCCCCTAATTTCCTCAGGCATTTCAGAATTCACAAAAGAAGGGTATCATTCAGTAAGATTATCGATCATGACAACTGATCTCCAATCATTGCTCTCCTATTTCATACGAATGATTCCACTGATATACACATCTCAGGACGTACATATTCATAAGCAACATCCCGACACGCATAGGAATATGTACTTGTCAACTTAAACTCATTCATCATTGCTAAAGGAAAGCAAGTCCTTTTGATGTAAAGTAAAGCTTAACTCAATAGCCAGAAGGACATTAACATTTCAAAATCTGAAATTTCAAAGGTGGAAAATAACTTATCTATTTTTAGCCTCTTTTCTACCACCTGTAAGTGCATCTCCTATCTCTATTGTAGGCCTTAAGGGGCAATTCGCGCGTAGGGGCAAAGAATAAGTTTGGAAAAAGATTTCCAATCGTTCAAGTTTAAACCAACGTGCTTTCACTCTCGATTGTTTTATCAGGGTGCACGAATAAAACATTAACTATCTGAACCATCACTTAGCTTAAGCAAGAATACACAAGTTAATTGGGATAACGTTCTAACACACGACTCACATTTTATCCCATCAGCTTAACCGAATCACATAACAGTCAATTCATCCTGTCAATTAGTACATTAGGAACATATAGAACCAATGGAACATCCACAATGCCTGCTCCAGGCGTGGAGAATCATTTAGCCCTTGTACTGATGCATAACTCGCCCCTTTTTATCAATCGACCTACTCAAGCCATGCATAAGTCGTAAATAACCATGCCACGAGGCATACTTACACACAGAGCATGACATATGTCATATTATCACAAAGTGTTCCTAGGCGACTATAAGAAATATAAGACTTAGGTCTCGACCTATGGTCATAGGACCTTGCTCTGATACCATCTATGACACTCCTAGCCTTAGGGGCTAGAAGCGTTAGTATTTTCTTTAAGTTATGGGGTTAAACGGACAAGGTTCGGCCTGAAAATGGGCTAAAACCAAGCTTCAAGTACTATTGTGGTTCCTGCATTTGATAAATACACAAACATATTTTCATAACTCAACGACTACACGCCAGAGATTACAACTCTACGGGCCACACGCTCGGAGTAGACTAAATGATAAAGTTCAATAATAGAAAAGAAATGAAAAGTACAACTCAGCAGATCACACATTTGGAGTAATGGGGTTTACATCCCAAAGAAAATAAACAACTCCAGCCAAAAGATGTCTAACAATTCAGATGGTTGGCTTATATAGCCATACAGAGCAACTTTTAGACAATATACATTATGTGGCTTTAGTAATTAGTGTACTTGAGCTTAAGAACTTAAATTACAACACATTACATTACTAAGCTCACAAGTTAATGTATAAAACATATAAGGCTACTTTTAGAACAACAAGGTAGGCTCGACCTCAGCTTACGTGAACCGACTTCTACCTGTCACTTTAAGGAACCTGGGGAAAAAGGGAAAAGATAGGGGGATGACCTCCAACACGCTCAGTGAATGATTCCCAACTCATAGAAAACAAAACAGTTGTACATCATACTTAAGGTAACACATACACACAATCTGGTATATAATATCATATAATAGGCATGTAGGGTCTTCCACATCTATCATCACCTTAATGACCTCTCTAGTACGATGGTAGCCCTATTCTCCTTCTAATTCACGCACGAGGCACCTAACTTGCCTGAGCTAAGTCCCTTGTAACTTATTAGTGGTAATTCCATGTTATATCAACATAACATCACATAATATAAGCATAACATCACATAACATGCACACAAGATTCAATAAGCTACCTTATGCAACAATTCAGGTATTGGATGCAATAGAACACGTAGTCCGTATACAAATACCCATCATCAAGAAGTGTAAACAAAATAACCAAGTGAGACACCTTTTTACAAGAAAGTAAGATTAATGCATATTGCTTAAACCAATGAAAATTCTCATAAAGCCATCGTTATGCACTTGGTAGATAATTGAGACTCAATAAAAACTCTTTTTAAGAAGATATGTATCTTTTCAAATCTTTACAACAGCATCACCCTCGAATGAGGCATTTACATCATATAACACGTACAAAACCAGTTTCATAAGGCATCAGAATCTCATATTTATGCTGGGTACGGGTGAGGCCATAACTCACGTTTCATCGTATTAGTGTGATCGTCACTCACATTTTTATTATCACTGGGGAAATTAATGGGCCATTACCCTCATCAGGGTCTTCTAGGGTTCCCACTCCTGGGTCTATCTCCCTAGGAATTAGGGTTCCTGTAAACCGAGTTTGCTTCCTAATAATCTGTCCAAACATTGAGCACATTCTCCTAGCCTAAAACATTTTACCTCTTGTTTGGTGGGCAAAACAGGGTTGGGGACTTGAAACCCTAAGTTTCAAGTTCCATTCCCTAGTGTTTGGTGAGGGTTTTAGAAAAAGGAACTTGATACTTGGGGGCATCAAGTCCCTCCCTAGATCCCTAGAACTTGAACCCCCTCCTTATGGAAGAGTTTTAAGTCCCAACCTCCAAGGGATAGCTAAAAAATAAAATAAAACAATAATATAAATGAAATTCTCCTTTCAGATCTGATGTTCGCAAAGCATGGAGAAGACAAGCAACAACAATGGCGGCATTCTCTATCTCCTCTAGGACCACTCTACTCGCCACTGTCGCTTCTTATCACTGTTCGCCGGAAATCGACTGCCAAGTTTCTCCGGTAACTTATTGATGTCTATCCACCAGATAATTGCTTGCCTTCCCCTATTGCTTCTTCTCGCTCCGTCCTTTCCCTTCTTCAGTCTGGGTTTTTAAAAAAAATTTCAATCTTTTGTTTTTGTTCGATCTAGATTCCTTCATTCCTTTGATCAATTTTTTCACCGTCTGCATCTTTCTCGATTCTGTAGTTATATTTTTTTTTTTCCTGGTCAAAGCTTGAAGAAGATAAAACCACCATTGAAGATGTATGAAGGTGGAGAAGATTGAGAAGATGCCCAGAAGCTTCACTACAACTTACTTCTTCAGTTTTGAGTCTTTGGCTGTTGATTCAATTTCGATTTTTTGCTTTCTTTTCTGATATTTAATTTGATTCTTCCATTTTCATTTTTTTCAGATCTGAATTTTGTGTTTCTTTTCAATCTTTTCTGACATGAGTTTGTGCTTCTTCACCTTGAATCTGTGACGTGTTTGTGTTCTTGAGATGCCTTCTCTTCTTCCTTTTTTTTTTTTTTTTAGTTCTGCCTATTTTGATTTCATTCCAATTCCTCACCAAAGAATTGAGTTTTAGAATCAAGTCCCAACCCCATCCCCCCAGGTTTCAAGTCCTGATTCCATTCCATTCCACTTTTCTCATCAAATAGGGCCTTAGAAGCAGTGAACATCAAATGTACTTGCATTACAATTTTCATTGTATCACGAACAATGACATTCTCATTCTTAAGAGGCTAGAAGCGTTAATGATTTCACATTGATTTACAAAGCATAAAATCACTCATTTGGTAAAATCTGCTTCAAATGAGTTAATGGATATATCATCCTTCACTTATCGTGATATGTGACATTGAAACCCGTTTTAGAAGTTAACAATTGCATTCACATATAAATATCTCGATTTCTTTACATTTCAGATGTAACAGTCATTTCGCACACATGTTGTGTCAAAACTCCCATTGCATCATGACAATGGCACATTCATTCTCATAAAGGCTAAATGCCTTTATAGGGTCACTTAACTTTGAAAAGCATACAACCATTCATCTTGTAGTATTGTGCTTCTAAATGAGTTATGACCAAATACGTATTCCTTTTTCAAAGGAAATGTCATTTAAAACTTGTCTTAAAAGCTTACACGCCTACAACTCATTCATAGTTAGTTTCTCTTAAAAGTATCTTTGTCAAACAGATGGTCTACAGTCATTGCTAATCACATAGCTTAACGTGGCTGTCACATCGCAATAGTTCGCATAAATACTTATGAACGCATGCCTTTAAGCATAACACAAACACATTCATTCATAATTCGCATTGTTTTCAACCTGATGGCCCATTTAAGTAACTTTCAGAAACAACTAAGGGGTCAGTAAACCTTCAAGTCGCTTGTTTAAGCAGTTAGGACGTTGTTTTCATCACGGTAACAAACAAACTACTCTTAAACTAATTAGTTGAAAAATATAGTTATTCGAAAGCATTAATGCGAGAATGGTAACGCATGCTTAATAGTGAATCAAGTGGGCTTTAATCAAATTGAGTCCTATTTCACAAATTATTCAGCATGAGACCCTTAAACATGAATACGTAGCTTGAACAGCTAGGGTCACAAAGCTTGGACATAGAACTCAGTCGTAACATACACACATAGCACACGCAAGTCATAGGCTAATAAAATCACAATCTTTATTCAGGAGCACACAATTGTAGGCTCAAAACATTTAACATCTACATATTGTCATGACGATACTCAAACTAAGTTCAAGATTTATGCAAGCATGTTTGATCACAGAAACAAGTACATAATTAGCACACCTCAACACTTCTCGTAATTTACCAATTTAAAGCACTCAACTTAAACACCCTCCTCACAGCACCGACTACAACAGTCCTCAAAACCATTTCAGTTCAACCCAAATGATCCACCAACTACTTACAGTTTCTTAACTCGCTATAGTTTAAACCAAACTACTAAATCAGCTATCACATATATTTCAAAAACATTTTGAAATTTGTAGTACGCTTAGGGATCAAGAACCACCCACTTGGACTACAAGCTAAGAATCTATTCTTAAGGCTTTTGGGTGCTGTTATGGATGCTTAGGAAACTAAAAACTCGGCCTCTTGGCTGGTAATCTCAGACCCAAAACAAACTAACTTGGGCCCTATTTTTTGTTACTCTGTTCCCAAACCGTGTATGGGCTGGTGGGGGTCGCTGCCGCTAGCGCCGGCTGTCTTGGCTGCGCGCTAGTCTCCTCTCTCTCAGTTCGCTCCCTCACTCTTACTCAATCTCTCTGTCCCTCTATTTTTGGGCTTAGGGTTGTCACAGAGGGGTGAACAATGGTCGACCCATGCCGGCGGCGGCACCACCGCCCGTTCTCTCTTTTCCTCTGCTTTTCTCCTGGGGTTGATGGTACCGCGAGGGGGGAATTGTGAAGCAGAAGGCCAAAAACCCTCCCCCCTCTCTGCTGTGTTTGCATGAGGAGGGGGCTTCAGCCCCTATTTAGTCTTTTTCCCTTTTTCTATTTTCGTTGTTTAATCACACTCACTAAACTGGGCTCAATCCTAAATTAGCTGATTCTGCTAATCTCGACCCGATATGCCATCATGCAATTTGCTAATTTCACGTTATTACAACTTGGCTAATTTCTAACGAATTCACTAATTTCATCAAATCGCATAATTAACTAAGAGAAATTAATAAAAATTAGTCATATAATTATTACACCCAATTAACACTCAAAATTTAGTCAAACATGGGTAATTCAATCAAATAGGTTAATAAAAATATTAACTCAAATGGATAGTGCAAGCTTAAAAACCCTGGTTATTACACAATTCAACGTCTAAGATTCAACAGAATAGACCCAACAAATTCAAAGCACTTTTAGATCAAAACAAGAATTGATTCATTTACAAGAATTCAACTCAATTCCAAGATTAACAATCCAAAACTTAACATAAAGATCAATAATAATCTGAAAGCATAAAAATCTAAAGAGAAAAGAGAAGAGAAGAGAAGAGAAGAGAAGAGAAATGCTAAGCTAAATAATGTGCTTGAATCCGTCAATTGCAAACCCGGCATGGAATCCTTACAAATCTTCACTTTAATTCATTTTCTCTTCCTCTAATCTATCTAAAATCCTAATTTAGGTAGAATAGAATAGAATATGGAGAAGCAATGGTGGGCATTGAAATAAGGTTGAAAACAGTCTTTTCATGGTGAAACCGTGTGGAAATTAAACAGTCGTGCGAAAACAAACAACCTTAGGGAAATGAGGTTACCACTGACTATGGGCATAACCATGGACCATCCGTGGTGTGCTCTATTCTGACATTCTTCTGTTCTTTCTTTCTTGCACGGGCATAGTGACCTGGGGGTGTACATAGGGAGTCAAGCTACACTCATTTAGGGATCAAATTTGGGGTAAAATGGATTAGAAAACTGCAAAATATAGAAAAGAACTATACCCAAGCGTACAACAGAAAAAGGGGTGCATAATATAGCGTAGAACACATAATTCTTCCTAAAAATGGTACAAAATGATTTCAAAATACAGTGTACCTGGAAGACTTGTCAAACTCCCCCATGCTTAAACAGTTGCTTATCCTCATGCAAACACTAAACAAAACCGATAAGGGGAGTTGCATCTAGGATGCAAATATATAATAACCTCTTTAAAGTAGGTGAGTCGTAGCATATCACAAGCAAGAGTGACAATCAACGAGAACTCCAAGTAGTGGGCAAGACATTTCAAAATTAGACGGAGGAGAAGGTTTTCGAAAAACTACAAGACCACAAGCTCTATATCAAACTTGATCACCCCCATAGAACCACAAAGCACTTCAGACAAGCACATGGAATTGAATAGAGTCAATTGGACTAGTGGAACCTCACTTTTGGGAAATGTGAATCAGTCCCACTTATGTGTTTGAAATATAGTATAGGTTCACCCAAGACACATTCCAAAGATGCAATCTAGCATATGTTTGATAAGACTCTTAAATTCTTCACCAGTAAAATGCAACGTGCACAAGACAATTAAGAGAACTTTATATGGGTTGTAATGTGGGCTAGAAGGTCAGAGAAAGGAGGGGACTTGGGACAATATGGAGCTATTTTGCCAGATGACTAGGGAGTGACCAACCAAAGCACTAAGCAACCATGAAGTTTACTAACTCTCTAAACTCCAACAATTCAATGAACATACCCCACGTATGAAATACAAAATGAGTTAACAAAGAAAGGAATTCAAGCTATTTACATATCCAATAGCGATCACTCAGTTTTTTTTTCTTTTTCCTGTCTTTTCTCTTTTTCCTCAACATGATTTTTTTTCTTCTTATTTTTTTATTCTTCCTTGGGAAATGAAATTTCAATTATTAAAAGGCATAGGATCACTAACTATCAACTCATACCATAATGTAGATGTACATATAACATAAAGAAGAGAGGAATAAATCCAAGTGCTTAATGTCATCAATTCCTCAACAAATCACATACCAAAGCCACGTTAAACTCAAGAACCCCCAAAACCACTCGCTACGTCGATGAAGTGATGCTCTATAGACTTGGCTTAAAGGTTAGGAACATGTGTTTGGCAAAGGCTAATATGAAGGGATCACAACAAAGATAGATATAAGCTCAAAGGGGCTAGTAAAGGGGATAAACATGTAATATAGGGGCAGGCTATTTGGCTATGTGGCTAAAATGTTCAACAGCAAAGAATGCCTCTGTCATATCATCAACTATGCACACACTAATGTGGCTTTAAACAAGAGTCAAAGCAAGTTCTAGAGACCTGAAATCTAGAAAGAGTCATACATAAAAGAAAACATGACACTATACATAATGAATTAGTCCAAATAAGGCTCAATGTCTCACAAGATATCTAGAAATGTCCCAACTAGCTCATTAGATGACTCCATGTACACACATTAGTACTAACTAGTCTAGGGGATAACAAAGTTCTCGATCAAGTCAAGGGCCAAAACAAAAAATATTTACAAAACCTTGAAAACATTTTGGCGCCAAAAGGAATTACACATGAAAAGTTACTCAAGCTCATGAAAGCTATTTTGCCTTGCAAAAGTATCATTGGAGGTTGTCTCAAAATAATCCTCACCATCTCCACGTGCAATCCTATATGCAAATTTATAAATCAACTAAATACAACACAGTAATACAAACAAAAAGAAACCTAAAACTATATGCCCTAATATGTATGCAAGCTAATAACTAAAATGAAAAATATAAAACTACTCTTCCCCCATGCTTAGATAAAGCATTGTTATTCAAAGGAAAGAAACTAAGAGGAGGGGAAGGGAAAACAAAAGCGGACAATCTCACTATGTTAGATGCTAAGTACACCTAAGCTAAGGCCTCCTTGTAAATGGGCCAAATGAAGTATCAGAAACTCCAGTATATCGTCAAGACTTAGCCCGTCAAATCAAACATGGTTAAGGCCCACAAAGGCTTGTCAAACACTACAGCATGGGGCTCACAAGCTTGGCTATAAGAGAGCATGAAGATGAATATAGCAAAGAAAGTTAGTTCTCTCTCTAATAAACTAAACGCCATAGAAAAATCAAGAGAGAAATCACAGTAAGTATTCTACATGATTTTTCTAGGTGCATCCACTAGGCGCATGCAATATGGGTTAAGGGAGGCATTTTACCCACTAAAGTAACCTAGGGACATAAAATTATCAACATTCCCACCAAGCATATTGAACATGTTATCTGCATAGCCTAAACCAACATTAGCATCTCAAATCATTGGATTATCAATGAGCACATCGATGTAATACTCAGTGGAAAGTGAGGGTTGTAAATACATGGGTGAAACGTGGGAATGATCAAGAGGATTGGGGTGAACATTATTATTTAAAAACCAAGGCTAGGAGACTCCTCATTCATAAACACATTGCATGGCCCCTCCAAAGGAGTCTCAACTAGATCATGATCCTCATCAAAAGTATCTTCTGACGCAAACATACATCAGTGATAATAAACCTAGCAACTACCCCGAAAGGCTCACTGTGAGCCTGCCTCGTGCCCCATGCACTGAGCTAAGGGAAAGGATAAATCAGGTAAGGTTAGGGCAACATCACTCCCAAGGTGATGCAAAGTCAGGTTGAGCATAGCATGCAAAATAAGGACACCAATATGTATCGTGGTCAGAAGAACTACACAAATCACACCAAAAAGGAGCATAGTAAGATCTAGCATAGAATGCACAAGGATTAGGAAATGAATATTTAGAAACATGACTGGCCTTTTGAAATTCAAATGAATTCCAAGCAAACCAGTCAAGCAAATACCACGCCTCATCGACGCTTTTAGCTAGAAAATCCCAATAATCTAAAAGAATAAGGGTTTTACTATTCACATTCTCATCAACAATGTCCAGTATTTTTCATTTACCCACATAATAACCACATTGTACAAGAAAAGCATGCAAGTGAGCAAAATACCTCCAAAATAGTTCATGGTCGAATTGGGAAAAATGGAAAATGGCCATTGTTTTTGTTCTTCAAAATTTTTTATTATTGCAAATTTTCAATTTTTGTTGGGTTTCTTTTTTTCAAAGAAAAACAAAATGCTTAGTCAAATTTATCGAAAAAATTCCAATATTCAATACTAGTCCCCTGCAACGCATCAAAAACTTGATGGGGCCGAAAGCACATGGTGGCGTTGTAGCAAATTAATGTTGTTCCCACAGAGACTTGGTCAGGCTATTGGGTTATATTCCCTCAAGATAGGCTAACCGAGTCCAAAATTTACAAATGAAATTGATCTATGCTACTTGTTTAATCCAATAATAATCAATCAAGGAATTTAATCAAGCCACGTAATTTTCCAACTCAAGAATTAGTCACATGCCTTTTCTTCAGATGGGTGATTCCAAAACCAATAATCGATTTATCAAACCCCTCTTTCGAGGTGGAATGAAATTCTCAAATCTAATCAACTACCATTTATCAAGGATTTTTAATTAATCTAAGATCATTGAGAATGCGATTATCAAATTTGGGGTTTCTTAAACAATGACTCTTTCTCAAAATCCCATACACTTAAGTCGAATCTTAGTTTTTCAACATCTAGTTTAACCTTTCCGTTCTTCACCAAATGTTAAAACAAGCAAGAAATTGATCAAGTTTCCTACTCGTAATTCAATGTCTAAGATTCAATAGAATAGACCTAACAAACCCAAAGAACTTTTAGATCAAAAGAAGAATTGATACATTCACAAGAATTCAACTCAATTCCAGGATTAACAATCCAAAACTTAACATAAAAATCAATAATAATCTGAAAGCATAAAAATCTAAAGAGATGAGAGAACAGAAGATGAGAGAAGAGAAATGCTCAGCCAAATAACATGCTTGAATCCGTCGATTGCAAACCCAGAATGGAATCCTTGCAAATCATCACCTCAATTCACTCTCTCTTCCTCTAATCTATCTAAAATCCTAATCTAGGTTAAATAGAATGGAGTATGGAGATGGAATGACGGGCGTTGAAATGAAGTTGAAGACAACCTTTTTATAGTGAAACCACCAGAAAGTCGAACAATCACGAGAAAACAAATAGCCTCGCGGGAAATGAGGCCACCACGGACCATGGGCACATGGACCCTCTATGAGAAGCTTCGTTTTGACATTCTTCTATTCTTTCTTCGTTCCACGGACATAGTGACTTGGGGCGTTTGTGGGGAGTTAAGCTACACTCCTTTAGGGAAATCTAGGGTCAAACGGTCCAGAAATCTGAGTTTGATAAGTCTTCAAGGTGCACTCTATTTTCAGGTCATTTTGCACCATTTTAAGGGAGAATTATGTGTTTTATGCTAAATTATACACTCCTTTTCCTGTTCTATGCTCGAGTATCGTTCTTTTCTGTGTTTTACAGGTTTCTAGACCATTTTACCCCACATTTAACCCCCCAAGTGAGTATAGCTTGACCCTTATGGACACCCCTAGGTCACTATGCCTGTGGAAGGAAGAAAGAATAGAAGAATATCAAAACAGAGCTCACCATGGATCGTGGGTGGTAGTGCCCACTGTCCGTGGTAGCCTAATTTGCCCTGAGGCTACTTGTTTTCCTGCGACTATTAAACTTCCAGGCACTTTTACTTCAATGTTTCTCGCGGTTGTTCGACTTCTAGCAGTTTCGCTATAAAAAGTCTACTTTCAACCTCATTTCAATGCCCCATCATTCCATCTCCATACTCCATTCTATTCTACTTAGATTAAGATTTAGATTCATAACTCCTTAAAGTGCACTCGATTTTGGGGTCATTTTGCACTATTTTTAGGGAGAATTATGTGTTTTACGCCATATTATGCACTCCTTTTACTTTTTTTTTGCTAGGATATGGTTCTTTTCTGTGTTTTGTAGGTTTTTGGACCATTTTACCCCAGATTTGACCCATAAGTGAGTGTAGCTTGACCCCCCACAGACACTCTCAAGTCACTATGCCCATGAAAGGAAGAAAGAACAGAAGAATGTCGATACATAGCACACCACAGATGGTTTATGGCGGCCCCTACTGTCCATGTGGCCTAATTTTCCCCGAGGCTGTTTGTTTTCTCGGGACTGTTCGACTTTCAGGCAGTTTAATTCCAGTACTTCTCACGACTATTCGGCTTCTAGGCAGTTTCGCTATAAAAAGACTATTTGAACGTCCACCATTCGATCTCCATGCTCTATTCTATCTATCTAGATTAGGATTTTAGATAGATTGGAAGAGTAGAGAGTGAATTGAGGTGAAGATTTACAAGGATTCCATGCTGGGTTCACAATCCACGGATTCAGACGCGTTATTTTGCTGAGCATTTCTCTTCTCTTCTCTTCTCCCCTCTTTTCTCTTTAGATTTTTATACTTTTAGATTAGTATTGATTTTTATGTTAAGTTTTGGATTGTTAATCTTGGAATTGAGTTGAATTCTTGTGAATTAATCAATTTTTGTTTTGATCAAAAAGTGCTTTGGATTTGTTGGGTCTATTATATTGAATCTTAGACGTTGAATTGCTATTAGGAAACTTAATCAATTTCTTACTCATTTCAGACATTTGGTGATGAACTGAAAGGTGAAACAAGATGTTGGAAAACGAAGATTCAACTTAAGTGTATGGGATCTTGAGAAAGAGTCACTATTTAAGAGACCCCCAAATTTGATAATCGCATTCTTAATCATTTTAGATTATTGAAATGATTAGATTTGAGAATTTCATGTCACCTTGAAAGAGGGGTTTGATAAATATATTACCGATTTTGGAATTACCCGTCTAAAGAAAGGTGCTTGACTAATTCTTGAGTTGGAAAATTGCTTGGTTTGGTTAAATTCTTTGACTAATTATCTATTATATTAGACAAGTAGCATAGATCAATTTCATTCGCAAATTTTGGATTCGCTTAGCCTATCTTAAGGGAATACAACCCAATAGCGTGACCAAGCCTCTATGGTATCAACCTTGATTTGCTACAACGCCACTGTGTGCTTGCAGTCTTATCAAGTTTTTAGCACCGTTGTCAGGAACTGGTGTCAAATATTAGGTTTTTCTTAATAGGTTTGATTAAGCATTTTGTTTTTATTGGACGAAAAAAATAAAATATTTAAAAAAATTAAAAATTAAAAAGTTGAAAAAATTTTGAGGAACAAAAACAATGGCAATTTTTCATTTTCCCCAATTTGAGCATGAGTTATTTTGGAGGAATTTTGCTCATTTAAATGCTTCTTACACAATGTAGTTATTATGTGGGTAGATGGGAAATTTTAGACATTGCTAATGAGGGTGCGAATAGTAAAACCCGAGCCCTTTTAGGGTAATGGGGTTTTCGTGGAAAAAGTGTTGATGAGGCATGGTATTTGCTTGAGTGGATTGCTTGAGATTTTGAGTTTGAGAAGATTGGTCATGTTTCTAGACATTCATTTCTTGATCCTTATTATTCGTGCTATGCTCAACCTAATTCTACATTAGCCATGGATAATATTGATATTGTCTTGACATTATATGATTTATCCCTCTTCTTAGCTCAGCGCACGAGGCTTGGGTCAGGTGTGCCTTTTAGGGTTGTTTTTTCTAGGTTTGGTGTTGTTGATCCATGTTTTGAGTCGGAAGATACTTTTGATGAGGTACATGATCTAATAGAGCCTTATTTGGAAGGGTCATGTGGTGTGCTTGTGCATGAGGACATTCCTAGTCTTGATTTTGATGATCGTGTTCTCCCTAATCCTCTTGATCATTCTGATGTTTCCCCTATTTGTTAATTACCCTCTCCTTCCCCTATGCATTATACTTATAAGCCCATTGATAATCCCATGATTTTTGATTCTAAAGTTGATTTAAGCGATGACGATAATGTGTTTGGTATGCTTGGTGGGAGTATTGATGATTATGTGGCCCTAGGTTACTTGGGTATGATCCCTCTATTAACCCTTGTTGTGTATGTCTAGAGGACTTGCCCAGGAAAGTCATGTGGAATACATTCTTTGACCCTTCCTATGATTTTTCTATGGGCTTTGCTAAGGTTAAGAGGATACTTATACTCTTTGGTGTGATTTTGGTTATTGCCTCCTACCTTGTATTTTCTAAATTATGGTCCTAGGAGTTTGATAGGATCCTGCGTGTTTTTATGACATCTAATTTGATGGGTCGTGTCTTGAAGTTATGATAGAGTGGCTGAGGCTCCATTTACCCCATTTGTGAGGAGGCTTTAGCTTACGAGTACCCAACACCTAACCTGGTGAGATTGTTCTTTTTTGTTCCCTCTCCCTTCTCTTACTTTTCTTTCCTTTCAATAATAATACTTTATCCAAGTATGGAGGAAGGGTAGTTTCATGTCTTCCATTTTGTTTTCAGTTTGCATACTAGTTAAAGTATGTAGGTTTAGGTTTCCTTTTTGTTTGCCCTAGTATATTGCATTTAGTTGCATTTTAGGTCTGCATATAGGATTGCTTATAGGGATGGGGTGATTGATTTGAGATAACCTCCAATGATACTTTTGCTAGGGAAAATAGCTTTCATGAGCTTGAGTAAATTTTGATGTGTAATCCCTTTTGGTACAAAAATTCGTGAAGGTTTTATAAATATTTCTTGTTTTAACCCTTGACTTAATTGAGAACTTTGTTATCTCTTTGAATCGTTGACAGTAATGTTTGTATATGATAGTTGTTTTATGAGCTAGATGTGACTTTGGTAGATGTCTCCTGAGACTTTAAGCCTTATTTGGACTAATCATTTATATTTAGTCTCATGTTTCTTTCATGTGTGTGACTCTTCCATGTTGCATCTCTAGAACTTGCTTTCACTCTTGTTTAAAACCACATTAGCATGTGCATAGCTGATGACATAATAGAGGAATTTGTTTCTTTGACATCTTAGCCATGTAGCCAAATAGCCTACACCTGTGTTACATGTTTTTCCCCTTTGCTAGCCTTTTCAAGCTTCTTTCTGTCATTGTTGCGATCCATTAGCCCTTGGCCAAACACATGTTCCTAACCTTTAAGCCAAGTCTATAGAGCATCACTTCATCCATGTAGTGGGTGGTTTAGGGGATAATTGAGTTAAGGGGGCTTTGGTATATTGGTTTGTTAAGGGATTGGTGACATTGAGCATTTGCTTTTGTTCCCCTTTGTTTGGGTTGTGTATATATATGTATTAGGTTGTGAGTTGATAGTTCATGATCCTGTGCATTTCAATAATTGAAATTTTGATTTCATTTCCCAAAGAAGAATGAAAGAAAAAAACAAGAAGAAAAAAAATCATGCTGAGAAAAAAGAGAAAAAAAACAAGAAAAGAAAAGGAAAAAAACCAGAAAAAAAACTGAGTGATTGGCATTGGACATGTAAGTGGCTTGAGTTCCTTCTTTGTCAACTCATTTCCTGCATGATTCATTAGGATATATTCATTATATCATTGAGGTTTAGAGAGTTGATAAACTTCATTTTTGCCTGGTGGTTTGTTGGTTGTTCCCTAGTTACTTGGCTCAGTAGCTCCATATTGCCCCAAATGTATTTGTCCAGTCCTTTCTCGTAACCCTTCTAGTCAATATTACAACTCATATGATGTCCTCTTGATCATCTTGTGCACATTACATTTTTAGTGGTAGAGAATTTGAGAGTCTTGGCAAGCATATGGTAGATTGCATCTTTATAATGAGTGTTAAGTGAACCTATGCTATATCTCAAATACAAGAGTGAGAGTGATTTACATTTTCCAAAAGTGAGGTTCTATCAGTCTATTTAGCTCTACAATTTCTTATACTTACATGACATGCTTTGTGGTTATTTGGGGATGATCAAGTTTGATATTGAGCTTATGGTTTTGTACTTTTTCAAAAACGTTCACCTTTCCCTGATTTTGAAATGTCTTGCGCTCTAGTTGTGGTTGCCATTGATTGCTATTCATGCTTGTGATATGCTATGACTTGCCTACTTTAAGGAGGTTTCTATGTTTTGAGTGCTAGATGCATATCCCCTTGTCAGTTTTTTTCTAGTGTTTGTCTGAGGACAAGCAATGGTTTAAACATGGGGGATTTTGATAAGTCCCTGAAGTGCACTATATTTTGAGGTTATTCTATACTATTTTTAGGGTGAGTTATGTGTTTTATGCTATATTATGCACTCCTTTTTCTATTTTACGCTTGTGTATGGTTCTTTTCTATGTTTTGTAGGTTTTTAGACCATTTTACCCCAAATTTAACCCCTAAATAATTGTTGAAGTAGAGCTCACCATGGATGGTCGGTGGTGGTGTGCACAGTCCGTGATGGCCTCATTTCCCCTGAGGATATTTGTTTTCTCGCAATTGTTCGACTTCCAGACAGTTTCAATTCCATTATTTCTTATGATTATTACACTTCTAGGCGGTTTTGCTATAAAAAGGCTGTTTTCAACCTCATTTCAATGCCCACCATTCCATCTCCATACTCCATTCTATTGTACCTAGATTAGGATTTTAGATAGATTAGAGGAAGAGAGATTGAATTGAAGTGAAGATTTGCAAGGATTCTATGCCGGATTTGCAATCGATGGATTCAAGCGCGTTGTTTGGCTGAGCATTTCTTGTCTCTTCTCTTCTAGTCTCTTTTCTCTTTAGATTTTACGCTTTCAAATTATTATTGATTTTTATGTTAAGTTTTGGGTTGTTAATCTTGAAATTGAGTTGAATTCTTGTGAATGAATCCCTTCTTGTTTTGATATAAAAGAGCCTTAGATTTGTTGGGTCTATTCTATTCAATCTTAGACATTGAATTGTTATTGGAAACTTGATCAATTTTTTGCTTGTTTTGGACAATTGGTGAAGAACTGAAAGGTTAAACTAGATGTTGGAAAACTAATATTTGACTTAAGTGCATAGGATCTTGAGAAAGAGTCACTGTTTAAGAAACCCCCAAATTTTATAATAACATTCTTAATGATGTTGGATTAATCAAAAACCCTTGAGAAATTATAGTTAATTAGATTTAAGAATTTTATCCCACCTTGAAAAAGGGGTTTGATAAATCGATTATCGGTTTTGGAATTACCCATCTAAAGAAAAGGCGCTCGACTAATTCTTGAGTTGGAAAATTGCTTGGTTTAGGTAGCTTCCTTGATTAATTATCTATTAGATTAGATAAGTAGCATAGATCAATTTTATTCATAAATTTTAGATTCACTTACCCTATCTAGAGGGAATATAACCCAATAGCTTGGCCAAGTCTTTATAGGATCAACCTTGATTTGCTACAATGCCACCGTGCACTTGCGACCCTATCAATAATATCCATAAAGTACAAACTGGAGGAATGCCACGGTCCAGTGCTAACTAAGTTTAGGTAATGGCCAAAACTCTCTAATTAAACTTTAATTATTTTGCTAAGCATAGTGGGCCTCAAATCACAGAAAATATAACATTTATGGTATAAGTAATAGATTGTGATAACTAGTGCTAAGTAAGGTCATTATAAGAAGCAAAAACACAAAAGATAATCAAATTTTCATATTTGGGGCCAATTTGTGGTTTTAGAAAGTTGTGGGTTAGAAAAATAAATATTTATCTCCCAAAAACATTATAAACCAAACAGTTGCACCCTGAAAAATAATTACCCAAATCTACGTAGTCCCAAAAATATTTATGGAAAAAGGTAGGTCACAAAAATTATTATACCAAAGCTCACAGAACTAAAAGGGAAAATTTTCTTTCAATCTCAACAGCTTGATTCATAAGGATTGATACAATTTGCATGTGCACCAAAGGTGCACATATCATTTCATATTGTTGTGTGGGTTGAAAAATGGAAGTTAGGGTTCTTCTTTTGACTTAGATATCTTTTGAGTGTACATTCTATTTGTATATAATTTTGGTGACTTGGTTGCTAGGGTCATGCAATTGCCTAGATCATGTACATAATTTCCCCATTAGTTGTATATATTTTGGAAAAACCAAATAGATTTTCCTTTGTTTTTAAAAAGATTTTTGTGTGTGTTTCACTTCAAAACCCTTATGGTAGCTCACTTGTCTAGTTGAGAAACCAAGGGGTTCAAAGGGCTCATTGTATATGGTAAATACAACCGTGATTCCTACGAAAGTGAATTAGAATTTTCTTTTTCTTATTTTATATTCCTTTTTAGTTAGTTTAGTTTGTTTTGCTTGAGGACGAGCAAGTCTTTGTGTGGGGGTGTCTGTTCAGGCGTGGTGCACATGAATTGTAAACGTCATTCTACCTAGATTTGGCTCAAATAATTGGTAAATTTCATTGTTTATTTCTGTTTTCTTCGTTTTGTAGGCAATAAAGAGAATTGCTCAAATGGTGGATAACGAGTGCCAAATGCGCTGAGAGTTAGTTGTGTTAACTCGGGTTTACCCTAGTAGACAAGTCTAGATAACCATGGAGCAAACTTGGAACAACAAGCACAAAAGCTTCCAGGAAAAACACGGAAGAAGAAGAGGGCAAAGGGTTGGCACCGGGTACCTGTGCCACCCCTATACTGCCCTACTCTTGTTCTTGGCTTCTAGAGGTTTGGCACGGTCTGCCAGTGCCATTTGGCACAACCCTGCTAAGCATGCTGCGTCGGGATCTATTTAAAGTCCCCTGCCCCATTTGTGGAGGAATCTAATTGTAAGGTTTTAAGAATAGGGTTTAGCCTAGGATTTAGGAGAGATTAGTGTAGATTCAGTTTCATTTTATAGCCACATTTTAAAAGTAATAAGGTTTTGATATAATTAGCTTTCTTTATCTCTCTTTAATTTTCATTTCCATTCAAGTTGTTATTTTGTTGAGTTTGATTTACTAGTTTAATGTCCAAATTTACATGCTTTGTCTGTTGATGGATTGAAATTAGCGCCTTCTTTTCCTAATCATCCTTCTATTCTCTAATCTGCTCTAAATCTCTCATTGTCTTTCTTCAGGAATGCAAATTACAAGCTCTTTCTCTCTCCTCCATGTTAGGGTTTGAAAACCCATTTTTACAATTTTGAGTTTTTGGCTCTCAATGGGTTAGATTAGGAGCAATTGGGTTAGATTAGTGAGAATTAGGTGAAGAATTTACCTCCAATAGTTATCCACTTGCTCCAATAATGAAGGCCAACTTCCATTACTAGATTTTCAAGCTTTTGAGGTACTTCCCTTTCTCTTTCTTTTTTTAATTAGTAAATTTATTACTTTCTTAGTTAATTAGATGCTATACTACTTAATGTTAGTTAATATGACATTCTATGTTAATTTTGTTAATTATGCTTTGTTTTAGTTTAGTTTAATTAATTATATTTAAATTAGGATTAGCAAGTAATTAGTTAATTAATCATATTTAGTAACATGTATCACTTTCCTTGGGTTAGTGTTGAGGCTAAAAATAACTAGTGGCTTGATTTCCACACTATTTCAAAGGACGACAAATTTCCACCCATACTCCCTCCCCATAACCTACACCTACACTCCTCAACGAACATGCTCTTAGATTGTTAAGGATATTCTGTTTTAGGGTTCTGTCAAATTGAAATACATCAATGGTAAAGTGTTCGCTCAACTTGTTAAGATAGATCAACTTAAATGATTCTTTTTTTTTTTTTTTTGAAAATCTAGTAAATACAATAACTTCTTAGAACATAGGCCCAGTAGCCTATCATTATCCGAGGAGTTAATTAATTATGCTTGCTGCAGTCTAGGGTCCATAACATACCCCAATATGCCTTGTTCTTCAATTTTCTCACTTAATCCTTAAGACCTACTTTATATTAGAGATTTTGTAAACAAAGAAAGGAGAGAAAAAGATGCCCATATAAGGCCATACACTTTAATAAAAATTAACGTGGCCAATGCACGAGAAGTTTATAATACTAAATTCTTCATTAGTATTAATAAGGAAGTCCACTAAATAATCATTAAGTGCCGGAATTGAAGTCCTGGTATCCGTATATCGGGTTTACTCTATGTATTGAAATTTTAGAATAGTTACATTGCAATATAAGTGCACAAACAAAGTAACTTTAGTCAGTCTTTTCTCTTCTATCCCCATTAAGCCTTCATTAGGCTTCCTAAGTTGCATAAGGTTACAAGCCTTTTTTTCTTTAATCTTCTACTTCTTAAGCATGGTGCCTACTAATCTTTGTGCATTTTGTGGTTAGACTGTAGCTTTGGATCTCATAATAGCCTTGCTATTCGGGGGCAATATCATTCATTCATTCCAGATACGAGAGACTCACAAACTAGGGAGCCTATATGAGAGATTGAGCCACCCATAGGAGTCTAAGCCACATTTTAGTCCAAAATTTTGTGATCTTTAGAACAAGAGGAGCAATATAGTCACAACTTGGAATAGTTTGTCTGAAAACCGTCTGGCTAGGCAAATGATAAAATAAGTTCCTAAGCTCTAAGGGAGTTAGAAAATCCCAGCACCTCCATGGAGTTGCTAAGCCCTAAAAAAGGGAGATAATTTTACCCTCTCCTAGGTACTTTGTATCTGCCGATACGCCGCTAGTTAATATTCCAAAAGACTTTGGTTTTCTCATGTTGAAAAAATGCCTTCCATGCCTCATTTTTTAACACTCAAAAGGCACATTTCTATACAACGTAATGTTTAGGTTCATACTTATTTTTGTAAACTTTGGCGAGGGAGGATTCGATGAAAGCACTCTAAGACTCAAGTGTGAAAGACAAGCAAGCACAAATCAATGCCTCCAATAAAGAGTTAAAAAATTGATAAATATAGATAGAAGATTGAAATTTCATATGGAAAACAAGGGGGCTTCCTTGCACACAAGCTAGTCCTTCATTGTTCACAAATAGTAATGTAAACATAGGATAAAAAGCAAGGGCCTCCCTTCTTACATTGGAATTGTTACCGCCTTTGTTCTTAAGTACACACAAATGGGCAACAAACACAAGATCTGCATTATGGCCATCTGTAGCCTTCATAACCTCATTCACTCCTAGATCGAGAAAGGTTCGATGACTCCGAAGAAATCTATCTCTATAGAAGTGGCCACCACCATCTTAGACTCAGAAGAACCCATAATAATGGCAAATTCCTCCATTAGAGGGCATATCTCTCTATCATTGAAATGGATGATATAGTGCGTAGGATCCTAAAACGTAGAAGCAACATGAATTAGATTGTAGTCAAACCTTACTTTGCCTTAAAGAAACCATGTAGTTCAGCCCAAAGTGGTACGCTCATGAAAGGAGAGAAAAATTTAACTGCAAGTGCGTGGTTATTAGATGTAGTGCCTGAGAATCGAATCCACAGGACATGTAATAGTCCAACCCTATATTATATTTATTCTTTTCATTAATCTATGTGATTAATTTCGTCGCATTTAAATCATTGTTTCCTTTGTTATTTCAAGTGGGAAATCTAATGGGCCTCACCTTGCAATTCGAGTTTTGTTTTGTAAAATCATCGAAATTAGACCTTGATATTTATGAATTAAGTGATTTAATTATCTTTAGGTCAATCGCAAACTTTAAAAAAAAAAAAAAAATTTCACAAACGCACTCGGTTTCAGTTCTTTCTCAAAACCGAGCCCATTTAGGGCCGTTTGCGATGCAACAAGTCTTGAACCTCATTTGTTTAGCTAATCTCACTTAATTAAGCCTTAATCAAGCATGCTTTTCTTGACTTTTCTCTTTCAATTTTCAGCCAAGTAAATTGAAATATAAATTGTAAACTTTTTCATTTTGGTTCATTTTTAACCAAGCCTTTTTGTGAGCTTCTCTCTCTTCCCTCTCCTCCTTCTCTCTACACGGCCACAGCAGAAAAACCAGCACCATTTCAGCCACCTTCAACCACCAAAAAACCCACCAAACATCCCTACTCACCACCCCCAAACATCCCTTTCACTTTCATAGACATCAAGCATCATTTCTAGCAACTTTCTCAAGCACAAAGTAAGTGTTCTTTTGACCCCTATGTTGATTTGTGTTTTGATTCTTGATCTTGTTGATTTTTGGTTCTTCTTATGGTTGTTTTAGTGATGGATCATGCTGTTTTTGAGGTCTTAAGAACCTTCTTGTTGATGGATTAAGGTAGAGATGAAGTTAGGGTTAGGGTTTCATCTTGTTCATGCAAGTTACTTGTTCAAGTGAGGTTTATTGCTTGTTTTATCCTTGTTTTGGCTTATGTTTTAATATATTGAAGTTTGTTGTGGTGTTTATGGTGTTTGGGAAAAGATGGAAGTGAGTTCAAGTTAACCCAAAGCTAGGGTTTTGTTCAAAATGCATGATTTGGACCAACTAATGCTAAATGTGTGGTGTGTGAGTATATGTGACTAAAAAGAGAGCTTTGTTTGATATGAATATGAAAAGAAATTAGGTATGGTGTTTTTGTATGAGGTTTGGATGTACCAAAGTATATTTACACACTCTTAAAAAGGAGTTTGAGTTGAGGATTGGTGAAAAACATGAAGGAAAACACTAAAGCAGTGCTGCTGGAATTTTCAGAAAAACAGGGCAGGCTTTGAAAGGAAACTGGTAATGATCGGCCAATCCAAAAATTCTGATTTTTGGTGGGGAGCTAGGTCAGTGTGTTAGCTTCAAAATGACTCTTGAATCGCATCAATCCGAGGTCTGTGGAAAAAGTTATGGCCATTTTACCGAACCTGTGCAGGATGGGTTTAAAACTGACATGTTAGTGTTCTAACCCCTTTTTAGGAAACCTAGCATGGGAGTCATGTTTTGAGTCCTTGGTGAAAGTTTTAGAGGCCTTCCTAAGCTATTTATATTGGGGTCTTACGTCCTATTCGGAGGTCGGGACAATAAGTTATGGGTTATTCTTCCCATACCCTCCTTTGAAAACCAAATGTTCTAAATTATCTACCATGTCTCACTTCTCATTTTTTTAGTTTACATCAACGTCTTTTTGGTTACTCATGAACCGTTGTGTAAAAGCTCTTCATAAGCCAGTTTTATTTAAAATTATCAGTTATGAAAACATGATCGTTTCTAACCTTATGTTCCTGTAATGGACTTTTGAGCAGAATCAAGGCCTAAGCTTCCATTTTCTTCACTTTTGTATATCTCATTCCTCTGTGCATTAACATTTAAAACTTCCAGGTACGTTTATTGCCTGTATCTTTAGTACTCAGCATGCATTTATCAAAATCATAATATTTTGATAAGCAGCATCAATGAATCATTTTAATCAGTGTTTCATCACATAATTGGTGACCCCGTCAGTTATCAGTTACAGGGCATTGCCCTCAGTTACCCGCGCGGCTTCAGGCCAGGTCCCTCGGTCGGCTTGGCAGGTGTACACCTATTCACAGATCGTAACAGTTACTAAAGGGGTGCACTAGCAGATAATAATCCGCAATACAGTTTTATATACATCTCATTCCCTGTTTTCACTTAAAATGAATTGCAAGTGGGCCCTAAATTACTTTTCAATGAACCTTTAACAGTACAGGGATATATGTACTGAGCTTTGGCTCACAGTTCGAAATATTTTTATGTTTTGTTTTAGGCAAATGTTCAGTGAACCGCCCTGAGGCGGGCAGGGAGGCCGGAGGTGATAAATGAGACAGAACCCTTCATGTAGTGGACGGTGTGGGAGAGCCAAGATGCTATCGTGGCATATTGTGATGTATTTTGGAGTGCCTAATGTATTTTAAGTTAACTTATGTATTTTGATGCTGCGACTGTATTTCCAAACCGAGTTATGTAAGGTTGTGTTATTCTTGGGATGTTAGAACCTTTTTGTATACAATTGAATGGTTTGGGTGTTATGATGGTGTATACCCTATTATGGGGTAACCTTTGGATTAAGATAAATCTTCATGTTTAATGCAAGCCTTGTCCTTCATGGACGGCGGTAACGCCCCGTTCATTGAGTCATTGTATCTTATTGGTATTCTTAAGCAGATGGAAACAGGAAATGGATCATGTATACTTGGGGTGTTACAGATTTGGTATCAGAGCCAGGTTTACATTTTCTTGAGGAAAGTAGAGTGAGAACCTCTAGGGCGAGTATTCGAATGGTGTAGTGATGGGGAGGCTATCTATAGTCTATTGCTAGAATGATATTGATATTAAGAGCGTAATATCGATATTAGACTGTCAGTTGCTTTCATTTGTAAGCTTTTTGTTTATGGATGTGCATACCTCTTACATATGTGTTTTTCTTTTGTTAGATGGACCCTTATGGGGTTAATATGCTACCGGGGGGCTCTATGATAGCTCATATTGCCTTGCTACACATGAGTATGGAAGGACATGCACAGGACCCTTATTCTGAGTTTCACAGTATTACCGTCCGTGCCCAGAGACTGCTTGAGTCCTTACCTCTGGTTGGCCCGTGGGTGGAATTTAGGCAGCGTTACCAGAACTTTATGATGACAGGGAACCCAGGCTTGGACGGGCCTAGGTTTCAGGCCCAGGGAGCGTGGATGACTCTCACTACGGAACTGTTATTAAGAGAGGAGTTCGAATTGAGGGGACTGACTATGGAAACTCTTCAACATGTTTTCCCCCTATATCAGGTCCACCCTCCACCTGTAGCCCCGGTACCAGCACAGGGGCCACCCTCCCCGCCAGTACCAGCACAGGGGCCACCCTCCCCGCCAGCACCAGCACAGGGGCCACCCATTCCACCCGCACCAGCCACCCCACTGATGCCCGATAGCCCTGGGGAGGCTTACGTGGTAATAGATATCCCTAGCACCCCAGAAGTGGTGGTGATTAGCTCTGAGGATGAGAACCACCAGGGCGATGAGGACGATCCAGAGGAGGAGGATCCCGAGGAGGATCAAGATAGTGATGAGATGGGGATAGACCCGCAAGGGGAACAAGAGGCGGATGAGTTGATGATGGGACTAGGGGAGGAGCCTGAGCCACAGATTCAACAGGAGGTCGATGGTGCCGAATCAGAGGCATCTATGAGTAGTTTTGATTCAGGTGAAGAACCTGATGATGAGTCTGACCCCGATTACGATCCATCCAGGGATCGTTAGGTGGTTCTATAGGCTAGCCTAGTGGTTTTATTTTGAGTCCTGTATGTAGTAATGGTTTGGCTGGATTGGATCATTACATTTTGTGGGGCATCTGGCATTGTATATAGTTAGTCCAATCCTCGCCAACCAGGATGATATAGTCCGTACCTTGTTTTTGGGGTTATGTCACGGACTTAGTGCATAGGGGCTATTTAGTTTTAATGATACGGAAAGAGTTAGAGTTAGTCTTGCGTACTTAGCTTGATGTACTGTACTTTTGTTGCTCATATATATAAATCAATGATGTTTGTAAGTAAGCAGTGTTGAAATGATAATGCTTTAAGTTATGATATAATCTGATATGTCTGGAGGTTCTAGTGTTTGAATTGCTTTATTTACTATATGTTCAGAATGTCCCAGTCAGTACATAACAACATGGAGGTTCAGGTAGAGGACGATATGGGGCACGGCCAGGGATCGGGTGATCAAGCCTCCTGCCAAGAACCACAACACGGGGACACGCCACCATTGCCCTCTGTATTAGCTAGCAACTTAGGAGACCCAAGTTATTGGCCAACCTTAGTTGCTGAATTAATGAAGCGAATTCCCCAAGTACCTGTTGAAACCCCTCCTAAAGAGGATAAATTGGCAGACAGGGTAGCACGGCGCAACCCTAAAGTTTATAATGGATCTTATGATCCAGTAGTGTTAGAAGAATGGATAAGGGGAATGGAGAAAGTTTTCGCCGTAGTTGGGGTACCAGAAGAAAAGAAAATGAACATTGGGACGTATTATCTGTCAGGTGAAGCTGACATTTGGTGGAGTACTGTGAAGGATAAACTCCTAGGGCCTGAATTCACTTGGAATAAATTTTTAGTGGAGTTGAGGGCGAAATTTTACCCAGCTGTGGTGCAAAGGCAAAAGGAGAAGGAATTTATGGAGTTGAAAATGAGTGGCAACATGTCTGTGATGCAATATGCTAGTAAGTTCACAGAACTATCTAGATTTGTCCCTGAATTTGTATCCTCTGAAAGGTTAAAGATGAGAAGGTTCGAGGAAGGTTTGGCCTTCTACATTCGGAATCAGTTAGCGGGGCAACCAATTTTGACTTGTCAAGAATTATATGAGCGAGCAGCTGAAGTGGAACGAGTGAAGACGGAATTGAGAGCTCTGAACCCAATTAACCATAAGAGAAAGGGGTTTGAACGGGGGACTCCTAGTGAAAGTGTGAATCAGAACCAGAAAAAGCCTACTCCACTTCCCTCTAAGAGCCGTCCTATGGGCTCGTCAGTACCCGTAACCTGTGCGAAGTGTGGAAGAACAAATCACACCACTCCTGAATGCCGAGTTGGCAGCAACAAATGTATGTGGTGTGGAAGTCCTGAACACCTCATCACTGCATGCCCCCGCCGACTGAAAGCTGTAGATAGAGGCGCAGCAAAACCTTTAGCTCCGCCCCGCCAGGGACCCCCACCTACAAGGCCTGCAGTTGCAGGAAGGGCATTCGTGATGAACAAAAAGGAAGCTGCTACCTCTGGTACGGTAGTCACTGGAACTCTCTTTTTAAATTCAAAGCCATTTTGTGTATTATTTGATTCGGGCGCCACTCATTCATTCATATCTACCCGAGCTGCTATACAATTGAGTCTGGAGAACAAAAAGATGGAAACCAATTATAGAATTAAACTACCCAACAATTCTGTGATTGAGTGCCCCTTCTCTTATGAACTTGTCCCCATCATCATTGATGAAGCTACCTTCCCTATGGATTTGATTCAATTTGACTTGACTGATTTTGATATCATTTTGGGAATGAATTGGTTACATACTTATGGAGCCAAAATTGACTGTGAAGATCTTAAGGTTATTTTGAAGGATGGGAAAGGGAGAAAAGTGTGTTTTTATGGGCAGAAAGAGACAAAATCTTGCTCTTTGATTTCCGCTATGAAAGCAAGCAAGCTGTTATATCGGGGGTGTATTGGGTATTGGTGTTATGCTATTGACTCCCAGACGAAAGAAGAGAAAGCGGAGGATATACCTGTAGTTTGTGAATTTGAAGATGTTTTTCCGGAAGAGTTACCAGGACTACCCCCACAAAGGGAAATTGATTTTGGAATTGAATTAATTCATGGGGCCCAACCTATTTCGAAAACTCCATATCGTATGGCCCCAACTGAGCTTAAGGAATTAAAGATTCAACTAGATGAACTGTTACAGAAAGGCTTCATCAGGCCAAGTGTGTCACCATGGGGTGCTCCAGTGTTGTTTGTTAAGAAAAAGGATGGAACCTTAAGACTCTGTATTGATTACAGGGAGTTGAACAAGATTACCATCAAAAACAAATATCCTCTGCCACGAATAGATGATCTGTTTGATCAACTCCAAGGAGCAGGAGTATTCTCTAAGATTGATTTGAGATCAGGGTACCATCAACTTAGGATTAAGCCTGAGGACATTCCTAAGACAGCGTTCAGGACCAGGTATGGTCACTATGAGTTCACAGTGATGCCTTTTGGCCTCACTAATGCTCCTGCAGCCTTTATGGATCTTATGAACAGGGTTTTCAGGCCTTATTTAGACAAGTTTGTCGTGGTATTCATAGATGATATCCTTATCTATTCTAAGGATGAAAAGGAACATGCTGATCAATTGCGGATAGTATTGCAAACTCTGAGGGAACATCAACTCTACGGCAAATTAAAGAAATGTGAATTTTGGTTGGAGGAAGTAGTATTTTTGGGGCATGTGATTACCAAAGAAGGAATTAAGGTGGACCCCCAAAAGGTGAAAGCAATCACAGAATGGCCAAGGCCTACCAACGTCACAGAGATTAGAAGCTTTCTGGGTTTAGCAGGCTATTATCGAAGATTCGTTAAAGATTTTTCAAAAATAGCATCACCCCTCACCAATCTACTGAAGAAGGTAAATAAGTTTGAGTGGACTGAAAGGTGTGAGGAAGCTTTCCAAGAGCTAAGGCAGCGTCTCACTACCGCCCCAATCCTAACTTTACCAATGGAAGGAAAAGAGTATACTGTATATAGTGATGCTTCGAAGAATGGTTTGGGGTGCGTACTAATGCAGGAGGACAAAGTAGTAGCTTATGCCTCTCGACAACTCAAGTCATATGAGAAGAACTACCCTACCCATGACCTGGAGTTAGCAGCTGTGGTCTTTGCATTGAAAATTTGGAGACATTATTTATATGGGGTATCGTGCAAGATCTATACTGATCATCAAAGTTTAAAGTATATCTTCACCCAGAAGGAGCTCAATTTGAGACAGAGGCGTTGGCTTGAGTTGCTTAAGGACTACGATTTGCAAATTCAATATCATCCTGGTAAAGCAAATGTGGTGGCAGATGCTCTAAGTAGGAAAGCGCAACATAGCTCGAACATTGTGATGATCACTCAATTGAATCTCTTAAGGGAACTGGAGTCCTTTGGGATTCAATTGGTGTCCCATGGGCAAACGAAGGCTCGTTTATCAGTACTCACTTTACAGCCTTCCTTAGAGGAGGAAATACGACTGAATCAGGAAAGTGATCCCGAACTTCAAAGGATAAAACAAAATTTAGAGAAAGGGAAATCTCCAGGATTTGTAGTACATGAGGATGGGACTCTGAGGTTCCAGAATCGTCTATGTGTGCCCAAACATGGGGAGTTAAGAAAGCAGATCCTAGAAGAGGCTCACAATACTCGTTATTCAGTGCATCCAGGAGGCACCAAGATGTACAGAGATCTGAGACAATATTTTTGGTGGAATAATATGAAGAAGGACGTTGCAGAATATGTGGATAGGTGTCTAATTTGTCAGAAAGTTAAAGCCGAGCATCAACGTCCTGTGGGTGAACTACGACCCTTAGAAATTCCAACATGGAAGTGGGATTCGATTTCGATGGACTTTGTTATGGGTTTACCGCTTTCTGCCACGAAAAAGAATGCTATCTGGGTCATAGTTGATCGACTCACAAAGTCAGCTCATTTCCTACCCATCAAGGATACTTGGGGAGTTGAAAAACTAGCTCAACTGTATGTTAAGGAGATAGTCCGTCTACATGGGATTCCTTTAGACATAGTCTCAGATAGGGACCAAAGGTTCCAAGCACGTTTCTGGCAAGCGCTTCAAAAAGCCTTTGGAACCAAACTAAACTTCAGTAGCTCCTACCACCCAGAAACAGATGGACAAACTGAAAGGGTAAACCAAATTGTGGAAGACATGCTAAGAGCTTGTGTATTGGAGTTTCAAGGGAAGTGGGAAGATGACTTGCCTCTGGTAGAATTCTCTTATAACAACAGCTATCAATCCACCATCAAGATGGCCCCATTTGAGGCTCTGTATGGAAGAAAATGTAGAACCCCATTGTGCTGGAGTGATTTGGATGAGGCACTGATTATAGGTCCTGAAATGATTCAAGAGACCACTGAAACTATAAGAAAGATTCAGGAACATATCAGAATTGCCCAAAGTCGACAGAAAAGTTATGCAGACAAAAGAAGAAGACCTCTAGAGTTTCAAGTAGGTGATAAAGTTTTTCTGAAGGTTTCACCAACTAGAGGTGTTAAGAGGTTCGGAATACGGGGAAAATTGAGTCCAAGGTATATTGGACCTTACGAAATCATTGAACAGTTAAATCCTGTAGCTTATCGGCTAGATCTGCCTATAGAGCTTGAGCATGTACATAACGTGTTCCATGTCTCTCAGCTTAAGAAATACATTCCAGATCCAGATCATACCATTGTATCTGAACCGATTGATATCGCTGAAGATCTAGTATATGAAGAACGTCCTGTTCAAATACTAGATCACAGGATTAAACAATTGCGCAACAAGCAGGTCCCATTGGTCAAAGTGCTATGGTCAAACCACACCTCCCAGGAAGCCACTTGGGAGACTGAAGAGGCTATGAGAACTGCATATCCATATTTATTTGAGGTAATTCCTGCATGATGAAATTCGTCAGTTTCGAGGACGAAACTTTTTAAGGGGGGAAGACTGTAATAGTCCAACCCTATATTATATTTATTCTTTTCATTAATCTATGTGATTAATTTCGTCGCATTTAAATCATTGTTTCCTTTGTTATTTCAAGTGGGAAATCTAATGGGCCTCACCTTGCAATTCGAGTTTTGTTTTGTAAAATCATCGAAATTAGACCTTGATATTTATGAATTAAGTGATTTAATTATCTTTAGGTCAATCGCAAACTTTAAAAAAAAAAAAAAAAAAAAAAATTCACAAACGCACTCGGTTTCAGTTCTTTCTCAAAACCGAGCCCATTTAGGGCCGTTTGCGATGCAACAAGTCTTGAACCTCATTTGTTTAGCTAATCTCACTTAATTAAGCCTTAATCAAGCATGCTTTTCTTGACTTTTCTCTTTCAATTTTCAGCCAAGTAAATTGAAATATAAATTGTAAACTTTTTCATTTTGGTTCATTTTTAACCAAGCCTTTTTGTGAGCTTCTCTCTCTTCCCTCTCCTCCTTCTCTCTACACGGCCACAGCAGAAAAACCAGCACCATTTCAGCCACCTTCAACCACCAAAAAACCCACCAAACATCCCTACTCACCACCCCCAAACATCCCTTTCACTTTCATAGACATCAAGCATCATTTCTAGCAACTTTCTCAAGCACAAAGTAAGTGTTCTTTTGACCCCTATGTTGATTTGTGTTTTGATTCTTGATCTTGTTGATTTTTGGTTCTTCTTATGGTTGTTTTAGTGATGGATCATGCTGTTTTTGAGGTCTTAAGAACCTTCTTGTTGATGGATTAAGGTAGAGATGAAGTTAGGGTTAGGGTTTCATCTTGTTCATGCAAGTTACTTGTTCAAGTGAGGTTTATTGCTTGTTTTATCCTTGTTTTGGCTTATGTTTTAATATATTGAAGTTTGTTGTGGTGTTTATGGTGTTTGGGAAAAGATGGAAGTGAGTTCAAGTTAACCCAAAGCTAGGGTTTTGTTCAAAATGCATGATTTGGACCAACTAATGCTAAATGTGTGGTGTGTGAGTATATGTGACTAAAAAGAGAGCTTTGTTTGATATGAATATGAAAAGAAATTAGGTATGGTGTTTTTGTATGAGGTTTGGATGTACCAAAGTATATTTACACACTCTTAAAAAGGAGTTTGAGTTGAGGATTGGTGAAAAACATGAAGGAAAACACTAAAGCAGTGCTGCTGGAATTTTCAGAAAAACAGGGCAGGCTTTGAAAGGAAACTGGTAATGATCGGCCAATCCAAAAATTCTGATTTTTGGTGGGGAGCTAGGTCAGTGTGTTAGCTTCAAAATGACTCTTGAATCGCATCAATCCGAGGTCTGTGGAAAAAGTTATGGTCATTTTACCGAACCTGTGCAGGATGGGTTTAAAACTGACATGTTAGTGTTCTAACCCCTTTTTAGGAAACCTAGCATGGGAGTCATGTTTTGAGTCCTTGGTGAAAGTTTTAGAGGCCTTCCTAAGCTATTTATATTGGGGTCTTACGTCCTATTCGGAGGTCGGGACAATAAGTTATGGGTTATTCTTCCCATACCCTCCTTTGAAAACCAAATGTTCTAAATTAGCTACCATGTCTCACTTCTCATTTTTTTAGTTTACATCAACGTCTTTTTGGTTACTCATGAACCGTTGTGTAAAAGCTCTTCATAAGCCAGTTTTATTTAAAATTATCAGTTATGAAAACATGATCGTTTCTAACCTTATGTTCCTGTAATGGACTTTTGAGCAGAATCAAGGCCTAAGCTTCCATTTTCTTCACTTTTGTATATCTCATTCCTCTGTGCATTAACATTTAAAACTTCCAGGTACGTTTATTGCCTGTATCTTTAGTACTCAGCATGCATTTATCAAAATCATAATATTTTGATAAGCAGCATCAATGAATCATTTTAATCAGTGTTTCATCACATAATTGGTGACCCCGTCAGTTATCAGTTACAGGGCATTGCCCTCAGTTACCCGCGCGGCTTCAGGCCAGGTCCCTCGGTCGGCTTGGCAGGTGTACACCTATTCACAGATCGTAACAGTTACTAAAGGGGTGCACTAGCAGATAATAATCCGCAATACAGTTTTATATACATCTCATTCCCTGTTTTCACTTAAAATGAATTGCAAGTGGGCCCTAAATTACTTTTCAATGAACCTTTAACAGTACAGGGATATATGTACTGAGCTTTGGCTCACAGTTCGAAATATTTTTATGTTTTGTTTTAGGCAAATGTTCAGTGAACCGCCCTGAGGCGGGCAGGGAGGCCGGAGGTGATAAATGAGACAGAACCCTTCATGTAGTGGACGGTGTGGGAGAGCCAAGATGCTATCGTGGCATATTGTGATGTATTTTGGAGTGCCTAATGTATTTTAAGTTAACTTATGTATTTTGATGCTGCGACTGTATTTCCAAACCGAGTTATGTAAGGTTGTGTTATTCTTGGGATGTTAGAACCTTTTTGTATACAATTGAATGGTTTGGGTGTTATGATGGTGTATACCCTATTATGGGGTAACCTTTGGATTAAGATAAATCTTCATGTTTAATGCAAGCCTTGTCCTTCATGGACGGCGGTAACGCCCCGTTCATTGAGTCATTGTATCTTATTGGTATTCTTAAGCAGATGGAAACAGGAAATGGATCATGTATACTTGGGGTGTTACAGGACATGGTCGAATTTAGCCACTACACTTACTAGTATCCCATAATAACGAAGTTGAAATCAGTAAACACGAGAAAAGAAATCATTCAACCCAGACAATTTAAATCTAACCGAAATATGATTAAATCCACAAACTAAACAACTGCTAACAAGCGAATTAGTCGAATAAATAAGGAGCATTAAACATGAGTCCAAATAAGGGAAAGAGAAAAGGGAAGAAGTTACCAGGAACAGATTAACCTGAAAGAAAAATTGAAAGAAGTATATGAATAATCAAAATCTTGAACTTCAATTAAATATAAAAATAAGTAAACTAAAGTTTTAAGAGGCAATTGAATTAACTAAACCTACATGCAAAATAAACAAAGCTAATCTAAGACGGGGAAGACTAATGATGAGTTGTGGTACCCAAGACCTTCTTTTATAATGGTGATGGCTATCCTTCAGTTTTCAAATTCTAGTTGTAGTGGGTTTCTTATTTGCACTCTTGATCATTATCAAGAAAGCTACAGTAATAAGAAAATAACTTGGAACCCACTTGGTTTCCAATTTTCACTTAGCTATAAACTTTTAATAAACCCCAAGGTTCCCTTTAGTGGATGAAGTGATCCTATGAGGGCATGCAGAAGATATATCCATAAAATCTTGAAAATGAAAAAAAGAGAAAAGAAAATAGAAAATTAATTTAAAATTTTTAAAATATGAATCCAAGGGGAAATTACACCCACTCGATCAACAATATTGACCCTGCAACCTAAATAGTAAATTATACGCGAGGACAATGTTAATATCAATGCACTTGGTCCCCACTAATGACATCCCAACACCATGTTCTTCACCTTACAAAATCCATCAAAATAAAGAATCCACCTTACTGTTTGGTATGCAAGTGTACCATCACCTTAGAATTTAGGCTTACCAAAGTGTGACTCAATTTCACGTGACTTCTTTCTTAGCTCATTGACTCAAAAAGCAAGATTTCTCGATAGAAGTATTGTCTTGAAGGATAGCACCCAATAGCGCATACCTCAAGAGAATATTGTTGAAAAGGGAGGCACCCTGCAACCTAAATACTGGAGTATATTGTTTTTATTTTGATTTTTAAAAATTTTTCTCAGATTTTTATTTTTTTTAACTTTTTGATAAATAAAAAGGAAACAAACAAAGCATAATGGGGAGAATTGACCATGGAAGCCTAAGTTCCTAAGACAATGTGATATACAAGGGAAGGAGTGGATTTAAAATTATAGTGGAATGACAAGGTAAGAACCAGGGCATGGAGTACTAGTCCTTGGGCTAAATTCTATCATGCATATTATACTTATACAAAACCTAACAAATAAGTCAAAAAGGGGTTCCTTCAAAGATAGTGCAACTCCCGAAAATTACATAAAGATAGAAAATCTTCTTGTTTTTTCGAATTTTTTTAATCTTTTATGTTTTTGTTTTTTAACAATTTAAAGCATAGCTTCGCCTCCCAAATGCCAAAATCACGTAATGTCCACATTGTGGGAAACGAGCAGTGAGAACATAAGAAAAGAAAGGTAGGAAAAGCAAAAGGAAAGAAGACAAATAATTTTGGACAACTATACAGAAGGGATAGAGCAATGATACTAGGCTGAGTATCAATTGCACCCAAACTATGCCTCTCTCAGTGGGTACCAATTGAGGTTTGAAAAGTATCAACTACTCCTATAAGACTCACATCTTCAATGCAGATGTAGACATTGCTGTCATGAACTTTTCTTATTTTTGCAGATACATATTAGCAAATTGTAGGTAAGAGAACATAAATATGAACATAATAGTAATAGAAAATTCCCTCTTTAGCATTTCACATGGCTTGGAGTAATCAACATAATAATGAAGCAAGCTCGATAGAACAATACTCATATTTCGCTGCAATCATAACATTCATAACTTCCAAATCATCATTCAACCCAGTTATTGCGTAATGATCTGTAAGCTTAACAAGGAAGTACTCAAGGGAACTGTGGGGTGGTGAACAAGCAAAAGAGGCTTCGACTAACTCATGAAATCAGCCACTTTGTAGACAATGATACCTGTAAAGGTAAGGTGACTTACATATAGATCTCCCTAGAATTGCATAAGTGGGATCCACACTAGGAGTTGGTTGCTGTAAGCTTAAGACTAGGGGGTAAGACCTCTATCATAATCTCCTCAAACTGATTAATAATGACATCCTACTCATCAGAGTTAGACTCAACCTCATAATCTGTACTTTTCTCGGGCTTTCTTAAGGGATCTAAAGAAAAGGGGGATCACGGACGGTCAAATGAGGAGGTGTGGGAGTAAAAGTAGGTAAAGATGGTTTTTTCCCCCTCCTTGATCACATACATGATAGGCAAGATGAACTATAGGACTTAGAAGGGATGAAGACTCAAAGTCACTTATACGAGAAGCCTCAGGCATGGTAAAACCTCTAAGATGAGTCTCACACAAATAAGTGTTGTACACTCTTTTTCTGTTCTTAACGAATTCTGAAAACCAATTAATCATATTACCTATCGTATACTCCATTGATCAAATGCAGTTTCTATGCTCTTCTCAGGTGTAAATTTCAATTGAACATAATGGGGCCATGAGTCAGTATTATGGTCAAATGAATGGCAATAGTAAAAGGGAGGAAGAACATATTCAGGGAAGCAAGGGGAAGGGGGCACAAGGAGATATAAATTGTTCCTTATAAAAACATCTAGCATGGAAATGACACAAATCGGGAAAGGATATCCCACAAACACAGCTAGTCTTTTTAAACTCATATGTATCCTTAGCCACTTATTTATGTAAGTGCAAGCATCATCAAGATTTTTGAAAAGAAACCTGAAATATTCTAAAAGAGTTTCAGTCTCACCATTCACCCTGTAATGCTGTGTTCTTGATTTTTACATTAAGCTGACTATCCTAGCTTATGATGTTATAAAATCATATTTTATTAATTAGATAAGTTAAATTAATATTGATGTGCTTGATAAGTGACAATTTTATTAAAAAAGAATATTGTTATCGTTGTTATTATTATTATTATTATTATTATTATTATTGTTATTATTATTATTATTATTAGTTTTGAAAATTTTATGATGATTCTAATAAGCGTTAATAAGAATTATTATCGAGTATTAAATCGAGTAGATTCCTGAATATGACTAGATTGTCAACCTTAGAATTAGTTTTGCTGGTTATTAATTCGAGCCTTAATATAATCAGGAACAAGTAAATCAACGAACGATTGTATTAGCGATTTGAGTTCTGAATGAGAAGTACGAGATTGGGCTAGCAATATTAGTCAATGGACAAACATTAACAAAAAAAGTGGAAAAGGGGGTATTTTTGTCCAAGAAAAATGCCAGATGCTGCCTGGCTTCTTCTTCTTCCTTGCGCGACCCCGAACGCCAGATGCATCCTCTTTCTCCTTTTCTCCATACACGCGGCCACAAGCTCCCTAAATTCCATCAATTCTTCCTCTACCGAGCTTGCATTTCCTTACATCCCACCTCCCCAATGTTAAATAAACCGGATGCTATGAGTTCCAAGTGAAATCAGTGCAAGATCACCACATTTGTGGCCACTTCAGGCAAGGGTTTGAGCTGCTGAACACGTGCCCAGACCCGACCATGCATCTCAGACCTTAGTCACTCCAATTCCTCTGTAAACTGTGGCTGCCAGCACAAGTATCCGCAATAGCACTAAAATATTGAGCCAAAAATTAAGTCAAATTAGGTCAGTTTGCGTGGGTTTGGGTGTGGTAACAGGTAGATTTTAACGATTGTAGGTAGTTCATGTTTAATTATTAGTAATTTCTCTTCCTCCTAAATTTTTAGTAATTTTACACAGATTTTATCGATTGTAGGCAGTTCATGTTTAATTCTGTGATTATTATCAACAATTAGAGGAATTGATGCTGAAATTTAGTAAAAAATGATGATGATGCTAATTTGGGTCTCATACATGTTGAGTTGATGCGTAGTTTTGTAAACCGATCAAATTAGGCAATTTTGGAGTAAACGAATTATGCCTGTGATGTTGTCAAAATCAATTTAAATATGCTTTAAATTCTATTTTTAGAGAATACATATGCATATTATTTTTTGAATATTGATATTCCGAGTTACACGATTGAACTATTATGATACTGTACCGAGCATGGTAGTTGAATGGTTTGAGGTGGAACTAATGAGTGATTTGAGATTTTTGTGGACAGTCTTATATAAGGAGGGGGCCTGGGATTGATATTAATCGCGATCGTGTGAATTGCTTAGTAATTATAGTATTAGATAGATTTTACTGAAACTGTTCCTGCAAAGTGAAACGAATGTGCTATTTGTGAACCCCTCTCCTCTTTAATTTATAAAATGATGTTATGTGAATGAACTACAACTTTAAAAGCTAGTTAAAAGCTTATTTTCATGATTTCAAGATGTTTCTAAATGTTCATCAGTTGCCCGTTTCGATTACTAAGATGTTTGCAGCCTGAATGACCCTAAATCGTCAAACTACTCAGCTTAACGACTCAGCTGACTAGTCGGCAGTTCTAGCAATTTAAAAACAAAATAAGTAAAGAGCTTGAAAATGTTTTAAGGGTTTGGTTTGTATTATATTTCTTCCTTTTGCATTCAAAGCATTAAAATAAACTTAAAAGGGCAACTGAACATGTTTTATTTCGAGACCTTATATGCTAGCCAATTCTTTAAGTTTTGAATTGCGAGTAAGTAGACTCACCATGATCTTAAGAGGTTTTCCTTGTTGAAAATGAAAGAACTATAAACCATTAATGGGATTATGGGTTATGTTGTTAGACAAGTATAGTTTTTATTATGTAAGCGACTATTAAAAAGAAGTGATTCATGACTCACTTGAAGATGAGACTCACTGTGTGTCATAGTTACCCCTTTTTATATAAGCTATAATGGTTTAGTACGATTTTAATCGCTAAGATAAGTGCTTTAAGTGGAAAATAATTAGAGAGTAGACTGGGTCTTTAGGAACCCTAATGGCTATGGAGATAGACCTGGAAGTGGGAACCTTAGAACAACCAGATGAGGGTAATGGTCCAAAATATGTTATGCCCTGGGGATAATTCGATGCGTGAGTCACGGCCTCACATAGGGTGAGTGACGATCTCCCCTAACCAGTGTATTATACGATCTTATGCCTGAACAGAAAGATATTTTCCTGATATATGAGAAAATCATTTGAATTCTTACAATTGTGGGTGTTTTAGGAACTTTTAAAAAGTATATGAGCCTTAAAGGGGCTAGTCTGAATTGTAAGCGATTCTTTTAAAGTAAAATGAGTTAATACGGTTTCAAAGCATGTGAATGAAAGCTTTTTCACCCTAGCTTTGTCATTTTACTTGGCTTTGTGCATGAATGCCTATTTCTAAGGAAGTTTTGTTATGAAAGGTGGAGATGCGAGCCTGAGTGGCTTGAAGTAAAGTTTAGAGGTGATGGTTTCGTTGGGGAAATTTGTTTGCCAAATGTGATAGTAGCATAAAAATGTTGTGTGCTTACTACTTATTACTATTGCCTATAAATGTTTTGATTTTTAAGGAGTTGAGAAATACTGACTGAGCGTGTGGGAGCTCATCCATTCCTTATTCCCTTTCCATGTTTAAATTAAACAGATATAGAAGTTATTTTAGTGATGACCTGTTGGCAGCTTTTTGGCTAGTTTTGCTTGAATGGTTGCTTTGAAGTGTTTGATGTCTTGTCATCTTTGTAATTAAGCAAGCTTGCTCGTTGAATGTGTAGGCATATAGACGGCTTTGAACCTATGTATATGATGTTATAACTCTTGTTTTTAACTAGCTTGAATGTTAATAACCTGGATGGGTGACCCGTGGCCATGACTTATGTCATCTAGTATGTTGTTTTACCTTATTGTCAAACTATAGGTACCCTTAGCTTAAGCTAAACCATAAAACATTGTAAAAATAGGCCAAACTCTAGTAGTTTTGTTCCAAAATACCTAATTTCACGTTAATATTTGAGTTCAACCTTAATAGCCTTAGGGACTTCTTTTAAAAGTCCTGGTAGTGTGACACCTCCTTGGGACAGGGCTGGTATATTGGGCGATATTAGAGCCATAGGTTTGCATTCTACATCTAGAATAAATAATAGGAGTTCCGATGTGTGAAATACATGACTTAAGTGCTTATTTGATCATGTCTTTCTTTGTATTACCTGTATTAGAGTGGGGAAGCTAATTAATGAATACAACATCGAATATGCCCCCACCGTGAGATTGGAAGAGTTATTAGCCTAGGACCCAGACTAATCGGAAAGCTCAAATGAATCCGTGGTTGATAACATTTCTGAAGATGACACCTCAGACGTGGAGTAAGGTAGAGTAGTGTGAACTCAGGTTCACAGTTGATGTGATGTATATAAATAAGCTGGTTATAAGCCCTTTTAATTTGTTTTCCTTCGAGATGAAGCACTAGAATGGCGAGGACTCCCAGTGACTTCTACGTCACACTACTAGTATCTAAATGAAATAAATGCAATTGGTGCTTACCAAAGTGTTAGGTGCTTACCAAAGTGTTATGTGCTCACTAGTTTCTTTGTACATATATGTGCTCTCCTTTAAAGTGAAAATGTGGTATGCATGTATGACCTTGTGTGGCTTAAGCTAAAACTTAACTTGTGGCTATACATAACATCTTTCTGCCCCACTTGCAAATAATTTCATTAACCGAGAAATCTTGCCCTTATAAGTCCTGGTATGGTTGTGGTGTTAACTCCTAATTGGAATTAGAACTAAGTAACCTCCTATGTAAATATGTGAACAAATGCATCCACGATGGGAGCCAATTTCTGAACCTACTATTATAGAAATGATATGCCAGTTTAATAAGCTTAATCCTCCTGAGTTCCGGGGGTGGATTAAACCCTATGGCATGTGAGGAATGGCTTAGAAGGATGGAAAATCTATTTGAAATTATGGAATGCCCTGAGAGTTTCAAAGTACATCTAGCTACCTAACAATTTAAGAAAGAGGCTGAATTTAGTGGGAAGCAGTGAAACGCCAGGCATGTGGACCACCGTTAACCTGGGATCAACTGAAGGCTCTAATGGATGCCCAATACTATCTTTGAGATATAAGGATGGCTAAGGCGCAGGAGTTCCTATGCCTGAAATAAGGAGAAATGAGTGTAATGAAATATGCGGCAAAGTTCAATGAACTGAGCCATTTTGCACTGAACTAAGTGGCCATTGAAGAAATAGGAATGAACCACCTTGTGCAAGAACTAAAAGAGGAAGTGAAGCAGACGATAGCAAGGCACACCTATTCTAATTTTGAAGAGATGTATTAAAGAGCTGTTAAAGTAGCCTGTATCTTGAATGACATCGAGATAAAAAAGAGGGAAAAGTGCAAGGGAAAGAGAAAGTTCAGCCCTGGAAACTTGAGTTCTGAGGGAAACAGAAACTTCAAAAGATTTAAACTTGGGATGAGACATAACAAAGGAAAAGAACTCGCCCAATGGCAACAAAAGAAAACTTGTAACCAGTGTGGGCATCAACACTTTAGCCCATGCAAAGGCATTAAGGGTTAATGCTTTGGATGTGGTGAAATGGGCCACAGGATCGTCGATTGCCTGAAGGCAACATGGAACAACCAGGGTAATACTGAGAAATCAGGAGTGGGGAGTAATCCAGCAGCGCAATGAGGTCGTCCTCCAGCTGGTGCTTTCTCTGGAGGCAACAGAAGCAATAAGAAACCACACGCAGGAGGTCGACTATTTTGCTTGAAATGAGAAGAGGCTAGAGATCCTACTAACACAGTGTCAGGTACTCTTCTTGTTAACCACCTTTATGCTCGCATCTTATTTGATTTGGGTGCTACTCAGTCATTTATGAACTCTAAATTTGCAGAGAAGCTCGCAAGTAATCCCGACGAGATGGATATACAACTTTTTGTAAGCACTCCCTTAAGAATTATTTATCATACTGATCTTATCTTTGGAGATTGTTCTGTTAATGTGGAGGGGAGAACTCTACCTACTGATTTGGTGCAATTAGAAATATAAGAATAGGATATTATTTTAGGGATGGATTGGTTAGCTAAACATAAAGTGACCATAGATTGTGAAAAAAAGCTAATCTCCTTCTCGACCCCTGAAGGGGAAAGGATTGAATTTAAAGGAAGTGGCTGTCAGAAAATTACTCCAAATATATCAGCCATGCATGCCATTAAAATGCTAAGAAAAGGTTATCAAGGTTATTGGTGTGTGATTGAGATGACAGAACAAAAAGAACCAGATCGGAATGAGATTCCAGTGGTGAAAGAATTCTTAAATGTATTCCAAGATGTGCCAGGACTACCACCTGATCGAGAAATTGCGTTTACAATAGATATGGTGTCGGGCACTGCCCCAATATCTAAGACTCCTTGGTTTTAAAGTATACCAAAATATCATCAATGAACATCCCCACGAATCTATAGAGGAAAAGTTTAAAAACCCATGTGGATAGGGATGAAAAGAGGCATCGCAGACTTTGTTGCTCACTACCTCTCATGTCAAAGAGTAAAAACTGAGCACCAAAAACTTGGGGGATTGCTTTAGCCCTTACCTATTCTAGTATGGAAATGAGAGCACATCACCATGGAGTTCGTCACTAGATTACCAAAAACCACTATACAACATGATAGCATCCAGGTTGTTGTTGATGGATGGACTAAGGTTGCACACTTTCTGGCCATAAAAGTCACTTTTACCTATGAGCAAGTAGTAGATTTATATATCAAGGAAATAGTCAGATTACATGGAGTACCTTTCAGTACAGTGTTAGATCGAGATACTAAGTTTATATCTAGGTTCTGGCACGGATTTCAAAAAGTGATGGAACTCCACTATGCTTGAGTATAACTTTCTACCCCCTATCATATGGGCAATCTGAAAGGACTACTCAAACCTTAAAAGATATGCTAAGAGCCTATGCATTGGAATACGCAGGAACTTGGGATCACAACTTGCCTCTAATCGAGTTTGCATACAACAATAGCTACCATGCAAGTATTAGCATGGCTCCTTTGAAGCACTATACGGTTGAAGGTGTAGAACTCATATTTGTTGGGATGAAGTAGGTGAAAGAGAACCCTCCAAGGTAGAACTAATCGACCAGACGATCGAGGTGATAAAAAACATATGTAAAAGGTTATAGGCGGCTCAGCGTATATGATGGAGTCCCCATCAGCCAAGATAAGGAAGAGGGTCCTAAGAGTCCTACAAGGTCCAACGCAAGTTCCAAAGTCTAAGCCATGGTTCAAATTTTGGAGAAGAACCAAACAGAAGCAATCGGGTTACATAACCAGAATTTACCCGATTTTGTTCATTTGATTTCTTAAGCTACATTGTGCCTTAACTTGATATTTTTGCATTTTTAGGTTCCTTATGATGTTAGCTTTAAGGTCCAAGCATTTAAAATCGATCATGCACAGTTGACGTCAAGAGATCAAGGTATTTTGTTCAACCTGTCAGTTTTGGTCTAAAACTGCATGGTAAAATGTTTTAGTAGAAATCTTTAACTTAAACATGATTTAACCTTGATTTCTTTGCTGGGGGGTTTGTACGCACCCTAAGGAGTCCCCCCATGGCCTGAAATCAAAATCATGCCCATTTTTGATTGGCTGAAAGAAGGGGAGAAAATCGGGTTAATTTTGAGCTTCTAGAACCCAGTTAAGCACCTAGGTGTTTTTCCTTCCCAAGTACGTTTGCTCAGCTTCTACCTTGCTTACTTGCTTGAATCATGAGTCTAAGCAGAAGAAACATGATCATTTGCTACATTGAAGCCTTGCGGAGCGTCCATCCAATGAGAGCAAAAGGAAGAAATCACACCTTGCTTTCCAACTCGACAGCCGGAAAAGAGGCCTACTTTACGGCTGCTTTTCTCGTCATTTTTGCTAGAAAGCTGGTGCATTAGCTTAATTGTGTTGTATTAAAGTTAAGTACATCATTTGTTTTGCTTTCCTTAACATTCTTATTGTAATTAGTTTAGTTAAGCAAGCATGTAATCTAGTTTAGTTCTAAGCACATGGATTAGCTAGATTAAGACGTTTCCTTCCTAGGAAGGAAACCTCATTCAGCTTCCTTTGCTGCTCGATTGCTTGCTTGGTCATGTATTAATGTTTGTCACGGCCATTTTGAAAGACACACTTTGATATTTTGAATGAAAAACCGTAAGTGAGAGCAAATATCTTTCGTTCATCCAAAGACTTCACTTGCTTATCCTTAATTTGGCCCATTAAGGTGGTGATCAAGTAAGTCCTAAACCTTGATTAAGTGGTGTTTCTGTATCTTAATCACAGTTTAGGGACCCTAAGCTCAAGTTTAGTGGTGATTCTATATCTAAACAAGAGTTTAGTCTATCTTTCTTTCATTTGTTCACTTAAGCTTAACTTGAATTCAGCTTACTTTGCAATTAGCTTTGAATTCAGGATTGAGTATTTGTGTTTTCCTTCCAAGATACATCAGTATACAAAAGAGTTACATAGATATCAGGAGAAGGCCTTTAGAATTTAATGTTTGGGGATCACGTATTCTTGAAGGTCTCCCCACTCAGGTGACGCATAAGGTTTGGTCAGAAAGGGAAACACAGCCCAAGGTTCATTGAACATTTTGAGATTCTAAAAAGAGTGGTTTCGGTCGCGTATCAATTCTCCATACCGCCTTCACTGCAAGGCATACACAACGTATTCCATGTATCCAATCTCCAAAAGTATATTTTGAATCCAGATCATGTTATCCAGTATAAAGCCCTACAGTTGAAGGAGAATCTCACATATGTGGAAGAACCCACTCGAATTTTGGAAAGAATAGAGAAGAAACTCACGTATAGGAGTATCCCCTATGTTAAAGTGCTTTAGAAGCATCATGAGATACCTGAAGCAACCTGGGACTCGGGAAAGGAAATACGAGAGACGTACCCAACATTATTCCCACCAGGTAAGCAATTTCGAGGATGGAATTCTTTTAAGGGGAAGAATGTAACACCTGTGTTCTTTATTTTTATGTTAAGCTGACTATCCTACCCTACGACGCTATAAAATTGTATTTTATTAATTAGACAAGTTGAATTAATATCGATGTGCTTGCATAATTGATAATTTTATTAAAAAAGAATATTAGTATTGTTATTATTATGATTAGTTTTGACAATTTTATGATGATTTTAATAAGCGTTAATAAGAATTATTATCGGGTACTAAATCGAGTAGATTCCCGAATATGACTAGATTGTCAACCTCAGAATTAGTTTCGTTGGTTATTAAATCGAGCCTTAATATTATTGGGAACGAGTAATTCCACAGACGATTGTATTAACGATTTCAGTTTAGAATAAGAGGCACAAGATTGGACTAGCGTTATTAGTTGCTAGGCAAGCCTTAACAAAAAAGGGGGAAAATGGAGGGGGTGTATTTTTGTCTAAGAAAAAAGATAGATGCTGCCTGTCTTCTTCTTCATCCTCGCGTGACCCCGAACACTAAACCCATCCTCTTTCTCCTTTTCTCTATATATGCGGCCACAAGCTCCCGAAATTCCATCAAATGTTCCTCTATCGAGCTTGCATTTCCTCACATCCCGCCTCCCAACACATCAAACAAACCAGCTGCTATGAGTTCCAGGTGAAATCAGTGTGAGACCACCACAGGTCAGGCAAGGGTTTAAGGCGCCAAACACCTGTCCTGACCCAGCCATACACCTTACTCCGTAGTCACCCCAATTCATCTATAAATTGAGACTAAATTCACAGCACAAGTATCAGCAACAACACCAAAACAGTGAGCCAAAAATTAAGTCAAGTTGGGTCAGTTTGCATGGGTTTGGGCGTGGCAGTCGGTAGAGGGTTGAATTTTTGGTTTTCAAGCATCCAAATCAGTCCCAAAAACCCCTATAGCGTGTCCTTAACTTGGATTCAAGGTGGGTCTCTTCCTCCTAAATTATTAATAATTTCAAGCAGATTTTAACAATTGTAGGTAGTTCATGTTTAATTCTGTGACTATTATCAGCAATTAGAGGAGTTGATGCAGAAATTTGGTAAAAATGATGATGATGTCGATTCGTGTCTCATGCATGTTGCGTTGATGCGTAGTTTTGCTAACCAATCAATTTTGGGAATTTTGGAGTAAATGGATTATTCCCTAATGTTGTCGTTAAAATTAGTTTAAATACGCTTTAAATTCTATTTTGGGTGAATACATATGGATATTATTTTTGTGGATATTGATTTTGTGAGTTAGACGATTGAACTGTTATCAGTTGCTCGTTTTGATTACTAAGACATTTGCAGTCTGAATGACCCTAAATCGTCGAACTACTCAGCTCAATGACTCGGATAACTGGTCGATAGGTCTCGGAATTTAAAAAGGAAATGAGTAATGGGCTCAAAAATGCTTTAAGGGTGTGGTTTGTATTATATTTCTTTTTTTTTAAGTTTAAAGGATTGAAATAAACTTAAAAAGGGCAACTGAAGATGTTTATATTGAGAACTAGTTTATATTATATGCTAGCCAATTATTTAAGTTTTGAATTGCAAATTAGTAGGCTCACCACGAACTTAAGAGGTTTTCCTTATTGAAAATGAAAGAACCATAAACCGTTAATGGGGTTATGGGTTATTTTGTTAGACAAGCGTAGTTTTAATTATGGAAGCAACTATTAAAAAGAAGTGTTTTGTGACTGACTTGAAGGTGACACTTACTGTGTGTGATAGTTACCCTTTTTTTTTGTATAACATGTAATGGTTTAGTACGATTTTAGTTGCTATGATAAGTGCTTTAAGTGGATAAATGATTATGGAATAAACCGGGTTTATGGGAACCCTAATACCTAGGGAGACAGACCCAGAAGTGGGAACCCTAGAAGACTTTGATGAGGGTAATCGTGACAAATATGTTATGCCCCGGGGATAATTTGATGCGTGAGTGACAGCCTCACATTAGGCAAGTGATGATCTCCCCTAATAAGCACATTATATTACCACTAAATAAATAGATGTTTTCTTGATATATGAGAAAACCATTTGAATTCTTACCATTGTGGGTATTTTAGGAACTTTTAAAAAGTATATGAGCCTTAAAGAGGCTAGTTTGAATTACAAGGAATTCTTTTAAAATAAAATGAGTTTCTACGCTTTCAAAGCATGTGAAGGAAAGCTTTTTCACTCTATCTTCATCATTTTGTTTGGCTATGTGCTTGAATGCCTGTTTCTAAGGAAGTTTGGTTATTAAAGGCACAGATACGAGCTTGAGTGGCTTGGTGTGAAGTTTAGTGTGGTTTGCTCGGGGAGATTTGTTCGCCAAATATGATAGTAGTTTAAAATTGTTGTGTGATTGCTACTTATTATTATTGCTTGCAAATGTTTTGGTTTTTAAGGAGTTGAGAAATACTCACTGAGTGGTCGTACCTCACCCCTTCCTTATTCCCTTTCTAGCTTCAGATTACACAGCTATGGAAGTTATTTTGGTGATGACCTCCTAGCAGCTTTTTGGCTAGTTTCGATTAAATGATTGTTGTGAAGTGTTTGATGTCTTGCCATCTTTGTAATTAATTGAGCCTGCTCATGGAATGTGTAAGCATATAGAAGGTTCTGAACATATGCATATGACGTTATATTCTTGTTTTTAACCAGTTTAAATGTTAGTGACCCGGGTGGGTGACTAATGGTTGTGACTCACGTCACGTAGTATCTTGTTTTACCTTATTGTCAAACTACAGGTACCCTTAGCTTAGGCTAAACTGTAAAATGGTAAAAACAGGCCAAACTCATGTAGTTTTGTTCTAGAATACCTAATTACATGTTAATATTTAAGTTCAACCTTAATAGCTTTAGGGACTTCGTCTAGAAGTCCTGGTGATGTGACGCCTCCTCGGGATGTAACACCCCCTCGTTAATCACACTCAAATTTTCCAACTTCCTTACACAGTGACCACATAGAGCAATGAAATTATTCAAGCAGTCGAAATACCTTGAGCGTAATTCGTACTCCTACTGGGGAAGTAGAAAATGACCATATCTTTTTTTTTTTGGAGAAGTTTTTAGTTATTATGTGTTTTCAATTTTTTCCTATAAGAAAATAGGATGATAAGATTATAATCTATCAGCAAAAATTGTGCAACTGATCTACTATTTAAAAGTAAAGGAAATAATCACAACAAGCTAACAAAAAGAAAAATAGTGACCTAAATTCAAGCCACTATCCCTAGCAATGATGCTAAAAACTTAATATGATCCCAAAAGAAGGCAAAGTTTTAATTGTAGGCATATGGCTTTTAGCTGTAATACTTGAGTGTTAAATCTGGATGGACGAGGTTGAATTTAGGCAAGTATACTAACTAGTATCCTATAATAGCTAAGTTGAAAGCTGCAAAACTAAAAACAAAATCCATTCAATGTGCAAAATTTAAAAGTAACCCAAACCACTAATAATAGGAAAGGCAAAAGACCATCTAATGTATAATAGCTAAGAACGGGGTTCTTATTATAGTAGCATTTTGATTTATTTTATACGATATTTTGGAAGCCCCCTATTGGTCCACTTGCCTAACTAATATATCAGCTAATTCCCTAAATTTTGGGCATTTATAGACCCATTCCCCTCCACGTGTACTCAACTTGAGTTGATTATGTAATAAAAGGCAAAAGTCCATCTTCTCTCTAAAAAATCTCTACATCTTTATCTCTTACTTGGGAGTGGTGATTGGATTTTTTTCTTTATAAGTCTTCTTTGGTGGCCCTCAGTCTTTAAGAGAGGGATTTGGTGGGAAGTTTCAATCTACTAGTAGCATCTCATTATTTAGGCAAAAATCTCGCAATCTCTTTGATTGTTTGAGATTGATACCAAACAGGACTATCCCTTTAGTTATGGTTTTCTCATGAATGTTGATATTAGGAGTTTGGGGAAGCATCTTTATCACGAATCTTAAGGTCTAGTTGTATGGAAATGAAAGTTCAATGATCTATAGATAGCTTAACCTCTAGGATTTACATTAATACTTAGGAAAGCACCAATAATGTGTGCGCCATTCCCTATAGTAGGAGCTATGTACGGTATAACAATTCTAAAGTCTACCAAGTTCTTTCTCCTTACTCTTTCTTGGTGCGTTGAGGTTTAATCTAGCAAGAATACTACCGGCATCACAATGAAAATAGTAGCCTACAAGACCAAAGTGCAGCACATAATCGTCTTTTGTAACAATAGTTGTTGCATGATGGGAAGTAGGAAACACCTAATGTAAATAGCACCGAGCATACATAGCATGACATTGATATCATATAGATAACAGGGAGAATAACTCTTATGTAATGAGCAGCATGGCTACACTATCACCAAATTTACATGCATGCATATGAAAATCTCACTTGATCTCAAGCAATTCTAAATTTATAAAAGGATGGTACCATCTAATGCGGTTTTCAAGCATACAAAATGAGCTCTAATGCCCTTTTTAAGAGTTCTTTATTAACAAATCTTGTGATGTACATGTCTCGGCATGCATGCACTCACAAGTAACATCTAACTACATGCGAGAACATATGCTCATAAATTGAAACCTATGCATTATCATAATAGACACGAGTTGTGGAATGCATGGCAAAACCTATTTTAATAGTTAGGAAAGACTTTAGTATTGCAAATCTCTGGGTTTTGAAAATGGAAAACATTTTTAATGGTCTTTAGACTATTCCCTACCAAATCTAATTTCTCTCATATAAGCCCGAATGAGAAAATCGTACATAAAGGGGAAGATTGGGCATTGAGTAACCATTTCCAACATTTTTATTTTGAATATAAAACCGAACGTCATTATAATTGAGTCACCAGAGTGCATAAACAAATGCAATTACTAGTATAGCCAACACTTAGCTAACTTATAAGAGCACAACTGATTTAGTTCATACACTAACACGCATGTTGATTTTTCAATCAATCAGTTTACTCTAAGCAAACATTCAATCAATCAAGTAGCGCAACAAAAACATGATACACCATATGTCATATATGCACTTAAGAAATACTATGCTGGGACTAATGCCACGAATGTCACGGTGAGGTTTGACATTGTCCTCAATGTGCATGCGATGTTATACTATGCTGGGACTAATGCCACGAATGTCTCCTAAGGCCCACCCTTATGCTTCTTTGTTCTCCCTTAACAAATCCAGGACTTGAATCTCTTGGTTCGAATTCAAATCATTAGCAAGTATCACAGGAAAAGTTTCATTTGGACCCAAGAATTGGGAAGGGGTTTCAAGTCAATAGAGGAAGATGACAGCACACTCGGTGGTGCCTCATGAGATAAGGGGGGAATAGAAGAGAGGGATGCAAGAATTGATGTGTGTAATGAGTCATCACATTGATCTTTAAATTTAAATGCATCATATTCGAGTTCGTACTCCATGTAAAATGACTCATACACACGTGACAATAACTCTTCTTCACAATCAACCTCCACTTCCCCTAATGCAAGGTTAGTCACCCAATTAAGGTATTGGTGGTCAACATCATCAAAACCCATTGGTTGCTTTTGAGCATTAAACACATTTATTTCTGTGGTCATATTTCCAAATATCAATTTCAATTTCCCATCCCTATAATTTATCAAAGCATTTGAGGTGGCTAGGAATGATCGACCAAGGATAATCGATATTTCAGTTTCAGTACACAATACACCCTCGGTCTCTAGAACTACAAAATCTACTAGAAATATAAATTCTCTCACTTTAATTAACACATCCTCAACCATCCCTCTAGGAAGCCTAGTGGAACGGTTGATCAACTGAAGGACCTTTTTGTAGATTTAAGCTCCCCTAATCCCAACCTCTCATACACCGCAAAAAGTAGGAGGTTAACACTAGCATCGAAGCCAAGAAGGGCCCGATAAATGTTGTGATGACCAATCACAATTAAGATTATGGGGCACCCCAAGTCCTTACATTTAACAGGCACTTGATTTGAAATGATGGAACTCATATTAGAGGCTAAAAATTCCATCTTGGGAACATTAGTGGCTTTCTCAGTGGTGCACAAATCTTTAAGAAAGTGAGCATAGGGGACATTTGTTGTACCACATCAAGCAAGGGAATGTTAACCTTGCCCTGGGAGAAAGTCTCCCTAATCTTGGCGACATGAGACCGCACTTTTTTCCCTTTCAACTGGTTAGGGAAAGAAGGTGGGGGTCTAGCAACACTGGCAAACGGAGTAGGAGAATTCTTAAGAGAGGTGGAATCATGGATTGACTCACTCTCCTTAGGTCAATCTAAATCCTTAGATGGGATTTGGATCATTGGGGAGGGACACATAACATCACCTTCAGAGGAAGGGAGAGAAGATGACGGGGAAGAAGAATTAGTCACATCTTGTTCACCCTCATAGGTGTCGACCTTCTTACCCGACCGTAAAAAAATCACAACAGTCACTTTCCGAACATCATTAGGGTCAAAGGAAGAGGAAGAGCCTACGCTTGGGTTCACCTCGGGTTGGCTAGGAAACCCCTTTTTCCCTATTAGATATTACTAATTAAGTAAATTGTTCACTCATTGCCTTCACCATTTTCTCATTTGACTCCTTAAGTTCTTTAATCTTCCTCTCCATGTCATTGAATTTCTTATTCATTTTATCCAGTTCATTATCCTAGGGAGGGGATATAACTGAGCCACGTGTGGTTGAGGAAGAGGAGGGCCCCTAGGAGCATTGTATACACCTTAGAAGGGTGGCTTTTGATAAGTCAAAGATGAAGAGTTCCCTTAAGGACCCCCACCTTGATCGGTGGGCGTCAAGGCATTAGGCCCATTCCACGAAAAATTAGGGTGTTTAGCCCACCCTAAATTGTAAGTAGAGCAGTAAAGATCAAATTTTGGCCTTTAGAAGACTGCATTCACATAACCTTGCTCTTGGCTAGTAGCCAACTGTTGAGCAAATAAGCGGCACACACTTAGGGAATGATCAGTAGACTGACATTGAGAGCATGAGACCATTCAGGGAGGGGAAAAGTTGCTTAGGGTTGGGGCCCTTTAACATGTTTTCCAAGGTGGCAAATCTAATTTCAATGTATGTATTATCTGCCACCGCATGACGTCCTCCCTTTTGGCTGCTAATCTTAGACCCTAGACTCTTATCCCTAGTAGTTTTCCATTGTAAGGTCTTTTTAGCAAACTCCTTTAGGAAGTCCTAAGCTTCGGTCTTACTCTTATTGAATAACCCTTCTTGACACATAGACTCGGCCATGGTCCTAGTGACTTGGTCAAGACCCTCATAACTAATTTTGCACAAACGCCACCTTTGTGAACCATGGTGTGGACATTAAGTAAGCAAGTGTTTAAACTGTTCAAAACACTTCCAAAAGGACTCCTTCTCAAGTTGGACAAAGTGGTTATCGCATTCCATAGTTTCACTATTTTACCATTTGAGAAATATTTTGTTAAGAAAACCCTCACAAACCCATCCTATGAGGAGATTGAGTTTGTTAGGAGGCTATGCATCCATTTCTTTGCCAAATTATTTAAGGCGAAAGGAATGAAGCGCAACCTAACAATATCCTATGGCACATTAGGGAATCGCATAATTGAGCATACTTCCTCAAATTCGCTCAGGAATAGGCAAGCATTATCACCCCTGCTAAATTTGGGAAGCATGGTTGTGTATTAAGGACTGAAGGAGAATTGGACATCCCTACTGAGTTATGGTATTTGAAAGCAAGAGGAATTAGTTGACCTCAGTGGGTAGAAGATTTGATTAAGGGTTTGTGGAGTTGGAGAAGGAGGATGGGGAGGCGCTTGGGCTTGTTCATTTGCCATCTCCTCGGGGTTTAGTGCAATGATTACCCAAGTGTGGAGAGGTCATTTAATATGAGTCAATCTCCCACAACTAGGTGATTAAGTCCAAGCAATCATGCATTCTCATTTTGTATGGATTTTGCTTTTTTCAAATTTTTTTAGATTTTTTTTTTCAAAATGATCAAAACCAAAAAAAAGTGTACAATAATTAACTCTAAATCAAAAGCAAATCAAATGCCATCATCCCCGGCGATGGTGCCATTTTGTGGGTAGTTTGTTTCTATGGTGAGTAAGAGTTTTAGTTGTGCTTTAGAATAAATGGTGATTAACTTCAGATCAACTTAACCATTTAAGTGATTTTGATTTTTAAAAGAATTAAACAAACCTAGCATACAAACCTAATAAACTCTTCTAAAATGACCTTTCGCAGCAAATAAATGCTGCCCTCATCTAACTAATGATCACTAGCACCTAAAAAACACGTAGCATAGAGAAAATGGGGGTTCGGACTCGACATGGCCCTTAGCTCGGCATGACCAAACAACACAACCAACAATCCTCAAAGATCACCCTAAGAAAATTTGATTTCTAAACTAAACTATGCATAATCCAAACAAATGTAATAAAAAGACAAGAGAGAAAAGTTACCAACGAGTTCACAAGCACTCTTGATTAAGATTAAGTGATATCACCATCATCAAGCCTTGAATGATCTCTTTAGCCACAAAACCATATGTTGTGCTATCTTAAGCTAGCCTAGTGTTGTGAATGGATGAATAAGAGGGGAAAATCAACTAGAGTAATGATTAAGCTTTAAGAGATAGCTTTAGGGTTCCAATCCATTAAGATCAAAACCCAAATCTTCCTGTAACCCCTAACACATTAAACCCATATTTTGGGGAAGATTAGTGTTGCCCAAAAGTGGTCTTTATAGAAATTTAAGAGAGAGAAAGTAAGATTAAGCAATAATAAAGGGAGAGAACAAGAAACTATCCATGAAATTCATCTAAAGCTTAAACCTTTGGCTGTTCATTAATGGAGGGGAGAGAAAGTTTAATAAACCTAGAGCTAGAGTAAGAAAGTTGTTTAAAGAAATGAAGAAGACCTAAAAAATCCAAAGATGCCTTATTACTCTTACATCATCGACTAATCAAGCCCAAACAAAATTACAGGGCTTGGCACGGTCGTACCCTTGGCACGGGGCACCCCGTACCAAAACTCTATTTGTGATTTTGCTATTTTGCTTGTGGCATGCTCCCACTGAACCTGTGGCGTGCCCTCCTAAACTTTGGCACGCCCCCAGGTCTTTTCCTCCCAAATGGGTTGGGCTTGGCTTCTAATTTGGCTCCTTTCTTATTCAACCCTACAAAAAACAAATCTAATTAATTAACTTATTTAAAGATTATTTGTTAACTAAAAATCTAACAATGAGAGTCAAAACTTTGTCTGGTTAAGAACCGAACAGTGTTCATAGACGATATCTTGGTATACTCTAAAACCCTAAAGAACATATTGTCAAAGTGTGAGTTTTGGTAAGAAAAGGTTACCTTCCTTGGCCATGTAGTGTCAGTAGAAGGGATCGGGAAGGACCCTCAAAATGCAGAAGCCATTATGAACTAGCGTAAACCTATAAACCCGACTGACGTATGAAGTTTTTTGGGATTGGCTAGATATTATCAATGATCCGTGAAGGGTTTCTCCAAAGTCACAACTGCCCTGGATAACCTCACCAAAAGGCTATGAATTTTAGCTAGACCCCAAAATGTGAGGAGGGTTTCTAGGGGTTGAAAAGGAGATTAACCTCATCCCTCATTCTTACCCTTCTAAAAGGTAGCAAGGGGTTCGTGGATTTTAGTAATGTGTCACAATAAAGGTTGGGGTCCATACTTATGCAAGGGGACAAGGTGATCCCATATACATCCTGTTAATTAAAGCTTCACAAGAGGAACTATCCTAGCCATGCTTTGGACCTAGCTATAATGGTGCTTATGCTTAAGATATGGAGACATTACCTTTTTGGTTCCACTTTTAGGGTATATATAGATCATCAAGGCCTTAAGCATATTTCACCCAAAAAGTGATAAACCTTTGGCAATGACATTGGCTTGAGCTCCTAAGGGATTATAACTTAGATGTTCAACATCACCTCAGTAAGGGCAATATAGTAGCTAGTGTCCTAATTCGTAAGCCTTACCATACATCAAAGAATATCTTGTATCTATCTCATCAGTTATGAGATGAATTAAGACAGTTGGGAGTTGAGGTAAAAATAAAGGGAATAATGGTGAAGATGTCCCTTTAGACCTAAGGCTAACCTTACTAGAGGAGATCCACTAGGCGCGACAATCTGATGTCTAAATGGAGAAAGTAATGGTGGATGTGATAGTTGGGAAGGCCCCAGGTTTGTGGTTTAGGACGATGGCCTTTTGAGATTCCCAGGGAGGGTTTGTGTACCAAATCATGGAGAACTCAATATATTGAATTTGGATAAGGCTCGTAACACCCCTCACTCCACACATGCAGGTGGGAGAAATATGTTTAAGGATTTAAAGATATCATTTTCGTGGAGTAGCATGACACGAGAGGTAGTAGAATACATGAGTCAATTCCTTACCTGTCAAAAGGCGAAACATAACACCTGAAGTAAGACGAACCCTTACAACCTCTAGAAATACCGAACAGGAAGTGGGAGTCTATTTCGATGGATTTTATGGTAGGGTTACATGTCACCCCACAATAGAAGAATTCAGTCTGGCTCACAGTGGATGGATTGACAAACGCAGTGCATTTTATGCTCATTTGTAACACTTGGAGCTTGATGCAGCTGGCACAGGCATATGTTGAGGGAGTAGTTTGCCTACATAAAGTGTCGATCGACATCATGTCCGATAGGAACACCGGATTGCAAGCAAGGTTCTAGAGGAAGCTACAGGAAGCTTTTGAGACCATATCAAATTTTAGTTCAGCCTTTGAACTTGCTAGATAGAGAAAATAATACAAACTCCGGAAGATATGCTGTGGGTCTGCGCCCTAGATTTCAAGGGTACCTGGGAGGAGCAACTATCTAGTATCGAGTTCTCGCATAATAATAGCTATTAGGAGAGCATATAAATGGCAGCTTATAAGTCGCTGTATGGTAGGAGGTGTCGTACCATAGTTTGGAGTGACATTAATAGTGGTCATATAATAGGGGTAGGCACGTTGCAAGGCATGTTCTAGAAGGTCAGGATAATAAATGAAGGCAACTCAGAGTCGATAGAAAAGTTATGGTAGCTAGGGGCATCACCTGTTGGATTGTGGGTGATAACTAGGTCCTTTAGAAAATAATAAAAATGTCAGAGAAAACCCTCCCTAGCTAGCTGCCTATAGGGGGAAAAATTCTATCCAAAAAACCTTGTCAAGCAACCAAAAAAAAAAAAAAAAAAAAAGAGAGAGATTGTCCCATGTCCTCCCTTTGCACCACTTGGTTACCTTCCCTTATAAAAGGATTAAACTCTTCTTTTTCTTTCTCTGGAAGGATTAAACATTCATTCGTAAGTGAAAAACCCTCATCTCTTCAGCTCTTTTATTTTGTTTCATTATACCAAAAGGAAAAGACTTTGTTCTCAATCAATTTGAATTTCTTTTAATCCCATACCCTCACCTATAGCATTCTAACCCTATATGAATCGGGTTCAACATAGGGGAGAAGTAAGGAAGCGAGAACTTTTAGGAGGAGGGAAAAAGCCTCTCCGTTTAACAAGGCAACTAGATTGTTGAAATTTTTTTTTTAACGATTTAGATTCTTAGAGAAGTTTGAGAATTTTTGCTATAGGACCCTTCTTCTATGAACTAGAACTCAAAGGTAGAAACTTATGGTTGGATTAATAGGATTGATCTTTTAAATGTATTGGTGTTAAGTCATAAATCATGCATTGTTTTAATAATTATTTTGATTATATTATATATGTTATTTCATCTAAGTTACTTTATTTTGAAAAGCATTAATAAAATAAAGAGGAGAAGAAAAGACGTCATAGTTCGAATTTTGCACGCTAAGTTATCAAGTCGGTCCAAAAATAATGATTTATGAAAAAAATATTATTTCCATAATGATTTATTTGGGCTCAGGTTACAAAATTATTACTCCTAATTGAAGAGAAACTAGAAGACTTGAAAGAGAATGAGTCTGAAGAAAAAAACGCTAGAAGATAATATTATAAAACCCTTAACGCCTCACCTCTTCTCCATGCTCACATCTCACGCCGACTCCTTCATGTAACAATCTTCATCACCTAATCTCTAATGCCTAGCCCACCAACACCTTCAGCCCCCTCAACACCTTCATATCATCATTGATCATCAGCATAAAACCCTTCTTGCCTACCCATCATTTACGCTTAACCCTCACATAATATCATCATCCCCACCATCAGAAAAGATCATCACCTCTTCTCCTCTGCACACCTTCACGCCAAAGCAGCCCCATCACCATCAGGGTCATCTTCATCACCATCCATCTCCACGCCATAGTCAAGTAGCAGTATTCTAATGTTTCTTTTTATTTTTATTTTATTTTATTTTTTAGTTAATGTTATTGTTAAACATGAAATCTTTGGTAAATTGTTGGGATTTTATTTATAATATGGGTGAGTAATTCCTTTGTGCTTAGTATAATTTATTTGAAACTATGCTAAATTAATTATTTTAAAACAACTTTTATGCTTTATTGTCTAGTTGATTTTTATTCATGATTCTATAACGATTAGTATTTATCTTTTATGATATTTGTGTTGGATTAATTAGAATGCATGCTAGTTTTTTTTAATACGAATTCATATGATAGTTTAAAAGGCTTAAATATGTAAAAGTTAGTCTTTTAGGCATTAATATCACCCTAATTAATCATGGATGACTCAAACCCATCTCTTTTAATTAGGTAATCATTATAGATCTTTGTTAAATCAATTTACTGGTAAATTGATTACAAGGTATTAGATGATGTTTTGCTAATACTTAATGCTCTAGTTTGATTAAACTCTTGCGCTGGTGTTAGAGTTATCAAAACTAATAAGGTTTATATTAGGGTTGGACCTAAGTAAACTGTAATATAAGGAAAAATGGGGAAGATCCGCTGATTGGTATCTTCTACAGTCTAACTCATGAATATATCGATTTGTGTGTTGATAATAAATATTAATTTTCATGGTGGATATAGATTATGCTAAGTATTTTTCATAAATTTGGTATCTTTGTTAATTATTTGTTGCTTTTTAGTTGACTTCTCTAGTTTGTCAATTTTCATTATTCAATTTATAAGCTTTAATATAAATTTCGTTTACACCCCCCCCAAAAGAGTAGTCTTTTAGGAATGTCATGGTAATATTAGATCAGTTAGATTTTAATTTTTAGTGTGGTTATAATTTTCAGATTTAATTTCTATTTTATTTTGCCATTTATTTATCAATTTGTTAGAAATAGGTTAAAACTAGTTCTTTTTGTGTTTTTTCTTGTTTTAGTCCCTTTTAGGTTTTATATAGTATCCTATTCTACCTCTATTCAATTTTGAAATTTTTGAAAATTATTTGATAATTTTTCAGAATTATTTTGTGAATTGGATATGTGTAGGTTTTTATTTTAATAAATCTGAAAATTACATTTTAAATTTTTATTATATGTTTTAAGGGTTTTATTAAGGCTAGAAAATTATATCCTAAAATCTAGGAATTTTTGTTATTTAGTTTCGTATTTATATTAGTGCAGTTTATTCTTTCTCTAATTTCAGATTTTATTTTCTGTTTTAATTTTCTGTAGTTAATTTTCTATTTTATTTTTTCTGAATTTAATTACTTATAATTTAGGGTTATAAAGTTATAAACTTACAAAATATTAATTTGGATTACTTTCTGTAACTTTTAATATTAATTTTCTGCTTGTTATTTTCTGTTTTAATTTTCAGTCTAAGATTGTGGTATTATTTTCGTTTTTATTTTCAGATTATTTAGGACGCTATTTATAGTTTGATTTCCAGAATTAAATTTAGAATATTTCAGAGTAATATTAAGTATTTTTCCAGATTTTTACTTATTAGATTTGATTTATTTTAGTAATATAAAGAGAAGTTATAATAAATTAGAGTAGTAAAATCACTTAAAATTAAACTAGCTTATTATCATAATCTTTCCTCATGGGATCCATTCCTACTTTGCTATGCTATAAATATTATTTATAAATCGAAGTAGTGGTTTAATTTATAACTCTATAACAAGCTCTACAAATTTTGGCGTTGTTGTCGGGGAAAGAAATTAAATATTGTTAGTTTTATCTATTTAGTCTTACTATTTTTATTACTTTGTTCTTACTTTTATAATTTTAATTTTGTAGTTGCCTTTAATTTATGAAATTAAGGAGTGGTAATGAGATTGGAGAGGACAACGAGCAAACGTTGGAAGATAAAAACAAAGAAGGTGATCCCGAACCAGTAAGTCTTAAAACTAAAGAGGTAAGAATTCCTATTCTTCGGGAACTTGCTACCCCTAATCTAGAAGCCAAACCTTTGTCCATTACTTATGCTACATTAGATAAACTTCTAAAACTGAACTCCGGATTCATCAATGTGCTACCCAACTTTCATGGATTTCCTGGTGAGGACCCATACCGTCATATTAGTGAATTCCTTATCACATGCTCTGCTATGGTGCCTGAGGGGATTCTTGAATACCAAATTAGGTTGAGAGTCTTTCCTTTTTTTTTTGATTGGTAATACTAAAGATTGGTTATGTTACATGCCTACTTGATCATTCTCTACATGGACTGCATTGCATAAATAATTTTAAGAGAAATTTTTTCCAGCATCTCGAATTGGATCAATTAAGAAGGAAATATATGGTATCAAACAAATGAATGGGGAAACTTTTTGCGAGTATTGGGAAAGATTTAATAAACTGTGTGGTAGTTGTCCTCAACATCAAATAATTGAACAGTTGTTGATTCAATACTTTTATGAAGGATTGCTTCCTATGGATCGATGGTTGATGGTGCTAGTGGGGGGCGCTCTAGTTAATAAGACTCCGACAAAGGCGAGAGATTTATTCAATTTAATGGCCCAAAATACTTAGCAGTTTGGTTAATGAGATTGGCTCTAGCTCATATGTAGAGAGTCAGTTATCTTACATCACTACTATGTTAACCAAGATAGTTACTGGGGAAGTACAAAAAGCAGCCATATGTGGAATTTGTTGTCTAGAGGGGCATCCTACTGATGCATGTCCTACACTTCAAGAGGGGAATATTAATGCTGTCTATTCTAATCAAGGTCAAGAGAGGTATGACCCATATTCTAACACCTATAATGAAGGATGGAGAGACCACCCTAACCTTAAGTATGGCCCTAAAACCAACCCGCCTGGTTTTGACCAAACATCTCGTCAATCTTCTAATCAGGATAGGACTAACTTCTTACTAGGCCAAGTCCTTAAGAAGATGGATGATAGGTTCCAAAATGTGGAGATAACTCTTAAGCAGGTTTAAGGGAGACAGACTGCAGCTGATACCATAGTTAGCAACTTGTAGGCTCAAATGCAAAATTGGTTACCCTCTCAACCGTACCCTAACCCCAAGGAGAATTTTAGTGCCATGACACTTAGGAGTGGGAAAGAGCTAGAAGAACCTAGGAAGAGTAGAGAAGTAGATGATGGGTATCAGCCCCAAGGGGTTCTCCTAGCTCAAGAGGTCATAAAGGCTTTCCAAGGACTAGAAATCAATCAAGAGATGATCACTTGCATTCTACCGGGTTCATCCTGCGCATGGCCCGACTTTCTGACCTTGGTAACCTGATGTCCTGAGGCTTTAAAGCCAAAATTTTGGTGTTCTGGAAAGATGGGAGAGTTAGCTGCCCAATAAATCAAGTTGCATCCCATTTGGATGTCATTTGCCCACCCAAACCCTTTGTTAAAGCCCAACTGCCCAAACTGTTCTTCCAGGCCAGATTGTACCCGGTTTTGGAAGCCCAATTTCCCTAACCTAAAGTATCCTAACAACCTGGAATTTTGAAACCTAGATCCCTTTTTGAGTTGGCTAAAAGGGTGGGAAAAGAAACCAGAGTCAAACGTGTCCCAAGGAGGCTAAAAGAGAGGAAACTTCTAAAGGTGCTTTTTGGAAGTCAGACTGCATCATCTCACTTGTTCTGCTTATAACTCCTGAACGGCTGCACCAACTGAGCTCCAAAAGTAGTCATATGAAAGAGCACTTTCTAAGCTTTCTATTAAGGTATGTTGGAGCCAATTTGGGTAAGTAGAAAGGGAGATATGGCTGCAGAAAGTTTACCCTGCAAAACTGGAAAGCTGCCAGCAACTGTCACCATCACCTTTTGTACTTTTCTTGCTTTTTGTGCTTCCCCTTTGGTCTTGGTCCGATTGGCTTGGTTTGTACCCCTTGTAATCTGGATTTTGAGGCTCCCTCCTATATAAGGGGCCTTTAGGAATGTAAGAAGGCAGCTTGAATTTGAAATACAAAAGAAAGTGAGTGTTTACTCTCTCTTTGAAATTCCTAGTTGCTTTAGCTTGAATTGGCTAGTTCAAGTGGTGTTCTTCTAGGTTCCTCTTCTTGCTTATGGTGGTGATTTAATTCTGTATCCATAAGTGAAGGAGAATAGCCCAACTTCTCTTCTAGGTGGCGCCATTGGCTTATCCTAGACAAGAGGGTTGCATTCTATCTTCCAAAACCGGTTAGAGCTACTTGTTTTGCTTGGTTTGGTTTTCTATCTTTCCCATCTCTTATCTTCATTCTTGGCATCACCTAGGCTACATACATCATCTTGGTATCAGAGCTTAGGCTACCCTCTTGGCCAAGCTTCCACCCCAAACACATTTCTCAAACACAAACCACAAAACGGCCTTTCTTCACCCGCACTGGACAGCATTTTGGCACGGCCTACCCGTGCTTAAGGGCACGACCGTGCCACTGTCTTTCCAGCCACTTTTCACCCTTTGACAGCAAGTTGGCATGGCCTACCCGTGCCTAAAGGCATGACCGTGCCACCTCCTTTTCAGCCTATTTTCGTTCTTTTCGTTCACAAAGCTTACACGTCATGTCCTCTAGCCGTACTTCCGAACAAATAGCCGAACAAGCCTTGAGAGAAAAGGCCGAAATGGAAGCTAGAGTTAAGTATTTGCAATCCCAACTTCAAAAACTCATGAGAGAAAAGAGAAACAACCTGAGGGATTCACCTATTCCAAGTGAATCTAGTGACCCGGAAGAGAGTGATTCGGATCTCAACCCATTTGGATCTCAAAGTGGAGCTAGTAGAGGCTCGAGGAGGCAATGAAGGCACCATGGAGGTGGCTTCAACGACTTCAAGGTTGACATTCCCGAGTTTGAAGGCAAGCTTGATCCGGACGAGTTCTTGGATTGGCTACAAACCGTGGAGAGAGTGTTCGATTACAAGGACATCCCGGATGAAAAGAAGGTAAAACTAGTAGCCCTTAAACTTCGAAAGTATGCTTCTACTTGGTGGGCTAATGTTTTATCTAAGAGGGCTAGGAAGGGGAAGGGGAAGATTAAAACTTGGGGGAAAATGAAAGAAAAACTCAAAGAGAAGTTCCTTCCCTCTTACTACCTTCAAGAGAACTTTTCTAGACTCCACTATTTGAAACAAGGGTCTCTAGGTGTGGAGGAATATATGAGGGAATGTGAGCAATTGATCATAAAATGTGACCTTAAGGAGGATGAGGAACAAACTTTGGTGAGGTATCTTGGTGGGTTGGATGAGAAGATAGCCCATGTAGTAGAATTGTACCCATACACCACCCTTGATGAGTTAAGCTCTTTAGCTCACAAGGTGGAACTACAAAAGAAAGCTAGGGGGAAGAGTGAAGCCTTTAAACCACAAAATCGTACCTACACTCCTCAAAGGCCTTCCTACACTACCCCAAAGCCCTTTAACCCTCCAAACCCGAAACCACCTCCACCTACGGTCCCCAAAACAGCCCCTCAAATGTCCACAAAACCTAAGGAGACAAGGAGGTGCTTTAGGTGCCAAGGCCTAGGGCACATTGCATCCGAATGCCCAAACAAGAGAGTGGTTACCCTAGCCGAATACCAAGCATCTTTTGAGGAAGAAATGGAGGAAGAGAAGGAGTTGTACTTGAATGAGGCCCTAGAAGAAGTAGAGGAGGGTCCGGATGAAGGTGAACTCTTAGTGGTTAGGCGAGCTTTGAGTGGGTTGGCTACTCAAGATGGGAACGAACAAAGGGAGGCCATCTTTCACACAAGGTGCACCATAGGAGGCAAAGTATGTTCCCTCATCATTGATGGAGGGAGTTGCACCAATGTGGCATCCAAGACCTTGGTGGACAAGCTTCAACTCACGGCATCTCCACACCCCTTTCCATACACCATTCAATGGCTCAACCAAGGCAAAGGTATTCATGTTTCATCCCGTTGCTTAGTTACTTTGAGCATTGGAAAGAACTATAAGGATGAGATTTGGTGTGATGTGATTCCCATGGATGCATGTCATGTACTCCTTGGTAGACCATGGCTTTTTGATAGAAATGTTATGCATGATGGCCGGATGAACACCTACTCCTTCATCTTAGACCACAAGAAAATCACCCTAACCCCCATTCGTCCTTCCCAACTCCTCAAGCCAAAAGAAACCCCACAAAAAGACATCCTCCTCTCCAACCTCCTCAAGACCGAAAACCATGAGTTTGAATCATTCAAGGAATGGCTTTTACTTGGCCTAGAGAAAACCGAAACCATCACTCATTCCCACCCCCTCCTAATCCCTATTCTCCAAACCTATGATCATGTGTTCCCACAAGAAATACCTCATAGCCTACCCCCTTAAAGGACCATCCAACACATGATAGACCTCATTCCCGGATCCACCCTTCCAAATAAACCGGCCTATAGAATGAACCCACAAGAAACCCAAGAAATCCAAAGACAAGTGGATGAACTTTTTGCCAAAGGAATGATACGGGAGAGTTTGAGTCCATGTGCCGTTCCGGCCTTATTGGTTCCAAATAAGGATGGAAGCATGAGGATGTGTGTGGATAGTAGAGCTATCAACAAGATTACTATTAAGTACCGCTATCCCATCCCTAGGTTGGAGGACCTACTTGATGAGTTGCATGGGGCCACCGTTTTCTCTAAGATTGATCTTAGGAGTGGCTACTATCAAATTCGAATCTATGAAGGGGATGAGTGGAAGACGGCATTCAAGACCAAAAGGGGACTATATGAATGGTTGGTGATGCCATTTGGCCTTACTAATGCTCCAAGCACTTTCATGCGTCTAATGAATCAAGTCCTCAAGCCTTTCATTGGAAGGTTTGTGGTGGTCTATTTCGATGACATCTTGGTTTATAGCCAAGGTGAGAAGGAGCATGCTAATCACCTCCAACAAGTTCTTGAAGTTCTCTCCCAAGAGAAGTTGTATGGCAACTTGGAGAAGTGTCACTTCTTCACTCCCCAAGTTGTTTTCTTAGGGTATGTTGTTTCGGCCCACAGGATACAAGTTGATGAGAGCAAAGTCCAATCCATCCAAGAATGGACGGTTCCTTCATCTATCCACCAAGTGAGAAGTTTTCATGGCTTAGCCTCTTTTTATAGGAGGTTTGTCAAGAATTTTAGCACAATCATGGCTCCTTTGACTGAGATCCTCAAGTCCAAGAAGTTTGAGTGGAATGAAAAGGCCCAAACCGCCTTTGAAGATGTCAAGGAGAAACTCACTAGTGCACCCATACTTGCTCTTCCAAGCTTCTCCAAGATATTTGAGGTTGAGTGTGATGCTTCGGGAGTGGGCATAGGGGCGGTCCTATCACAAGAAGGCCGGCCCTTAGCTTACTTTAGTGCGAAACTCAATGAGGCCAAGCGAAAATATTCAACATATGATAAGGAGTTTTACGCCATAGTAAGGGCCTTGGAACATTGGAGACACTATTTGGTGGGAGGAGAATTCATCCTCCATTCAGATCATGAGGCGCTCAAGTTCATACAAGGGCAACATAAGCTCAACCCAAGGCATGCTAAATGGGTGGAATATCTTCAAGCTTTCCACTTTGTGATCCACCACAAGTCTGGGCACTTAAACAAGGGTGCGGATGCTTTGTCTAGGAGATATCTCCTCCTCTCATCCCTTGATTCAAGAGTCCTTGGGTTTGAATTGATCAAAGAGTTGTACCCCAAATATGAAGACTTCAAAGAGACCTTTGAAGTATGCTCACGGCACCCCCATGGCCCATTTCACATTCAAGAGGGGTTCTTATTCAAAGGGAACCGGCTATGTGTTCCCAAAGGAGGTATTAGGGAGCTTTTGATTAAAGAAGTCCATGGAGGGGCTTTGGCCGGCCACTTTGGCATTGAGAAGACCACACTCATGTTGAAAGAACACTACTATTGGTCCAAGATGGCCAAGGATGTTGAGCATTATGTTAAACGGTGTTCTACTTGTCAACTTGCCAAAAGCCATGTCTTGCCTCAAGGTCTTTACTCACCCTTACCGGTCCCACAAGCTCCTTAGGAGGATGTGAGTTTAGACTTCATTACCGGCCTTCCAAGGACACAAAGAAACAAGGACTCCATCATGGTGGTAGTTGATCGGTTCTCCAAGATGGCACACTTTGTCTCATGCCATACCACTCATGATGCCACTCAAATTGCTAGTCTCTACTTCAAGGAGATTGTGAGGCTCAATGGCATTCCCAAGAGCATGGTATCCGACCGGGATAGCAAGTTCATGAGTCATTTTTGGCTCACTTTATGGAAGAAGATGGGCACTCATCTCAAATTTAGCACATCCTGTCACCCCCAAACGGATGGCCAAACCGAGGTCACCAATAGGACCTTGGGCACTTTGTTGAGGGTCCTAGCCAAGAAGAGCACAAAGGGTTGGGACGAGTAGCTTAGCCATGCCGAGTTTGCCTACAATCGAGCGCCAAGCAAAGCCACGGGCCTTTCTCCATTCCAAGTTGTCTATAGGTTCAACCCTTGTACTCCTATTGACCTCACACCCCTTCCTACTCCAACCAAGTTTAGTTGGGAGGCCGAGAAAAGGGCAAAGGAAATCCAAGAGCTCCATGCCCAAGTGAGAGCTAAAATCGAGAGGTCCAATGATCAAACCAAGGAACGGGTGAACAAGCACCGAAAGGAAGTCCAATTTAAGCTCGGGGATTTAGTATGGATCCATCTAAGAAAGGAACGATTTCCAAGCAAAAGAAGGTCCAAGCTTCTTCCACGCTCGGATGGCCCATTCAAGATCCTTGAAAAGATCAATTCCAATGCATACAAGGTTGACTTGCCCAGCGAGTATGGAGTATCCGCTACATTCAATGTAGCCGATTTGAGGCCCTACTTTGATGAAGAAGAAGAGCTACCAAGTTTGAGGACAAACTCTTTCCAAGCTGGGGGGGATGATGGGGATCAGCCCCAAGGGGTTCTTCAGCTCAAGAGGTCATAAAGGCTTTCCAAGGACTAGAAATCAATCAAAAGATGATCACTTGCATTCTACCGGGTTCATCCTGCGCATGGCCCGACTTTCTGACCTTGGTAACCTGATGTCCTGAGGCTTTAAAGCCAAACTTTTGGTGTTCTGGAAGGTTGGGAGAGTTAGCTGCCCAATAAATCAAGTTTCATCCCATTTGGATGTCATTTGTCCACCCAAACCCTTTGTTAAAGCCCAACTGCCCAAACTGTTCTTCCAGGCCAGATTGTACCCGGTTTTGGAAGCCCAATTTCCCTAACCTAAAGTACTCCTAACAACCTGGAATTTTGAAACCTAGATCCCTTTTTGAGTTGGCTAAAAGGGTGGGAAAAGAAACCAGAGTCAAACGTGTCCCAAGGAGGCTAAAAGAGAGGAAACTTCTAAAGGTGCTTTTTGGAAGTCAGACTGCATCATCTCACTTGTTCTGGTTATAACTCCTGAACGGCTGCACCAACTGAGCTCCAAAAGTAGTCATATGAAAGAGCACTTTCTAAGCTTTCTATTAAGGTATGTTGGAGCCAATTTGGGTAAGTAGAAAGGGAGATATGGCTGCAGAAAGTTGACCCTGCAAAACTGGAAAGCTGCCAGCAACTGTCACCATCACCTTTTGTACTTTTCTTGCTTTTTGTGCTTCCCCTTTTGTCTTGGTCCGATTGGCTTGGTTTGTACCCCTTGTAATCTGAATTTTGAGGCTCCCTCCTATATAAGGGGCCTTTAGGAATGTAAGAAGGCAGCTTGAATTTGAAATACAAAAGAAAGTGAGTGTTTACTCTCTCTTTGAAATTCCTAGTTGCTTTAGCTTGAATTGGCTAGTTCAAGTGGTGTTCTTCTAGGTTCCTCTTCTTGCTTATGGTGGTGATTTAATTCTGTATCCATAAGTGAAGGAGGAATAGCCCAACTTCTCTTCTAGGTGGCGCCATTGGCTTATCCTAGACAAGAGGGTTGCATTCTATCTTCCAAAACCGGTTAGAGCTACTTGTTTTGCTTGGTTTGGTTTTCTATCTTTCCCATCTCTTATCTTCATTCTTGGCATCACCTAGGCTACATACATCAGTAGAGCCTGAGTTAGAGGTCAAAGAAGCTGAACCAGAGTTAGATAAAGATTCTAATCTAACTACTAAGGAAATAGGTGAGAAGAAAAAGAATCTTTTAAGCCAATATCACCCTTTCCTAGTAGGTTTCAGAGCCCTACTTCTAAGGTGAATGAGGCTAACCAAGAGATCTTAGAGACATTTAGGAAGGTAGAGATCAACATACCACTCCTTGATGCCGTTAAACAGGTGCCTCGCTATGCTAAGTTCTTGAAAGAATTGTGCACTACTAAAAGAAAGTTAGTAGGTAGTGAAATGGTAAGTGTGGGAAAAAATGTGTCTGTAGTTTTCCAAAGGAAACTTCCCCCTAAGTGCAAAGAGTCAGGTGTGTTTTCTATTCCTTATAAAATAGGAAACCTTTAATTCGATAAAACTAAGCATAACTTGGGTGCTTCCATTAATGTTATGCTTAGGTCTATTTATGACAAACTGAACTTAGGAGAGTTAAAGAAAACTGGTATAGTGATTTAATTAGCTGATAGGAGTTGTACTTACCCAAATGGAGTTTTAGAGGAAATCTTAGTCCAAGTTAATGAGCTTGTGTTTCCTGTTGATTTTTATGTGATGAACATAGGTGATGCATGTCATGGTATTCCTATCTTGCTTGGTAGGCCATTTTTGGAAACAGCTAGGACTAAAATTGATGTACATGAAGGAGCATTAACCATGGAATTTGATGGTGAAGTGATTAAATTTAATATTTTTAATGTCATGAGATTTCCTGCTGATGTGAATTACGTGTATGTACTTGATGTTATTGATGAGTTATCCCAAGATATTTACGACTTGTCTCATAAAGATGAATTGTTTACTGTGCTTACTAAGAGTCTTGATCTTGCTGAGTTTCAAAGAGTGCCCTACCAGGTTAACGATAACCTAGTTGATGTGGTAGGGTCTTTGTTCCACTTGCAAGTGCATAATAGACCTAACAAGCTTGAATTGCCCGAAAATCATGCTAAATTACTTCCCTCTAGCATTTCACCCTCTAAACTGGAATTGAAACCTTTACCTGATAATTTGAAGTATGCTTATTTGGGGGATAATGAGACTTTGCCTATCATCATCTCTAGTGCACTTACCCTTGACCAAGAGAAAAAACTTGTTAAGGTGCTTAGAGAACATAGCAAAGCAATATGGTGGATTTTAGCCGACCTCAAGGGACTTAGCCCTACTTTATGCTCACATAAGATCACATTAGAGAAAGATGCTAAGCCTAAGAGGGATCCTCAAAGGCGAATTAATCCACATATGATAGAGGTAGTCCAGAAAGAAGTTCTTAAGTGGTTAGATACTTGAGTGATATACCCCATAGCTTATTCTGAGTGGGTTAGCCCTATACATGTAGTTCCTAAAAAGGGAGGGACAACCGTAGTGCAAAACAAGGAAGGTGAACTAGTACCTACTAGAGTTCAAAGTGGTTGGAGAGTATGCATTGACTATAGAAAACTGAACAAAGCTACTAAAAAAGATTATTTTCCCTTGCCTTTTATGGATCAAATGTTAGAAAGATTGGCTAGTAGGTCACACTACTATTTTCTAAATGGGTATTCAGGCTACATTCAAGTCCCTATAGCTCCCGAGGATCAGGAAAAGACCATCTTTACCTGCCCTTTTGGCACTTATACTTTTAGATGTATGCCTTTTGGACTACATAATGCACCTGCTACTTTTCAGAGATGCATGATGAGTGTTTTTTCTGATTTTATCACCAAGAGTATGGAAGTTTTCATAGATGATTTTACTATGCATGGTGATTCATTTGATGAGTGTTTGCCTCATCTCACATTAGTGCTTAGGCGTTGCATTGATATTAATTTAGTGATTAATTTTGAAAAGTGTCATTTTATAGTGGAGCATGGGGTAGTACTTAGACAAGTAGTGTCATCGAGGGGATTAGAGGTAGATAAAGCAAAAGTTAACATCATTCAGTCTTTGTCCCATCCTAGGTGTGTCAAGGATGTAAGTCATTCTTAGGGCATGTAAGGTTCTACAACAGGTTTATCAAAGATTTTTCTAAGATTGCTTCTCCTTTATGTGCCTTGCTTGCAAAAGATGCTTCATTTGATTTTAATGATGATTGTATGAGGGCTTTTGATTAGTTGAAGTTGAAATTAACTACTTCACCTATTGTTCAACCCCTAAATTGGGCCTTACCTTTTGAGTTAATGTGTGATGTTAGTGATAAGGCAGTAGGGGTAGTTTTAGGTCAAAGAGTTAAGAAGGTACCTCATGTGATTTACTATGCTTCTAGAACTCCTTACTATGCGCAGTGTAACTACACCATTATGGAAAAGGAGATGTATGCTGTTGTTTTTGCTCTTGCAAATTTCCGTCCTTACTTGTTGGGTGTGAAAGTTACTGTTTACTGTGATCATTCTGCTCTTAAACATCTGCTAGAAAAGAAAGATTCAAAGCCCACATTGATTAGATGGATGTTACTATTGTAAGAATTTCAATCAGAAATTAAAGAGAAACCTGGAGCTAAGAACTTAGTTGCTGACCATCTTAGTAGACTGGAAACGGAGGAAAGTGGTACTCCTTTTCATGATTGTTTTCCTTATGAGACTTTGCATGCTATCACTAGTAGATTACCTTGGTATGCTGATATTATGAACTATATAATTACCAAAACTTTTCCCATTGACTTGTCTAGAGCTGAAAAAGAAAAGAAAAGAGCTCAATCTAAATACTATGTTTGGGATGAGCCATACCTATGGAAATTTTATGGTGATCGGATAATAAGGCGTTCTGTTGATGACAGTGAAATTCATTCCAATCTAACCTTCTGTCATTCTTCAGAAAATAGGGGATGTTTTGGACCCAAAAGAACAACACATAAAGTTCTTGAGGGTGGATTTTATTGGCCTACTATTTCTCGTGATGCTTATGATTTTTATAAAAGATGTGAAGCATGCCAAAAGACTGGAAATTTATTAAGAAGGAATCAAATGCCTTTATATAATGTTTATGTTTGTGAAATTTTTGATGTGTAGGGTATTGATTTCATGGGACCCTTCCCCTCTTCTTTTAGGTGCACTTACATTCTTGTACTTGTTGACTATGTGTCCAAATGGGTAGAACCTGTAGCTACTAGAGCTTATGATGCTAAAACTATGGTGAAACATATTAAATCTCTCATTCTACATAGATATGGAGTACCAAGAGCAAGCATTAGTGATAGGAGCACTCATTTTTATAATAGAACTTTAGGTGCCTTGTTAGCCAAATATCATGTGACTCATAAGGTATCTACTAGTTATCGCCCCCAAACAAATGGCCAAGCTGAAATCTCTAATAAAGAAATCAACAGCATACTTGAAGAAGTAGTTAGGCCAGACAGGAAAGATTGGAGTCTTAGGCTAGATGAGGGTCTTTAGGATTATAGGACTATATACAAGACCCCCATTGGTATGTCATTGTATAGGTTAGTCGTTGGAAAGTTATGTCATCTTCCTGTTGAGATAGAACATAAGTCATATTGAGCTGTGAAACAATGTAATCTTGACTATGAGTTAGCAGGAAGAGAACATAAATTGCAGGTGTAGGAATTAGAGGAGATTCACTTGGAAGCCTATGACAATTCAGTCATTTACAAAGGTAAAGCCAAAGTATTTTGTGATACTAAACTTGTCAGAAAAGAATTTTAGGTAGGTGAGAAAGTATTGTTATTTAATTTAAAAGTGAGACTCTTTCCTAGTAAGCTAACTTCAAGATGGCTTGGACTGTTTGAGATAGTAAAGACTTATCCACATGGTGCTGTTGGGATTAAAAGCTTATCCACTAAAAAAATTTTCAAAGTGAATGGGCATAGGTTGAAACAGTTCAGGGATAGAGACTCTGTGAATTTTATTGAAGAAATCACTCTAGAGGATCCATGAGCTTCATGACGTCGAGCCAATGACTATAAATAAAGGCACTGGTTGAGGGCAACCCAACTTTTTTTAGGCAAGTACCCATTTAATTTTACTTCTATTTTCATTATTTCTATCTTTTTACATGCATTAGGGACTCTGCATGAATTAAGTGTGGGTGGGTGTATCCTACATTTAATTCCTACAATATTTATTCTTGAGAGAAAAAAAACAAAAAAATTAAGTAAAAAATTTTTTTCTCTTATAAATAATGCATTATATGAGTTTATGCCAGGCGTGCTTACTTAAAAATTTTTATTTTCTTAGCTATTTGTAGTTTATTCTTCTATGAGTGAAGACTTCTGAGTATGCTAGCTGTCATTCAGAGAAGTTTGAGTTGATCCTCATATATCTTTTTAATGAGTAACTGTCATGATTATTCATCTTATTTGGTCATGTATTATATCCGCTTTAGAGGCAATAAAGTGACCTAACCCATTTCGTGGACTATTGAATTAGTAGAATTACTAATTAAAATTGTGACTTTTCTTGTACTTAAAAAAAAGTTAAAAAAAAAGAAAAGGAAAAATAGGGTTAGATTACCAACATGGGTGGGAATAGGTGGCTCGGTACTTTTTCCCCTTAAGTTTAGGTCTCAGGTTGAGCCTTATGTATGGAGTAATCCATGATTGGGAGAGTCATGTCCTTTTTTGGGCCGATCAATGACTCGCATCAAACTAACAGTCAATAAAAAGAAATAATGATGAGAATGAATTGTTTGCTCCAGCACCTCTATTCGGGCGAGTGTGAGACATGAAGTGTTTAATTTCTAAGACCCTATATGGTCCTCGAATATGTGCACAAGTGAATTTTGAAAAAAAAAAAAAAAGAAGAAGAAGAAGAAGAAGAAAAATTGCGAGGCAAGTTAGAATCAATTTCAATGAGTTATTCCTTCCAGTTCAATTGTCTTTATAGTCATACCGTATTTCAATTTTTCTATCGTAAAATTTTTAGACCTCCTGATCGGTGTATCCATGCTTAAAAGAGATGGATAGTTATTGTTCTGCTTACTTCATTAAAGAGATGTTGTGAGGTTGATGAAGAAACTCTTTGATGGTAGTTAGACGCTTAGTAGTTATTAACTTGTTGGAAAGAAAACTAATTAATTTTCAATGAAGCTGTTTCTAAAGCAAGCGAATGACTAGTATAAATATCATACTGATGCATGACTTTATGAGAAAGAGGGGTTCAGTTTTTAAATCTTGTCTAAGATTTCTTTACACGAGGACGTCCAAAGTCTAAGTGCGGGGGAATTTGTTAAGTCACAAATCATGTATTGTTTTAATAATTATTTTGATTATATTATATATATTATTTCGTCTAATTTACTTTATTTTATATATTTTTCAGGTTGAGCGATAATAAAATAAAGAGGAGAAAAGAAGATGTCAAAGTTCGAATTTTACACGCTAAGTTATCAAGTTGGTCCAAAAATAATGATTTATGAAAAAATATTATTTCCATAATTATTTATTTGGGGTAGGGTTACAAAATTATCACTCCTAATTGAAGAGAAACTAGAAAACTTGGAAGAGAATGAGTCTAAAGAAAAAAACCCTGGAAGATAATATTATAAAATCCTTAACACTTCACCTATTCTCCACACTCACATCTCACACCACCTCCTTCACGTGACAATCTTCATCACTTAATCTCCAACGCCTAGTCCACTAACACCTTCAGCCTCCTCAACACCTTCATATCATCATTGATCATCAGCACAAAGCCCTGCTCGTCTACCCATCGTTTACGCTTAACCCTCACATAATATCATCATCCCCACCATGAGAAAAGATCATCACCTCTTCTCCTCCGCACACCTTCACGCCAAAGCAGCCCCATCACCATCATGGTCATCTTCGTCACCATCCATCTCCACTCCACAATCAAGTAGTAGCATTCTATTGTTTCTTTTTATTTTTATTTTATTTTATTTTTTAATTTATTTTATTGTTTAACATGAAATCTTTGGTTAATTGTTAGGATTTTATTTGTAATGTGGGTGAGTAATTCCTTTGTACTTAGTAATCTTTTTGAAACCATGCTAAATTAATTATTTTGAAACAAGTTTTATACTTTATTGTCTAGTTGATTTTATTCATGATTTTATAACGACTAGTATTTATCGTTTATAATATTCGTGTTAGATTAATTAAAATGCATGTTAGTTTCTAATATGAATTCATATGATAGTTTAAAAGACTTTAATATGTAAAAGTTATAGTCTTTTAGGTATTAGTATCACCTTAATTAATCATGGATGACTCAAACCCATCTCTTTTAATTAGGTAATCGTTATAAATTTTTGTTAAATCAATTTGCTGGTAAATTGATTACAAGGCATTAGATGATGTTTTTCTAATACTTAATACTCTAGTTTGATTAAACTCTTGCATTGGTGTTTGGGTTATCAAAACTAGTAGGGTCTATATTAGGGTTGGACCAAAATAAACTATAATATAAGAAAAAATGGGAAAGATCCATTGGTGGGTGTTTTTTACAGTCTAATCCATGAATAAATCGATTTGTGTGTTGATGATAAATATTAATTTGCATGGTGGATATATATTATGCTAAGTATTTTTCATAAATTTAGTATCTTTGATAATTATTTGTTGCTTTTTAGTTGACTTCTCTAGTTTGTCAATTTTAATTATTCAATTTATAAGCTTCAATATAAATTTCGTTTACCCCCCCAAACGAGTAGTCTTTTAGGAGTGTCTTGGTAATATTAAATCAGTTAGATTTTGATTTTTAGTGTGGTTGTAATTTTCAGATTTAATTTCTATTTTGTTTTGTCATTTATTTACCGATTTGTTAGAAATTAGGTTAAAAATAGCTCCTTTTGTGTTTTTTCATATTTTAGTCCATTTAAGGTTTTATATAGTATCCTATTCTGCCTCTATTGAATTTCAGAATTTTTGGAAATTATTTGATAATTTTTCAGAATTATTTTGTGAATTGGACATGTGCAGGTTTTTATTTTAATAAATCTAAAAATTACGTTTTTATGTTTTATTTTATATTTTTAGGGTTTTATCAAGTCCAAAAAATTATATCCTAAAATCTGGGAATTTTTTAATTTATTTTCGTATTTATATTAGTGCAGTTTATTCTTTCTCTAATTTCAAATTTTATTTTCTGTTTTAATTTTCTGCAGTTAATTTTCTGTTTTAATTTTTCTGAATTTAAGTACATATAATTTTGGAGGTATAAAGTTATAAACTTGCAGAATATTAATTTGGATTACTTTCTGTAACTTTTAATATTATTTTTCTGCTTGTTATTTTCTGTTTTAATTTTTAGTCTAAGATTGTGTTATTATTTTCATTTTTATTTTTCAGATTATTCAGGATAGCTCTTTACTGTTTTATTTCCAGAATTAAATTTAGAATATTTAGGAGCAATAGTAAGTATTTTTCCAGATTTTTACTTATTAAATTTGATTTATTTTAGTAATATAAAGAGAAGTTATAATAAATTAGAGTAGTAAATTATTTAGAATTAAACTAGCTTATTATCATAATCTTTCCTTATGAGATCGCTCCCTACTTTCCTATACTATAAATATTATTTATAAATCAAAGTAGTAGTTTAATTTGTAGCTCTACGACAAGCTTTACAATTAGAAACTAGGGTTGCAGTGTGTCGAATTTTGTCCTAAAAATTTGTCCAATTTATGTGAATTACCGAGATATTTGGGAGGTTATCTCGTCATTAATTTTGGACATGTTGTACATCAGGATGTGTTGTTACATCAGAATTTTGAATCAATAAATTTAGAGTTGTATAGAGGAAGATACAGTGTTATTTCTAAAACTGCGCAATTTTGAACCTGAAGTGATGTCCAAAATGTTTTGCTAGTTTTGGCGGTGTTAGACTAGAAATTGCACTAAAATTACAGGCAATAGTAATTTTAAAGGAGACCTTGTGGAATACATATTGGGAAATTTTGATCAAATCGGGTTTGTGTATGATTTTCTATGAAATTTTAAAGTTAATGCTGCATTTTAGGCTGCAAACTAAATATGATGGTCGAATAGCTTTGTAAGTTTTAGGCTTGGGCAAGCAAGCACTGGGTGAAATTAGATTTAAGAATGTTCTAAAAGGGGCCGAAACAAACCCTAGAGAGGGCCTTGGGGGTTAACCTTCTTCGTTAATACACTAACATAAGTTATTCGTGTTTTAGGTTGAGCTCGACACGGTAAGGAACAAGTTGAGAAGGTAACGTATTTCCCAAAGTTCATTGGGTCTAACATTACTTTTTTTTGGAACCCCAAATCATTCAATAGTTGTGGTTTGTCTAACCCTATCACTTAGTGCTTTACTGCTTCCTATTTATTGCTGAGCCAAGTTGTTTTCCTGTAACTTAGGGTCTTGTATGTGGCAAACTTTCGCAGTACTTTTACTACTTTAAAATGAACGTCGTGTGATATTTTGTCAAAACACGAGGTTTGGAAAAGGGCCTTACAAGGGACGTTTTCTAGAAAATGCTTCTTTTAATAATGCACCATATGTGGTGAATGGCATATTTTTTTACAATTCAAGTAGGGTGGCAGCCGTACACGCAGTTTAAGTTTTCTGTCCTCCTGTATGGCCATGCGATCTCGCTTGTATAGGGCTAGTCATGGTAAAATGACGTTGTAAAGGTGACCCATTGTTTATTCCTGTAGGCGAGTTATCACCAAAATTCCTTAATCATCAGATGTATGCAATTCGAAGTCTCTTTTCATTTGGAAAAGTTTAGTACTTTTCTTATCACTGTATTATTTTTGGAGTTCAAGGGAATTTTTGTCTCTATGCAGCTTTTAACCAAAAGTATAAGAGTTTCATTCGTGCTTGATGTCAACTTTGTTATTATTTCTTTTATCAATTCTCTAGTCTACCAACTTTCTAAGGATATCTCTACTGTAGTGCTATTTCTTTTAAATTTCATATTATTGTGTAAACATTGTTAGAACAACAAACTCACTATGAAACTCGGTCACTTTCAGGTGAGCAGTCTGACAGCAAATGGGAAGCGATATAGTGGCGATGTTTACTTGTGAGCAGCATTAGTGGCCTATTCAACATTTTAATAATTATTTTTCCCCTTAAATTTTTATGCATTTTCCTTTGGATTGTCAATTCCTGGAGTTCTTTTACGATTATTTAGAACAACATAAGGCAAAGTTTAACTGAGTGATTATGTCATGCATTTTTTTAATAAAATTGTACCATTCTTGGGTTTGATAGAAAACTGGAACCTACATGAACCTTGTGTCTTCTCGTGAGACACAGCGGTAATGTCCCTAGCCATTAAAATTTTGGACGTTTTCCTTAAAATGCTTCATTCTCTTCTTTTTGGCTTATTACGAACTTTTAGGGTGTTACTGGATGATCCTCTATAATTCCTATCATTTTAGAGAGGTCGTTCCTAACTATCCTCAATGCCATGATTGATGTGCAAAATGGTAAGCTATCATTCAACATTTGCACTAGCAAAGTGAATTTCCATCTTCCTTGACCTAAAGTTATACATTACTATAGGTAAAGTTTGCTTGATTGATGACATACTTTAGGGGTTGTCACCAAAAGACATGGCTTATCACTTCATGTATACTATTCAATTTTCCCAGGACAAGAAGGGCTTTATGGTCACCATTAAGAGATGGTGTATCCTTCAGCAAAGACACCTGCTTTTATGAACTTTCACATACCTTGGCTAGGAAGTGATATTAGGGGGCAAATTAATTAAGGTGAGTAGATTTTTCAAGGCAAGGACCCTTACTACACAGTTGTCCATAATCCATATTTTGCAATGTCATGTGGGAACTTATGCTTACTTCAGGGGTGGTGAAGATTACTAATCCATTGTTCGAACCTAGTGCTCATTCATTCTAATTATAATGCCATCAGATTTTCTATGGTAATGGCCAATCTCATTACATTAAAAGAGCACTACAAGGAGGCAAGCAAACCAAGTTTAACTTATTCTTTTCACATCAAGCTATGAAAAAAATGTGAATAAGATGAAAGGAAAAAAATTAACGATGCATCTTGCATCTTTGTCAGTCCCCTTCCTCTCTTTACAAGTCGCAACTTAGTGTTCTTATGAGGGCATTGCACCTAAAAATAGCAATGTAAGTTTTTCGCTTTTCACTGTCTCATTGTTTCACTGGTTCATAATTGTGGGGGGGGGGGGGCTTCTTTACTTGAGTTCATGCAGAGATAGGCTTGGAGAGGCAACATAAGAGGTCTCACTCAATTTATGTAGCTGTAATGGATTGGTATTAATGAGTTACTCTTTTGGTTGTCTTGCTTTGATGGCAATTTAGTTCATTGAGCGGCACTTTAAGTTGTTGATTTGTTTGGTTCAGGTGTCACGGTATATCAGAATATGTACATATGCTGGTATTTCCTTTTATATCTTTAATGTATTTTTCTTTAGCTAGCATCTGTGTTTCTTGGTTAGATTTGAATTCCATGTCTCAAGGTATACTTACTCACCCTTCTCTGTGGGCCAAAAGCCATCCAAGTCACTCTAGTAGGGTGTGAATATGATGACTCTAAACAAGTGTATGTAAAAAATTAAATACATAGTAAGGTAGAATGTACCAAACGCAAGGATGCAAAACATTAAATGTTGGGATGTTCTTCTAGCAAATCAAGGGATTTGAGTATGGTAAGAGTATAAGAAAATGTAAAGCACATGGTGTTCGTTAATGAGGGTCTTCTCTCCACCTAGGTTGTGTGCCCTCCAAAAGACCCTTCCTTAGGATCAACTAGCTTATATGTATCTGCTTTGGAATTTACATAAGTAAATATCCACCAAGGACCTTAATGACAACCCACTATTCAAGAACCTATTGAAATTATTTCTCTTAAGTCCACACCTTGGGAAGGATGACTCTCCCAGTCAACCCTCTTTTTCACAAGTAGGATTCTCCTAACCCCTTTGCCTCACCAAGAATCCCAAATGTGTGCATAGAGTTTATAGTGATTTTGACTTGTTCACTCAAGAATACAACAACACTCAGTATTATAATTAAGCTCATTGTGTTCATGTGTTGTGTACTACCCTGTTTCAATAACATCTCTATTTGTGGGCAATAAATATCAGACAATTAGAGGATGCTGATAAAAGACGTTGTTCAATGCTTTAGAATATTCCATTGGGTTCTTCTCTCTAATGGCTAGGTTAGTTCCAAGGCCTTGACTAAAGTCCACTACTTCGATAGCTGCTCAGTCCTCTATTAGCTTCTTCTATATTAGAAAGGAGCTTTCTTAACATTCATTTAACGTGCTAGCCATTGTATTCCTATTTTAACAGGGCAGGAGAGCTTCTCTCTAAACCTTGATGTTGACATATTTGATTTCTAGCAAGGTTCACCATAGCTATTTCTCTGTATAAAGCACTTTTGGAAGCTCCCTATTTTGGAATGCATTTGAATCTATTGTCATTCATTCCAAACAATAGCTAATTATTATATTATGAAAACCAAAAATGTGATGTTACATCTTGAATATTTAGCAATAAACATTTACAAGATTATCACTTAATTAAATTGAAATCATTTAATGAACCCATTTTACGCAAGTGTTGTCATTAATTTGATTTTGTTAAGAGCAATAAAAAGGACTCAAGTCCAAAGGTTCAAAGCAGTAGAGATGAGATTAATGAATAAGGTGATTAGAAACAAATAAACAGTTGCACCCATAGAAGGTAAGATGAGAGAAACCAAACTTAAATAATTTGGCTAAATGAAGAGGAGTGCTGTGAAAGCACCTGTGAGAAGATTTGAAATGATTGGTTATTATTTGAAATTGTTACAACTAATGAAGGACGTGGCTTAGGATATGAATTTGGGGAGGTCTAGATTAAGGTTTTGGAGCATTAGGTAACTAGGTTCATGGAACTCGTTTGGCTTCTGAATTTTAGGAAATATGTGGTGTGATATTGGCTTTTATACTATGTTGTGTTTATCATATTTTATATGATAGTAGTACCCTCATCGCAATTGCATTAGTACTTCCCATCTCAGATTGTTTAAGCTGTAGATTGCTTTTGGCTGGTTTAGTATTAAGTCGTTACTTGCTGCTAAAGGTATGTGCAACTCTTACCCATCATCTGTTGTTCATTTTAATTAATGTTATTTTAAGTAATTATACATTGTGCTTGTTACCTTCTCAGCGGTTTTCTTACATTAGCTATATTAGGTTATTATGTTTTTGTTAATTAAGTGTGTAATTTTATGTAATCTAGTTCTCAAAATATTTTTGTAAAACTCTTTTTCACGAGACTATTGGAATCGATATCTCAACAGACTGTAATAGTTGTGAAGTGTAGGACATAGTTAATTATTGAGATTAATAATTTTATTAACTATGTTTATTATATTAGCTATATTAGGCTAATATTTTTGTGTTAACTAAGTGCTTAGTGTTGTGTAAACGAGTTCTCAAAATATTCTTGGTTTGCTACCCAAAACTAGAGTCTAATTGGCTTATCTATTTGGTCCAAATCTATTTTACTTCTTTAAGTTATCAGATAAAAAGCAAAAAAGGTAGGCAATTTTTGTAGAATGCTAGCTGCCTTCCTAGCTCAATAACATCACACCAGTGTCTCTTCTCTTAGCCCAAAATAGAGGTGATCATCGGTCCAAACTAGGACCGGATCGGACCGGACTGGGCTGGACCGAGGACCGAATAAGAGGGAAGTTATGGACCGTAGACTGGACCGAATTGATTTGACCGGGACCGGACCGAAAAAATCGGATCGGACCGAATTGTCAAGCTAGCAAATTTTTATGATATGAACATCTTATATTTATTTCAATATGAACAATTTCAATATATTTTCACCTTAAAAAACAAATAAATATTCTTGAACGTTTGAGAAATTATATGTTACAAAAGAAAATTAAAATTGTATAAGTAAAAAGTCGGTTTTCAAATTTTTTTATTCGGTCCTTAGTTCGGACCGAAGACCGAATAAAAAAGTTTGTGGACCATGGACCGGACTGAATTTATTAGGTTTGGTTCAGCGCAGTCCAGTCTAAGCCGATCTTCGGTCCGATCCTGGTTTGGACCGAATAATGGACACCCCTAGCCCCAAAAATCATGACACAGTCATCCTTCTTCTTTAACCCCAACCACCCAGACCTGTCTTCCTCACGTCATTGCCACCACTAAACCCACTACTAGAGAGGGAGGAGCAAGGTGCGCAGCAAAACCAGTAGCAGACGCGACAGGTGGAGAAGAACAAGCCTAGTAGTGCCAGCACAAGGGGTTCTCGGTTTTGCCACAGGAGGGAAGAAGAGGACGGGAAGCACGGCTTAGATTTTATCCAAATTAGCCCAAGAGTCGGGTGCTTTAGCTGGGATTTAGGTGTGTGACTGCCAATTCCCAAAATTACTAGTTAATTTCCAAATTTTTCTAATTTGGCTATGAGGATTTTTTGTTGCTTTCAAGAATTAGATTGCTCAGGAACTTAGTAATCCTGGGAATGAGAAAGGATTTAAAGAATTGAATGAGATTATTTGGATGATATTGACAAGATTTTGAGGTCCATTTTTGGACGGTGCCGTGACGAGTGAGCTTAGGTATGAGTGTTGGATTCTATTGTGAAGTGCTAATTGCTATTGTGAAGTGTTAATTATTGTGTTGTTTTTTTTGATTTTGCTAAATTAGTTAGTCAGATTGTGGTAGTGTCGGTAATGCCCTGGCTAGGTTAATGTGCGTGTTCCTTTTAATGTATGCTTTGTGTTCATTTCACCTATAATTCAAGCTAGGAATAGGGGAGTCAGTTGATCAGTTTTGCGAATTAGTTTGGCAATTAACCGGAGCCGCAAATGGGGTAGCGGCTTTCTCCTACTCAACCCTATTCTTCGCCAGACTAAACAGCACAATTATGAGGGTAGCAGTTGCTGGCTATAGGAGGGGGGAAAAGTAGGTCCGGGCTAGCATAACGTTCCTTGCTTTTTCCATAATTAAGATTGTGAAAGTTATCGCACTATTAACTTAGAGCACTAGCTTGAATGTGATGATGTGGAATTGGTAGGTGATAGGTTGACCATTGCCAGGACTTGAAAAGATTAGCCTTCGACTAATGGATGTTACGTGCAAAGTTATAGCATGATTTTAAGTTTCTCTTTCCCATTAGCTTTGAGAATGTTTCACAAACATAGAAGGCGCCTGTTCGACTTGAAGGCCTAAACCATTGAATTCCTTTTAGATGAAGCAAACCATGAATAGGTTACAAACTTGCAGATCCCGAAAATGAGTTTTAATATCTTTTTTTTTTTTTAAGCATGAAACTAGATGTTGACTTGGTTGATAAATTGCATACCAACCTCTCTTATAAAATAGAAACTTGTCATGCTTTTAGAGGTTGACTTTTGTCATTACTAAAGCATTATTAGCTTTTCTGAAATTAAGAATGCCATTGTTACAATGTTTCAAGAAATTCAATATTGTGCGTGTTTCAAAGAGAATTTCAGTTGAGAGGTTTTAGGCTAGGAGGATAGTGCTACAATAAAGGATTCGGTGTCAAAAGTAGACCTCAGGACCCTGAATGGAGTAGGAATCCTTACCTTTACTACCTAATGAGAATAGGAGTCCATTGACTTTGGGAGGGCTCGAAGATATAAAAAATCATGAGTGGTATCACTCACCAAATGAGGGCAGTAATGTGTGAATCTAATGCCCTGAAAATGATTTCATTACCTATTTTAACTTAAACATTTCTCAGTTTTGAATTATGCCAATCCAAAGATTTAGTAAAGTGTGTGAACCTTTTTGAAATGGCTCTTATTGAATTACAAGCGACATTCTTTAGGGAGAAATTGATTTGTAGAGATTAAACATGGTTTAATTGAAGCTTCTTCCCCTTTGTGCATTATTTTCCGTTCTTAACTTAAAAACTAAAATGGTAGCCTCAAATAAAATTCTTTGATTTTCAGTGTTTAGTTGGGACCTGAACAACCTACTGACCTCAATGCTTGGGACATATTAAAGGAAAGCTTAATGTTGGAGTATGGTACGTTCACTATATTGATATCAAATACAATCTCTGTGTTTGCTACTTAAAAGTTTTGTAGGCAACTATTTTGTTTGTTTGAGAATTATCCACTAAGCATGTGATAACTCACCCCCTCTTTATTTCCTAGGTTCTGAATGAATCAGATATGAATTAGTTTCGGGCGACTCACTTGCAGTTAGCTTTAGTTCAAACCATAAGCATACTAGGACACTTTGTGTGCTACTATGCTAGTTTTATAAATAAATAAGTATGTAGGTTGGCTTTAGCCACATTTGCTTCAAATACATTCTATGCACTTTTGTAATGCCCCGACCCCTACGGGTTACGAACAGTTACCATAAATGTGTTAAAGGATCACCGACTGGTCCCACAAATCACAATAAGCCTTTTTGTTGTGCTTCGTCCTTACTCATATGCTGCCTGGGATATTTCCTAAGAGGTCACCATTGTAAGATTGCTCCGCAGCAAGCGTGTTTGACTGTGGAGTTCTTAACAGTGCGCTTTCCGAAAAGGAAGGTGCACCTTTTGTGTTATAAATAGTCGCATTAAATCCTTTTAGCCACACACGAGGTGCTACAACTTTTAATTGTATACAAGTTGTACGGAGACTTGAACTTAATTGGCTTAGGTGCGTAATCCGAGGTGTTGACCCTATTTGCTAAGTTTTAATCTATTAACACTTTTAGGGACAATCATCTCTAGTTTGAGGCCTTTTATTTGTTGCGGCTATAGGGAGAACTCTAGTAGTTTTAATTCATCACACTAAGAACATACCTTAAGTTTACATTTTTAAACTTACTAAACTATTCCAATAACCCCATTTAGCCTTAGGGGGTTCTTCAGGTAGCCCTGGCGATGTGACATTTCTAATAGATGGGAGGGGTGGTACATTTAGTGATATCCAATTCATAAGTTTGCATCATGCATCCCTTACCATATTAGGTGTGTGAAATGTGTGTACACTTGTGGGCTCACTAGTGTATATGGTGGATTACATGCTTACTATTACCTAAATTTGCTCATTAGTATATATGCTCAATCACACTATGAAGTTATGGGAGAGGGTGATTGAGAGAAGAATGCGGAAGGATATTTCGATATCAAAGAACCAATTTAGTTTTATGCTTGGCAGGTCAACCACAGAGGCGATTTACCTCCTTAGAAGACTTATAGGATTGTACAGAGATAGAAAAGTAGATCTTCATATGGTGACCATTGACCTGCAAAAAGCATATGATAGAGTTCAAGGTGAAGTATTCTGGAGATGTTTGGAAAAGAAAGGAGTGTCACATGTGTATATTCAAGTCATTAAGGATGCATACGAGGTAGGCAGGATGAGTGTTAGGACACTAGGAGAGGCTACCAAAGCCTTCTTCATTGGTGTGAGCGTACATTAGGGTTGCGCTTTAATCCCTTTTCTATTTACTCTAGTTATAGATGAACTTGTAAAAGAGATTCAAGATGAGTTACCACGGTGTATGTTATTCACAGATGATATTATTCTTGTTGATAAGACCAGAGAGGGAGTTAATAACAAGTTGCAGCGATGGAGGCATACACTTGAGTCTAAAGGTTTTAGAGTAAGTAGATCGAAAACTGAATATCTACATTGTTGTTTCAGTGGAAGGGAAGATGCGAGGAGAGAAGTTACCATTAATGGGATAACGATAGCAAAGGTCGAGAAGTTCAAATATCTAGGGCCAATCATTCAGCAGAACGTGGATATTGACAGAGATATTAACCAGCGCATAAAAGTGGGTTGTCAAAAATGGAAGCATGCTTTAGGTGTATTGTGTGATAAGAGAATGCCCGTAGAATTCTAAGGCAAAGTTTATCATGTGGAAGTTTGGCTGGCTAGACTATATGGATCGGAGTGTTAGCATATAAAAAAGACACAGGTGTAAAGGTTGATGGCAGTAGAGATGTAGATGATTAGGTGGATGTATGGTTATACGAGAATGGATAGAATTAGAAATGAGGTAATTAGAGATTTAATAATAGTGGCTCCCACAAAAGATAAGATGAGAGAAACAAGACTTAAATGATCCGGCCATGTGAGTAGCAGGAGGGACACTCCAGTGAGGAGATGTGAGAGGATTAACATTCCTGAAGGTAGAAGAGGGAGAGGACAACCAAAGAAGAGTTTGGATGAGGTGATTAGAGAGGATCTAAAAGTTGTAGGATTGACGGAGGATATGGCATAGGATAGGAGACTATGGTAGGATAGAATTAGGATCTTAGATCACAGAGAGTTGACCACCTGATTTGGTTGTGGTTTTTTCGATTGCGGTAGGGTAGGTTTGGTTGTGGTTTTTCCATATGTCGTGTTTGTATGCAGGTAGTACATACATATGGGAAGAGGCATTGTTCGTTTACCTCTATTTATTACGGTATAGTACCTTCTTTTGCTATGTTGTACTTATGTTGTATGTATATTTACGTAGTTACGATCACCTGATTTATTAGTAATTCTTAGTTCATTTCCTACTGTGTATCCTTAGTTTTTTTGCATTAGTTTTTTCAGAAAATCCTTCTTTTATAAAATGTTTTCAAAAATCATTGTTTTTGTGGGTCTCTTGGATTCGGCCTCTCTATGGGCATGCATGCCAGTAGAAGTAAGACTGCCTACATCTGGATCTCTCCAGACCTCATGAAAGTGGGATCCACATTAGGTGGCAGTGATAGTGTTGTTGTTGTATGCTCACTTTTACACCATTGGTGTATGATGACCTTTCATATTTCAAACTACGTATACTTTCCTTTTTGGTGGGCCATCTAGAATGCGGTCACCTATTTGAGGGCCTTGGAGCCAAGCAATTGGTGGTGTCCTATCGAGTCACCTATGGCCACTGGGTGATCAAGTTCATCTTGAATGCCAATGATGAGAAGGTGGATAGAGGTGGTGTGTAGTCTTAAGTAATAAATAATATAGGCAGGACTGTTGACCCCTTTCACTTATGGAGGCTTAGTCGACTTCTTATGGGTGGCAAAGAGTCAAGTAAATCAACTAGAGAACACCTCACTGGAGTGATAGGTCGCCACTAGCTAGTGTGTTTGTGATGTGCTCATTTAAGTCGTAGAGAATCAACATCTTTCAAACACCTTGTCCAAGACAACATGCATAGAGCATCATCAGATCAGAGAGCTCTTTACTAAAGTACCCTAAGATGAGTCGTCCTGATGTGGGTACGTGAGGTAGGCACCTGTGTGGCGATCGACCCCTAGGGCGAGCAAGCGACGGTGCTTGGGATGAGGGAATTGGTGAACGAAAAGTATAATGCTGAATACTCTACAATTGTGAGATTACAACTATTGTCGGAAACAACTCTACCCCTGAGGCCACCTCTTACCGTTACAGCATCCGACAGTTCAGGTGACTCTATGATTGAGGACCTTCCTGAACACAACTCTTCCAACAAGGAATAAGTGCAAAGCCAATAAATAGAGCATGATGATGTGAACAGTACTGTAATGTATACAAATAAGTTTGCTGTATCTTTTTATTTTTATAAAAGAACCAAAATAGTCGGTGGCTCCTTCAGTGACTATTAAGTCACAAAGACTTGTATTTAAATAAGCTACGTGTATATAAGCTGCTTACTAGTGTTTTTGTGTAGATGAAATTGCATATATGTGCCCAGTAAGTAAATGCATAGTATGTGTGCAAAGCTATATGTAACTTATGTTGTAGCTTGATTTTGTTGTGATGCGAATGGTGGAAATGCTTAGAGTTATCATGCCTCAGTTTCAAATAATCCTATTACTTAGGAGCTACTACATTCTCATTGATATTAACATCTAACTTAAAATAGAATTGCATGACCCCCATATACATATGTGGACAGATGCCTTCACGTCAAGAGCAACCACCTGAGCTAATGACCGTGGATATGATATATCAGTTTAACAAGCTGAAGCCATCAAAATTTGAAGGTAGACTAGACTTGTTGGTATTTGAAGCATTGCTCAGGAAAATGGAGAACCTATTTCCAATTATAGAATGCCTTAATAGATTTAAGGTGCATCTAGCTACCTATCAATTTGCACGGGAAGTTCAGTTTTGGTGGGGTATGATCAAGCCCTGATTAGGGGACCTGTAATTAACATGGAATTAGATAAAATATTATGATAGAGACGTAAAGAAGGCTAAAGAACGGGGGTTCCTTTGCCTTAAACATGGCAAAATGTGTGTATGAAGTGCGCAGCTAAATTTAATGAACTCGTGCAATTCATTGCAGCTCACTAGCTACTGAAGAAATGAGAATAGGCCACTTTGAGCAAGGGCTGAATGGGAGCATCAAGAAGATGGTGGCAGGGCATGCGTATGCTAACTTTCAGGAAATGTATTACAGGCATGTAAAAATAGACCGAGTTATGGATGAGACTGAGGCTGAGAGTAGAGAAATAGGTTACGTAGAGAGGAAGTTTGGTCATGGTGTGTCCAGTCCTTAAGGAGGTAGAAATTGAAGAAAATTTAATGTGAGGAACAGTCAAGACAAGGGAAAGCAACCTGTGCAGTGGTAAGATAGAAGGCCCTGTCAGGAATGTGGTTGCCGCTATCCAGGCCCCTCTAGGGCAATAATACAGCAGTGCTTTGGTTATGGAGAATTTAAATACCTAATCGCTCAATGCCAAAAGATGGCTTGGAATAAATAGGTCAACAATCAAAGGTTAGGATTAGAGGGGTAACTTGCAAGTTAATTAGGTCGCTATCCAATTGGCACTCGAGTAGGGGGTAACAAGAACAACAAGAAGCCACTGGTAGAAGGTGTAGTGTTTTGCTTTGATGGGGAGGACGTTAAAGATCCTACTCCAGTGATGACATGTACTATTCTTATCAAGAACTTTTATGGCCAAGTTTTGTTTGATTCAGGTGCTACTCACTCATGAACCCCAAATTTGCCAAGAAACGTGCAAGTAAACCTAATGAGATGGATATACTGCTGTGTGTGACTGCCCTCGTAGGCTCTATTAATCGTAGTGATGTTAAGAAGTGTGCTCTTAACGTAGAGAGAAGAATCCTCCCTACTGATTTGGTGCAAATAGAAATCCAAGGATGTGATATTATTTTAGACATGGATTGGTTAGCTTAATATAAAGAGTAATCATATATTGTGAAAAGAAGTTAGTATCTTTCTCAACCCTTGAGGGAGACAGGCCTGAATTTAGGGGGAGCAACCATTATCCCAACCATATCAGCTATGTAAGCCTCTAGAACGCTAGAGAAAGTGTGTCATGGTTATCTCTATGTGTAGCCGAAGTGGTAGAACCGAAGGAGCTAGACTTGAGTAAGATTCCAACAGCGAGAGAATACCCCAGCATGCTCAAGAGGTGCACAGATTGCCACCTAATCGGAAAATTAAGTTTAGGATAGACCTTAGGCACAACCCTGATATCCAAGGCTCCTTACTGCATAACACCTGTAGAATTTGCTGAACTAAAGATCTCACAAGAGTTGCTGGATAAAAGGTTAATCCAACATATTGTTTCACCTAGGAGCCCTAGTGCTCTTTGTAAAGAAGAAAGATCTGAGTTTAAGATTGTGCATTGATTATTAGGAGCTAAATAAGGTGACTATTAAGAACAAGTATCTCTTTCTTTAGAATCGATGACTTGTTTGATCAACTCAGTATGGGCATTACGAGTTTCTAGTATTATCATTTGGGCTAACCGATGCTCCAACCTTTTTTATGGATCTAATGAATAGGGTGCTCAAGCCCTTCCTTGATAGGTTCTTAATAGTATTTATCGATGATATCCTAATATACTATAGAATGCATCAAAAACACATAGTGCACTTATAAACAGTGTTGAAAACTTTGGAAAAACACAAGTTGTACACTAAACATGAAATATCTAAGTTTTGGCTAGAGATGGTGCATTTTCTAGCTCACGTGGTGTCCCAACAGGGCATATCAATAATGGGCCCCACTAAGGTAGAAGCTGTCATAAATTTGCCAAGAACCATGAGTGTGACTGATATTCGAAGTTTTCTAGTTATAGCTCATTACCACAAGAGGCTTTTAGAAGGATTTTACAAGTTGTCCTTAGCTATTACCAAACTACGTTGTAAGAACAACAAATTTGAAAGAGCTGAAGAATATGAAAATAATTTCCAACAGCTAAAGAGACACTTAGTGTTAGCTTCAGTCTTGGTGATACCAAAGGGTAATGAGGGGTTCATGATTTATAACAATGCATCTAAGAAAGGGTTAGGATGTGTTCTGATGTAGAAAGGTCGAGTTATTGCTTATGCCATTTGTTAACTAAAGGCATATAAAGAAAATTACTGCACGCAGGACTTGGAGTTGGCTGTAGATGTATTGCTTTAAAGATTTGGAAACACTATCTTGATGGGGTAAGGTATGAGATATACGTGATCATAAGAGTCTGAATTATATTTTTACTTAGAAAGAGTTAAACATAAGGCACAGATGATGGTTGGAGCTCCTAAAGGATTACAACATGGAAGTCTAATATCATCATGGGAAAGCGAATGTAGTGGCTGACGTATTCAGTAAAAAGTCTCCAGCCTTATTAGCTTGCTTGCTTACTCAAGAAATGAGACTTATAAGAGAACTTAACACATTTTAGCTTGAGATAGTGCTTCTAGGAAATGAAAGCTACCTAGTAGCGCTTCAAATAACATCCCCTCTGGTAGAGAAAATCAAACAACATTACAAAGAAGATCTTAATCTTATGAAAATTAGCTAGAAGGGGTAGAAGAGGGAAGAGTCAACGAATTCTCAATTCAAGAACATGTACTTTGACATGGAAGTAGGCTATTCGTGTTTAGCTTACCAGACTTAAGAAGGGTGTTATTAAAGGAAACACATAACTTAGCACTTTCCACTCACCTTGGAAATGCTAAGATGTACCATGATCTAAAGACTCATTTCTTATAGGGAGGAATGAAGAAAGATGTTGTAGATTATGTTGCACATTGTGTCACCTGTCAAAGGGTAAAAACCAAACATTAGAAACCTGGAGGGTTACTCCAGCTCTTGCCTATTTGAGTATAGAAATGAGAACACGTCACAAAGGATTTCATTACTACATTACGAGAAACCACCAAGTAACATGACAACATCTATGTGATTGTCAATAGATTACCTAAAGCTACACACTTTCTGGCCATCAAAATCACTTTTACCTCTGAGCAGGTGGCTGATTTATATATTAAAGAGATAGTTAGACTCTATAGAGTATTGCTCAATATAGTGTTGGACCGACATACTAAGTTCATATCTATGTTCTGGCATGAATTTCATGCAGCAACGGCGATAGAATGTGTCTGCGAACAACCCTTCATCTCAGTCAGAAGGTCAGTCAAAGAAACTATTCAGACCTTAGAAGAAATCCCAAGGGTGTGTACGGTATATTATATAGGAAGCTGGGACCATAATGTACCTTTGGTTGAGTTTGGTTATAAACACAGCTACCATACAAGTATCAGCATGGCTCTATTCAACCTATTTTACGATTGACGTTGCAAGACACCCATATGTTGGGATGAGGTAGGAGAAAGGGAACCATCTAAGGTAGAATTGATTGATCATATAGTGGAAGTAACAAAAACTATTTATAAGAGGCTCCAAAACGCTCAGAGTAGGCAAAAGAGTTATGTAGATACCAGGAAACGACCATTAGAATTTGAGAGTGCAGATTACGTGTACATGAAAGTATCTCCACTAAACGACGTGTAAGAATTGACAAGAAGGGAAACTTGAGCCTAAGGTTTATCGGCTCGTTTGAAATTTTGCATAAAGTAGGCCAAGATGTTTATCAATTAGCTTTGTCGCCCTCGCTCCAAGGCATACATGATGTGTTTCGCGTTTCTAATGTCCACAAGTATATGCTAGATCTAGTCAGGTTATCCACTATGAACCATTGGAAATTAAGGAAAACCGTGTGTATGTGGAAGAACCCCTATGGATACTTGAAAAAGGGGAGAAGAAGCTGACGAATAAAACTATTTCCTATGTTAAGGTACTATAGAAACACTACAAGACGGTGTACACAACCTAAGACCCTGAACAAGAAACACGAGAGAAGTACCTAGCATTATCTCCATCAAGCTATTGCGAGGGCGAAATTCTTTTAAGGTGGGCAGAGCGCCATAGTTAAAAAATCTAGGACATAGTCAATTATTGAGATTAATAATTTTATTGACTATGTTTATTTTATTACTTATATTAGGTTAATATTTTTGTGTCAATTAAGTGTATAACTTTATACAATCTAACTCCCGAAATGTTCTTAATTTGTTATGCAGTGCAAGATTAGTGGATTTGATTGGGCTACCTGACCCTACAATTTGGTGGGATTAGTTATCTCGGCTGTGCCTGTTTTACTTCTTTAAGTGATTAGATAAAAAAGAAAAAAAGCAGCTGATTTTTGTCGAATGTCAGGAGCCTTTCCTAATCATTACATGACATCAGTGCCCCTCCTCTCAGCCCCAACAATCACAGCGCCCTTAGCCTTCTTCCTCAACCCTAACTCCCCACACCTGTCTTACCCACTTCACTCCCACCACTGAACCCACCGTTAGAGAGAGAGAGAGAGAAAGAGAGAGACAGACAGACAGACAAAGAGGAGGAGAGCAAGCAGAGAGAGGGAGAGCAAGGTGTGTAACAGGGGCAATACCGGATGCGACAGGCATAAGAAGAACGAGCCACAACAATGCTAGGATGGGTTGCCCAGTTATGCACCAGGCAGGAAGGAAAGGACACGAGGCCTAGTTTAGAGTTTTCTCAAATGCACCAAGGAGTCAGGTCCTTTAGCTTGGATTGTTGTGGATGATTCACAATTATCAAAATTACTAGTTAATTTTCAAATTTTTTGACTCGGCCATGAGGATTTTTAGTTGATTTCTGACATTAAATTGCAAAGGAACTGAGTAATACCAGGAAGGAGAAGGGATTTAAGAATTAAATGAGATTATTTATCTGATATTGAGATGATTTTGAGGTCAACTTGTGGCGATGTTGTGATATGGGGGCCCAAGTATGAGTGTTGGATTAATAGTATTGTGAAGTGGTAACCACTATTGTGAAGTGCTAGGTGCTGTATTATTATTTTTGATTCTATTAAATTAGTTAATGTCAGATTCTAGTAGTGTACATTCAAGTTAGACTGATGTGCTTGTTGCTTTCAATGTACGCTATGTGTTTGTTTTGCCTAGTATTCAAGCTAGGAATGCGAACTTAACTAATCGGTTCAAGGAATCAATTTGATAGTGACTCGGGCCGTGAACCGGGCAGTAGCTTGCTTTTCTCAACCCTATTCTTTGGTAGATTAAATCGCACTATTGTGAGGGGAGGAGTTACTAGCTAATAGTAACTGTAGGAGGGGCCACATAGGTCCTAGCTAGTGTAGCTTTCCTTGCTTTTTCCATAATTAAGATCGTGAATGTTGCCATATCGTTAATTTAGAGCAATAGCTTGAATGAGATAGTGTGGAGCTAGTGTAGCTTTCCTTGCTTTTTCCATAATTAAGATCGTGAATGTTGCCATATCGTTAATTTAGAGCAATAGCTTGAATGAGATAGTGTGGAATAGGCAAATGGCAAGTTGAACCATTGCAAGTACTTTAAAACATCACCCTTCAACTAATGGAAGTTGCTTGCCAAAGTTACGAGCATGATTTTATGTTTCGCCTTCCCATTAGCTTTGAGCGAGTGTAACAAACCTAGAAGGCATTTATTTGGCTTAAAGGCCAAAATTGCTAAAGTCCTTTTAGGTCAAGCAAATAATGAGCAGGTTGTAAACCCACACTTACCGAAAACAAGTTCTATTTTTCTTTTTTATATGAAACTAGATGTTTACTTTGTTAATAAATCGCTTACCAACCCCTGTCTAATGTGGAAAATTGTAGTGCTTTTTAGAGGTCAACTTTTGTCATTCCTTATGCATTATTAGCTTTTCTAAATTTAGAATGCTACTGTTTTAATGTTTGGAGAAATTTAATGTCGTGCATGTTTGAAAGCGAATTTTAGTTGAGTGGTTTTGGACTAGGAGCATTGTGCTAATATAAAGGAAGCATTCTTGGGAGTAACCCTTAGGATATTGAATGGAGCATGAATCCTGGGTGTTACGATCTTGACAACAGTAGGAGTTTTTTTTAACTTCTTGAGGCCTTAGGGATACAAGAGTCGTGAGTGGTATCACTCACCTAATTAGGGCACCAACATGTGAATCCAATACCTTAAAAATGATTTCATCACCAATTATGAATTGAAAACTTGGTGGTTTTGAATTGTGCTGATGCAAATGTTTAGATAAGTACGTGAACCTTTCGAAATTACTCTTGTTGAATTACAAGCGACCTTCTTTAGGGAGAAATCGATTCATAAAGATTCAACTTAGTTTAAGTGAAGCTTCTTCCCTATTGTGAGTTATTTTTTGTTTGTTACTTAAAAAACTAAAATGGTAGCTTTAAATGAAATTTCTTGATGTTAAGTGCTTAGTTGGGAGCTGAATAACCTACTAACATCAAGGCTTGGGACATATTAAAGGAAAGCTTGATTTTGGATTCTGGTTTTTTAGTACATTGAGATTAAATACAATATCTGTGTGTTTGCTACTTAAAAGCATTGTATGCAATAAAATTTCCAACTAAGCATGGGGTAGCTCATCCCCTCTTTATTTCCCTTATCCCATATTTTGACCAAATCAGGTATAAAGTAGTTCCGGGTGACATATGTGCCACTGGCTCCAGTTCAGACTGCAAGCATGCTAGAGGACTTTGTGTGCTACTATGTTACTTTTGTAAATAAATGAGCATGTGCATTGGGTCTTGTTACATTTCCTTCAGTTACATTCTATGTGTTTTTAATTACATAACTAGTTGTATACGAACTTGAACTTGAGCGACTTGGGTGTGTGATCCGATGCATTAAACTTGTTGGCTAAGCTTTAATATATTAAGACTTCCAGGTACAATTAGCATGAGTTTAAGCCCTTCTATTTATTACAGTTTCAATTCAGCACATTCAAACTATAACTTAAGTTTAAATGTTATAACTTACCGAACTATTTCAATGACTCCTATAGATATGACTTTCCTTGTGGGTGTGAGGGGTGCTACATGAACAGTCATGTTCGAAGTGCTATGGTTATGTACAACTGGATTTCTCTATACCCCATAAAAGCTCTTACATAGATAGTTATTGTTGTTGTTGAGGGCAATATATATACATGAATATTTATGAAATGATTATCGAATTTGTCCAACTATTTGTGCTCTGATTTCCCATTTTGCATACAATTATTATCATCAACAACAATAACAACAACACCTCTCTGTATGGGTCCCGCTTTCACCGGGTCTCGAGAGATCTAGATGTAGGCAGTCTTACCTCTACGGGCATCTCTGCCCGTAGAGAGGCTGATTCCACGAGACCCACAAAACAAGATTTTGTGAAAACATTTTGTAAAAGAGTGATTTTGGGTAAAAATAAATGGAAAAATACTACTGTTACGCAAATAAAACGGGAAGTCGAAACTATCCAAATAATGGAATAAGAAAACAGAGGAAGGAACCATAGCTTAGTAGTGGAGGGCAGCTAATGACTTTCCCAGAAGTAAATGCTACTTGCAAACCACACGACAACACGAAACCCACACCCAAACCTACCCTACTATAACCGAAAGGCAACTATAATGCCAAAAAATCAGAGATCTAAGACCTTAATCCTATCCCGCCATAGATTTCTATCCTGAGCCATATCCTCCGTCAATCCTACAACTTTCAGATCCTCCCTAATCACCTCATCCAAACTCTTCTTTGGTCGACCTCTCTCTCTTTTACCTACAGGGGTGTTAATTCTCTCATAGCTCCTCACTGGGGCATCCACATTCCTTCTTTTTACATGGTCAAACCTTCTAAGTCTTGTCTCTCTCATCTTATCTTCGATGGGAGCCACTTTAACCAAGCCTCTTATCACTTCATTTCTAATTCTGTCCATTCTCGTGTAAAGACACCTTCACCTAATCATCCTCATCTCTACAAACATCAATCTTTGAATCTGAGTCTTTTTTATCGGCCAACACTCCGAACCATGCAATTATTATCATCGCTAATTTAAAATGAAAAGATATGTAAATTCCATATTAGCACAATTGCTGAAATGTCATAAATGTCATTCTAATCTTGAAGCAAATTTCATGTTAGGGGAATTTTATGAATCTAACAAGGAACTATTTCTGAGATGCCTATCAATATTGGAGTCCAAGGTGATTGGACTATAGCGTTAAAGCTTTAGGCAGTCCATGACCCACAGAACTTATCATGAGAGTAACTTGAGATCAATTAAGCAAATGAAAACAAGCATATATTCATGATCAAGCAATTCATAGTTCATAAAAAATAATCTTTGAAATCAAAACTCATAGTAGTATCTAATGCTCATGGCTACATCACTCTGAGGGGATTCTTCAATGTCCCGCTTTTTTTCTTGAAAGGCAACGTTTCTTATCAACTGACATAGGGGGACCAATGTAATAATAAGTAAATTTAAGAAAGCAATGCAGATGCATGGAAGCATGTTCAAAAGATAGCCTCCAATGACCTTCTAGAAAAGCAATATATAAGCATAGCGAACATGTTAACCTGTATATCAAGCATGTTTATATACAGAAGTTCCATTTATCCAATATATGTGTGGATTTTCACCAATTAATAGGCATACATAGTTGTTAAAATCATTCTTAAAAGGACAAAAACTCCCCTATTTTCACCTTTTTAAAAATTTTCAATATCTTGTCTCCCTCTTCCTTAGTCTAGTCTATTACTATAATATCTGTGTTGTGACACTATGGCTGAAATTTCTTGATCTTTGTCCTATGTTAAACTACATTTTCATCATCTAATCAACTTACTGTGTCATTGTGGAAACTAGTATATTTGGGCCAAAAAGGACTTGCAAGGGGCTTATCATCTTTTCTACAAGAGGATACCCACATTATCAAGTACATTTGTGGGAATTTTAGTGAAATGTCTATGCAATTTTCTTTTCTTTTCTTTTTTTCCTTTATACTTTTGCTGAGAAAATATGATCTAAAACATAATTCAGTTTAGGCTCAGTAGAATGGCACCTACAACCACAAAATAAACTACCTCCACACCATCAAACAATTAAATGGCCTTAGAAAAGCCATAAAACTGAATTATTTTAGCTGAGGAGATGGGAAACAATTACTCCTCACAAGGAACTTATTTAACGGGCTTAGTTAGTAAGGGCATTTTAGTCGATAACATTGAGAGGACTTTAAGTCCATTATGCATGATTGAGCTATTTCAGTTTCATCCTTGCCAGTAGCCTTGTGCTTCTTCTTCTTCGCCTTTGATTGAACTTGATTTCCCCATGCTTTCTCCTCTTCGTCCTCCTTCTCTTTCTTTGCCTCTTCCATTTGCATTCTATAAGTCTCTAGAAGTTGGCCATGAATGCATTCCAAGGCATTTTGGTACGCTTTAGATCATCATCCAACTCAAACTACTCAATTTGCTATAGTGCATGATCAAATACCCAATCTTGATTCCAATTTGGTTAAGCCTCAATGGCTTATCTATGAAACTGATAAAGTCCAACTTAAAGACCTTTTTAATTACCTCGGCCCAATTTCCCTCATCTATTCAAATACAAAAGCTTTTCGTTCAGCCAAAGAGTTTTAAAGTTGATCTCAGAGGGAGGGAAGTTCATAGATTTCAAGGTTCAGATCTCAATAGAGCAAGTGGGCAGTTTAGGATTAGACCTATGCAAAAATATGTATATTTGTATATCCCAAATACCTGATTTTAGCTTGCAACAACATGTTTTTAGAGCTTTTATTCTAATTTTTGATTGTGTAGGGTAATGTAGGGTAAGGTGAGAAAAGATCATTGAAGATAAATACCAAAGATTAAGAAATTGGGCTTGACCATTAATTTGTACCCCAAATAATCTAGCCTCACTTCTCCCACCACATGCTCCTTCTACTCTTACCTCATGCCTGTCATTAACACTGTTCGTCATCTTCCTGCGCCTATCATTACCATTCTATCTCTTCCCCCCTCCTTGTCCCCTACTTTCTTCGACTTATCTTCCTCACCATCTCATCATCATGTTCATCTTCCATTATCCTTTTCATTGTTGCCAATCGCCCCTGTTAACACCCAAAATATGATGTTTTTTTCTATACTTTCATCCCTAGTTTATACTGAAAATAAATTTTAAATTCATATTTTTATTTAGTCTATTTTTTTTTTCAAGTTAATAATAAATGGTACAAAAATAGAAGAAAGACACTTAGAGTTGAAGAATTTGATTCTGGCAAAAATTTGAACAAGATTGGGCCAATTCTAATGTCTCTCAATGATAGCCCAAAATCGGGGTTAAAGAAAAAAAAAAGAAAAAAATTTAAAAAATGCTTCCTTTTCTCGTGTGACATTACGCCCTCTTCTCACACTCTTTTTCCTCTACCTGACATTTCCCTATCCTTTTTGTTGTTTTTGCTTGTTCAATTAGATTTCCTAACTCCATTCCATTTTTTGTCATCTTCACCGAACCTCGCCTTTGTTGTCACCGTTCATTTCCACCTTCGCTATTCCACCATGGTTCCTGTGCATCGCCATCTCCCGATTATGTCCTTCATTGTTGATCCCCCCTATCTTTGTCATCTTTATTTTTTCTCCATCTTTATCATGACCCTTTTCGGAGATATACGGTTACGCTTAAGGAGTTGCTCGCCCAGTGCCTTTATACCATGGCGTACAGAAATAGAATTTGTGCTAAATTATTTATGGGGATTTGTACGTGAGCACTAAGACTATGGTTTAGTATATATGTGGAGTAGAGTTCTTATATGATCATGAAAGTGATGCTTGGTGTTTCCTTAGATATTTAGTGATAAGACCTATGAGTTAAAAGCATTTAGGGATGATGTAGTCACTACTGTGAGCATTAAATTGTGTTTCTTCCTTTCATCATCCTCATGATTACACTTCCTGCACTTACTCTTATGATCATTTCTTGGACCATGAGGTTAGTTCATTCCCTCACTTTTGTGATAAGTTATATTATAACGGAGGGAGTAAGAGACTTCTGTTTGTCCTCAGGATTTGAACCTTTTTGGGAGTCTAACATAGCTAATGACACCTCAGGGTATAGTTCAATGAATCGTGATCCGGCTCGCCTTTTGTCTTCTCAAGAAGAGTCAGGGATCTGGAGAGATTTGAGATTGATGTTATCTTTAATGGTGTGCATAGCATGTTTATTGAGTTAGAGGACATTGTTAGTGAGAAAAAGTATGTTAAGGAGATTCATGAGTCCTATATTAAGTACATCGTTGAGATTACACTCTCTAATACATTGCTTATTAATCTCATTTTAGTTGAGTCTTCCCATGACATAGCTCCAGTTTCTGTCGTTTCACCACCTCTTCCACCTTAATTGCACACCATCATTTGGAACCTTATGAGCCCTCTTTGTAAGAGTCTGAGATTTTTACACCTAGCAACTACTGTTTAGATCACGCTCTTGATGATTTTGATATAAAGAAACATAAGGATCACACACAGCTAGAGGACTTTACATTAGTCCATCCTACAGTCATTGATTTTCAGCTCACATTTCAATTAGTTATGCCTAGGTCCTCTCCTCTCCCCTATTGGAGATGTTAGATTTCATTTAAGGTGTACAAACCACCCTAAATGGTATATGTATACCGATAATCATACCATTTTGACCAATGTGTCTAATTTAGGATATATGCATCTCTCGTTAATGGGCTTAAAGCATTAACTTACACTCCACTTATGTGCAAGACTTGGGGTGCACCTCCTAGTTATGATTACTTTTATTTTTGGTAGCATTGTTCTGGTTATTTGATAAGTTATTGTAAGCTTAAGTGGGGATTGATATGAGTAGCAAGTTGTACATTAAGGTACAGCCAGATTGGGACTTGGAATATTGATTCCTTTTCTTCTCTATCATTTTGGATGCATCTTTCCATTATATTTTTCACTCTTTTGGGTATGTTTATTAGGTTTGTCGATATGTGTTGGTTTTTGGCACCTTGGTTCTCCATCGCATCAGAAAGCATGCTAACTCGTACATCTGCCTATGTGCATCTCTGGCCGACTGCTTTTATTCCATTTGAGGGGGGAACTCTCTTGTAGACCTAGATAGACAAAGGGGTTCAACCCCAGTCCAACTCAAAGAAATCGCTCTTTCTAGTTATTGGAGGAGTGATTAAGAAAAAAGTAGGGATTAGCTTGAACATTTAATGTGTTGCCTGGATATAAAAAGTAATCATTTTGCTACTTTCAATTACTTTGTTTTCACTAATAATCGAGATTATTTTAGTTTTTATTTGGATTGTTTGTGTTTGTGCAAGGAATAATGATTTGGTGAAATATTAAAGTCATTTGCTTAGCATGCATGACTAATTGGAGCTAATTTTGGACAGTTATAGCCAAGCAAAAATTTTAAATCAAGTGGATTCCAAACAATTTTCTTATGATGGTGGCTTCCTAATATTGATCAAAAGTAGAGAATAAGGAACCCACTCCAACTAGAATTTACAAAGTGAGGGAAGGCTATGACCATTATAAAAAGAGGTCTTGGGTACCACAATTCATTAATCAACTCTTTATTATGTTTTATTTTTAGTTTCGAATTTATGAGCATATTAGTTTAGGTTGATTCTAATAGTGCCGCAAGCGTGCATTGACATTATAGGAAATGAAGGTCGTATGCTAGACATACTAGATGAAATTGTCATTCTATGCTCCCTCAAGATAGGCGAAGCAAAGCAGATAATTCGGCAAATCTAATTTAAGTAAAATACGAACAAGTCGATGGAAGATAGAAACGATAACAATTGATTTCCTAGGTGTTCCAATTCAAATAATTACAAACCTACTTCACCAAGTTCATTAATTTAAGGAGTGATAATCTAATGACTCTCTTTTAAGTTATAGCGAAATGCATAGAATGAATCAAAACCCCATTTTCATGGCTTTTAATCAATCTAGACTTATTAAGCATGAAGACAATTGATTAAGCTCTCTCGGATGGTAAATTTTTCTCAAGAATTCACACAGTGAAGTCTAATCGTAACTTTCTTACAGCAAACCTCACCTTTCAGCACATCATCTAATATCCAAGATAAGCATGCAATCGGTCAAATCATCCACTTAGAAACAAACCTCGATGACATATTAAACACGTAATGAACTAGGGTTCAAAACATTCAATAAGCACAAATAAGCAAAAAAAATAATTCAAAAGCAATGTAATCCGTAGGTTGAAGAAACTACTCAAACATGATAAGTACATCTAATTAGAAAATGAAAATAAGTCTAATTCAGATATGAAGAAAAGAAAGAGAAAGAGATTCTCAGTTCTACGGTGATGCTTTTATCTTTTGATGCTTTCCTGATCCATGGTTCCTTTGTAAATCTTCTTCTTCTTCTTCCTCCCCAAACTCTATCCAAGGATGGAACATCTATTCTAGAGTGGTGGATTGGACCCTAAGGAATGTAGTAAAATGGAGCTTTTATTGCTGAAATCAAGGCTGTAACATCAATAATGCCTCGAATGCGAACAACCACCAAGAAAATTAGACAACACCGAAAAGATGGAGCACTACGGACAAGACGTGGGCACACCACGAGCCATGGTGCCATTGACTCTTCTATCTTCAATTTTTTTCTTCATGGTGCTTTTCCTAGAACCTCTTCCACATTTTTATTGAGTAAGGTATATCCATGTTGGGCATCCTTAGGCCTCTTTTACTATATTCTTTGATCTACATTACCTTAAATCATTATTCTACTCAGATTCTTGGGCTACTAAAGTTAAAATTTGGAAACACCCCTAAAAAACAAGGAACTCGAAGCTTAATAGTGAAAATAAGCACATAAATCATACAATTAAGCATATTAATCCCCTAAAATGACTCCTAGACACTCAAATAATCTATAGAAATATGACATTCATCAGATTCCTTCTTTCTAGACCTTTGATTCAACTACTCTTGATGAAATTTAGACCAGTTTTCTTTCAGTTCCTGCTTTTAGTTCAATATGTTTGCGGTAATTGCTTTCATTTTCTCCCCAATTTCTTGGGTGACTAAAGTTACTATTTTCTGAATTATTATGCTAATTTATTTGTTAGTAGTTGTTCAATTTGTGGATGCAATCATGTTTAGACTGGATTAAATGATTATCAGCTGAATGATTTTGTTTTTTAAATTTATTGCCGTCAGTTTAGGTATGGTTAGTTTTTAATTATAGTGGCGAAGATTTAACCCCACCCATATGGAGTCGACCTTCAAGTACTATGCCAAATAGTCGAACGCTTGCCATTAAAATTTTGCCTATGTTTTTAATCATTACATGCCATCGCTTCAATTTCGGTGGATACCTAAATTTAGGCTCACAAGGTGGAGATGTAGGGTTTTGATCTGGAGATGAGGTTCTCAAATCCTACTTGTTCATATTTTTTAGAAAGGTTTCAAAAAATTCAAGAAAACTATTTTTTTTCATTTTGCTTCGGGATTCATACGCTTTTTTAGATGCACTTGATCCAATAATCTTTCTCAATTGCGTGATTTTGTGTCTGCCTCACTCACTTTGCCATCAACTCTTCTGGTTTAGTTGTTAAATTGGCATGTAAACATTTTGTTTCTCTACTGAACTTCTAATCCCTTGCAAAAATGCCATAAAAAAGGAAAAAAAAAAAGGGACCAAATAGTGAATAAAAATCAAAGACCAATTTTCATATCATAATCTTTATTTCATATCTTCAATTGGCTTGACCATACACAATTATGCTTGGTTACAGATCTAATTGGCTAATGAAGTAAGTGTTTTGCACAATCTAGTAATGCGTCTTTTTCTTTTAGAGCCATGAATATTTGTAAGTCATGTGGTTTGGTTTGTGTGCTTATCTATTACAAACAACTTTACAAAAAAAGAAGCAAACAAGCCAATTAGGCATGGAAAGAAGGATTATGTCAATGCTAATAACTTGATTCCTAAGGATTAATACACAATTGAAAGGTGCAGAAAAAAAATTTGGCTTATATATCTTCTGACTTATATATCTTTTGACTTATATATCTTCTGACTATAAATTCTATTTGGCTAAAATTTGGAGACTTGGCTACTGGAATGATGCAAATGTCGAATTGTGTTTATAGTCTGCCACTACTTATATTCATGATCATGTTTTGGAAAAAAAAAAGAGGCTGTCCTTTGTTTTTGAAAAGACTTGTTGCATATGCTTAATACAATGATGATTCCTACATAAGTGAGTTAGAACTTGTTTTTTAATTTTTAGTTTATTTACTCAAGGTTGAGCATTGTCTCTATGGTAGATATGTCGGATGAGGAACTAATGTAGAATCCTCTGTGCATGGTATGACCAGGTATATGAGACTTGTTTTTTATTGTCATTGTTTACGAGAAGTCGTGAATAAGCCATATGGTAGGTATCTATAAAATCAGTGAAGGGTTTATATCAAACTTTACTCGAGATAATTTTGAGGTGAAAGATCTGAACTAAGGTGGCTAGGGTGAGGGCAAATTCAATTTTCTTGGCATTAATAGTGTGGAATTCATAACCATAGGGCCCTGCTTTCCCCAAATTTGCATAAAATAGCCTAACAAGACTGGATAATCATTGATCCCTTCATCAGACTCTCATAGTTCAGTTTCTCTAACACATTAGAAAACCCAAGTTTGGTTTAACAAGAAAAACTTGATGCAAGCATTCATATACATGCATTTTTCTCACGAGCAAGATCTCAAATTTGTAGTACTAAGTCCAATCCTTAAGCTAATGTATGGGTGAATCAAGTGTAGATGAAGAAATAGAACCAAGAACCTTTACCTCACAAGACTCATCAATTTCTAATTTGACATTTGTAAACTGGTTGATGAAGAGCATCTTTTTCTAATTTTCGGAAGTAGGAGCTAGATATTGAGTTTTTAGTGAACATCCTTGTAGTCCAATGGTGAATGACATTCTTTCACTTCTTAAATGAACTCCTTAGTTCCAATGGTGGCTAATAGATTTTTAAGTGAAATGAATTTCCAATTTAGGGTTTCGTGAATGGTTTTTCAGAAAGTGTGACAAGAACATTTTAAAATAGATGAAAGAAAAAGTTGCTGACTTGTGCCAGAGAGTGGTTAAATGACGGCAGTTGATGGGACGTGACATAGTGGGGGATACCCACCATCAATGCCATAATGGCATGTTCTTAACTTGGTGGGCCATGCGACACCTGCTTTTGGAAAAAAGAGATGGGAATGATTTGCAAAAGACATTGAGTACTGTAAAGACTCAATTTTCTAAATAATTTCGAATTGGATTTTTGATAGGACTAAAGAAAATTTCAATAGATATTTTTCAGTTTTGAGAAAATATATCTCGATTTGTAATAGATCATTGATTGATCTTTACCCATTAGGAAATTTTGGCCAAATTAATCTTTTGGATCTTAACTTTCAATTCCCTTGACATCATCAACGTCGTAGTTGATGCATTGACTTTTAAATCCTTCCTATTATAATAATAGTAAGATGAATTTCTACCCCATTAGTTCAAGCACTGTGACGAACTACACCCAATTCCAGCCAAATGAAACAAAGTTGATCTTCACCAAGAGGCTTTGTAAGGCTAGAAAGAAATCACCTACTTCAATATCTATGATGAAATGACACCATAACTTCAATGTGCTTGATTCTTAAGTGACACAAAAAATTTTTAATAATGTTGATTGCATATCAGTTATCACATCAAAGGGAAACTTTCTTATAGTCCACTCTAAGGTCTTTAGGTTTGGTGATCCATAGTATTTGTGCATAGCAGGCTCCAGCAGCAGTATCCTTAGCATTAACAATGGACAGAGCCATTAAGTTTTGCTTTTTTTAGTATCATGACACTAGCGACTATTTAAGAAATTAACAAGAACTTGAAATACTCTTTTTATAAATGTTGTCGCTGACCTAATCACCACTGTAGTACCTTATAAACGTAGGGATATCAACTCTTAGACACCTCGAACCAAGGCCGCTTGCGCCAGTATAATATTTAAATATTCTTTTCATAGCCTTGATGTGTGACTCCTTATTTGTTGATTATAATCTTGCACATAACAAAACAATAAACATGTTGTCAGGCCTAATTGCAGTTATGTGTAAAAGTGATCCAATTATACCCTTGCATAGTTTTTTAGGGATTGGCTTACCATTTGTGTGCATTTTAAGTTTATAGTTTGAGGCCATTAGAGTTTAGCACGCTTTGAGTTGTTAAGGCAGTTTTTCTTCTGACCACTGCTGCAATCACATGGGTGGTCATAGTATAGATAAAAAGATCGCTCCTCAGCGACCAATGTAATCTATCGAGCTTTGTCTATCAAAATATGCTAAGTAAAACTCTAATTCAAGGGGGTTTCAATTTAACAACTTCTAATTCGCTAATTTTATATCAATTAAGAAAAAATGCCTAGGAATTAATGTAGTTATGAAAGTTGATTGGATCAAAATGACAAGCATGTGCTTTTCTCTAATCGGTTAATATCAAGGAATTATAATCTCTACAAAAACTTGGTCTGTTCTTTCGAAATCAATCAAATTTGCCTAAATTAAATAAAAGTCATCCTTCCAAACTAATTTGTCTTAATCCAAATTGAATATCTTCGATTACACTGTAGTCCTCCTAACATGCAAATCTCTCTTTCGAGACGATGTTATATCAATCTACCAATCAAATGTCACCTTTCAGTTTTTCACTTAAACAAGTGTGCAAGAAAACTTCGTCAAAAATTCACTCACAATATGATAATCACTTGATAGAATGAAATCAAACTAATCGTGAAAAAAGCATAATTCTATAGATTAAAACATAATCCAACTACACTTCATAAACTAGTAAATCCCTAGATAAAATAAACTACTCATACATGATTAAAGATTAAATAATTAACCAACATTTTGGCGAAATCTAAGAGGAAGAGCTTGACTGAGATAGCCTTTCAGCCAAGGGCTTCAAACCGCCTCAAAATCAAACACACACACACACACTCAAGATTTCTCACTAAAACAATAATAAAACTAAGAATCTTAACTAAAAAGAACAAAATTGGAGAAAGTAAATGGACTATGTTATGCTAGCTCCTTCCCCATTACTGCTGAATGATGCCTTTTTATAGAAAATATTGGATCATTTCAGCCACACAGCCGAAGAAAGACAAGGAGATAGCTATTTCACACCTCACCACAGTCCGTGGCAGGTATGACGGTCCGACTGTGGTCTTGACCGGAACCGACTTTCTACTCTTTTCTTACCCCATGGGCGTAGCATCACGTGGGTGTCTATGGGGGGTCAAAATACATCCAATAAGGGTCAAATGCTAGGTAAAACGGCCTAAAATCCTGCAAAATATATCAAACAACCATACCAAAGCATAAATCAAGAAAGAAGTATAGATTATGACTTAATACACATAATTCCCTTAAAAATGTGGCAAAATAGCACTAAAATGATGTATACATTAAGCACTTATCAAACTTCCGAATGCTTAAACTATTGCTTATCCTCAAGCAATGTTAAAACTAAAAATATACACAACCTCCTCAGGGTAGATATAGGTGACATTCCACCAGCAAAGCTGATCCAAAGGTAACATAAAATGGTGTAAAAATCATTAGCAAATAGATTAGGGAATGAAATCTTCGAAAACCACTTAATAGACTACAATGTCAAACTTGAATCCATCACTTTAAATCGATAAATACAGTCATTTAACATATGAAACAAGTGAGGCTAGCATGGCCGATAGAACCTCACTATAGTTATGCGGCACTCGTCACTCATATGTATGAAAATGTGTATATATATAAGGTTCCTTCAATTTTCATTCCTTAGACTCAAATCTACCATAAGCTTAATAAGACTCTCAAATTCGCCATCACTTAAATGTAAAGACACTAGACAATCACGTGGACTTTCATAGGGTTGTAATGGGGCTGTGGGTAAAGGCAAGAGGGGAACAAATGTTTTCGAAATGAGGAGCTCGAAACCATAGACTAAGAGCTAGAACCTTGCTAGTGCCCTATCAAACTTGATGCAAAAGAATGAAACACTCCTCGAATCTTGGCTCAAAGGTAAGATAATCATTTAGCCATATCCTATGATAGGAGGCTCAAATCAAGAAAAATGGATATAGGCTCTAAGGGGCTAGCAAGGGATATAATATAAAACAAATGTGGCTATTTGGCAGTTGGGTTTAACAAATTAAAGAAAAATGCCTCAATCATATTGTCTAAACGCATATGCGAAATGTGATCTTGAATGAGAATTAACGCAAGTTCTAGAGATATGATGTCAAGGAAGAGTTGCACATGAAAGAAATATGAGACTAAATTGATAAATAGCCTCTAAAAGCTCAAAGCCTCACAAGACATCTACTAAGGTCATAACTAGCTCATTAGTAAACACATGCCAAAATTCATTTAAGGACTCATGGGGTGACCAACTCGCACTTAATATATGGCCAAAACATGGATCTCACTTTTACAAACTCATTTCTCAAACATTTTACGCACAACTCGGGTGAATCAAAGGATTAAACTAAACCAAAGAAGTCCACCAACCCTAAAAAGATCATCATCAGAGGATTTCTTTTTAATTTTTTTCAAATTTTTTTTTCTAGTACATGCATGCTCTTAATAACAATGCAAATGAAAATGCAAAAGGACTAATAAAAAAAAAAACTAAAATGCAGCCTAGAATGAAAAGAAAACTAAATGCACTCATTAAAATACTTCTAAACAAAACTAAAACCTAAAACAAAGACTCCAAAAACTATCGCAAACAATATACACAAAGTACAAGCACACCAAACCAAATCAGGCATCTGATGCCAAATATAATGACTAACTCCACTAAGGTTGAATCACACATTGCCCTCAATACGGGCACATAATAGAAAAAGGGATGGGGAGTAGCACAAAGTAATCAGAAAAGAGGTGGTGGAGGAGGGTGGGGTGGTGGGTAATAAGAGATATGCCAATTTCACCAGGTCTCTGGACATGCCTTATAGTCCTGAAAATAGTAACTTCCAAAAAAAAAGAGAAACAAAAACAAAAAATAACGAAAACTATGGAATAAAACGTTTAGAACCGCGGCCAAGATACTCAGCACCGTGGCCATGGGGTGCCAACCTAGAAAAATTGAAAAAAAAGGAGTTAGTAGACACCACGGTCCGTGGTAACCTGCTACGGCCCGCAGTCTAGGTTTTTCACTGCGGTGGCCCCTCATTTTCCCTCACACCTTATCTTCTTTATGACTCTCTCTCTCTACCTCCATTTTCGCCCTCTAAACCTCTATAACTAAAATCTTCATTCTCACCTCATTTCTTCACAATTTTCACACAAAATCATCCCTTTGCACTTAATCTTTCCTCTTCCCACACAAATTTCATCTCTTTCTTCTTCTTCTTCTTCAAACTCATCTCACTTCACTCATCTGCCATACCCATCTTTTTCTCTCTTGTATTCTTCTTCTTTTTACTTAATTTCTTTATTTTTCTTCTTCAAATTTTCTTGTCTAGGTTTTAGTTTGTGTGTTTGTTTCATTTTGTAATAATGGCACCTACCAAGAGGCAAAGGAGTATCAAGGAGGTTTGATCCTCATGTCAAGCACCAACCCAACCTCAAAGGACATCTTGAACCTCCACCAATGCACGAGCTCAAGGTAACATTCCTCACCCCCTTGGTTTAACGAATCCTGATCATGTTGCTAGATATAATTGTTTGAATAAACGTATAATTATGGCAGCTAGATATATGATGAGGAATTGTTGCTCGATTAGCAATCTTAGATGATATTATGTGGTCATTTGCACGAGGTGGTATGGGACACTATTTAGAAATAAAAGAGCATATATACCGAGACTTGACCCTAGAGTTCCTGAGTACACTCTATGTCCAGGTCACTAGAGAGCCTCAATGTCAAGCCGGGTACATATCATTTTATTTGCAGGGACAATTTTACGAGTTGAACTTAGGTACCTTTAATGGTATATTCAGTTTTTCACCTAGTATGGATTTATCGAACCACCAAGTCCCCCGCCAATTCAAACCAAATACATTTTGGCCGAACTTTCGAGGAGTGTTAAGCACAGCACTAGTTCATCGAACTGCACTCATATTAGAAACCCTTGCATTAGAGTGGCTCAGCGTATCTTGGCTTATTGTTTCTTTGTTCGGATGATAGTCTGAATGTCTCGAGATTATCTGAGTTGTAATTTTTGTCCGGTATGCTTAACGGTGTCTAGCTTGACACCGGTTCATTTTTGGCCAGGCAATTGTATTATAGTACTGCTGTTAGCACAAAAGGCGGGATAGTCATAGGTGGTACTGTGACTACTATTGCTAGATTTTTGGGCATTGAGCCCAACCTTAGGAATAGAGTTTCCGGGTCCGAGCGGCCTGATCAAGCTACTTTTGAAATTATGAACTTTTGTAAAGTTGAGGCTGGACATTTTTGTTGGATTTACCGTAGGGACCGGCTTTTGCTACTTCTCAATGTCGCTCGAACCACCTTACTAATTTTCTGCTCTTTTCTTGCCCCACGAGCGTAGCATCACATAGGCATCCATGGAGGAGGTTAAAATACAGCCAATAAGGGTTAAATGGTGGGTGAAATGACCTAAAATCCTGCAAAATGCATCAAACAACCATACCCAATCATAAATCGAGAATAAGTGTATAGATTATGACTTAAAGCGCATAATTCTACTAGCAATGCAGCAAAATAGCCCTAAAATGATGTATACATTAAGCACTTATCAAACTCCCCCATGCTTAAACTGTTGCTTGTCCTAAAGCAATGCTAAAACCAAAAATATACACTACCTTCCCATGATAGATATAGATAACATTCCACAATCAAAGTTGATCCAAGGTACCCCAAAATGCTATAAAAATCATTAGCAAATAGATTAGGGAATGAAATTTTTAAAAACGACTTGATAGACCACAATGTCAAACTTAAATCAATCCCCCGAAATCATCAAACACAGTCATTTAACGTATGAAACAAGTGAGTCTAGCGGGGCCGGTAGAACCTCACTATAGTTATGTGGCACTCATCCCTCATGTGTTTGAAAACGTATACATATATAAAGGTTTCCTCTATCCTCATTTCTTAGACTCAAATCTACCATAAGCTTGACAAGACTCTCAAATTCGCCATCAATAAAATGCAAACACACTAGACAATCACGAGGACTTTTATAGGATTGTAATGGGGCTGTAGGTAAAGGCAAGAGGGGAACAAATATTTCGGAAATGGGGAGCTAGAAGACATAGGCTAAGAGCTAAACAGTTCCAGTGCATCATACCATAGCCCCCTTCGAACATTATAATTTGTCAACAAATACGTCTCCAATTGAGGAGAAAAAGAGTTGAAAATCACAAGAATTTACAATTCCAACAAGGCTAACACTTTCTTCCCTTTTTTTCGCTTTTCTCTTTTTTTTATTTTGTGTTATTTTTTTTGTTTTTTTGCGTTTTTTTAAAAATGCGTTAGCGAAGGGAAATTCATAATGAACTTCCAATTCCAACTCTTCCCTGCACTTTCTACAATTAGATAAGAGATTCATCAAGATCTCAAAGTCCCTTCACTAAACAACCAAAGCCCACTAAAAGGGAACAATGGCCCATACTAGTGCCCTATCAAACACGATGCAAAAGAATGAGATGCTCTTCTAGTCTTGGCTTAAGGGTAAGATAATCATTTCGCCATGGGCTATAATAGGAGGTTCAAATCAAGAAAAACGGATACAGGGTTAAAGGGGCTAGCAAGGGATATAATATACAACAAAGGTGGCTAGTTGGGCGTTAGGTTTAAAAAATTAAAGAAAAATGCCTCAATCATATTGTCTAAATGCATATGCGGAATGTGATCTTGAATGGGAATCAAAGCAATTTCTGGAGAAGTGATGTCAAGAAAAACTCACACAAGAAACAAATATGAAACTAAATTAATAAATAGTCTTTAAAAGCTTAAAGCCTCATAGGACATCTACTAAGGTCATAACTAGGTCATTAGTAAGCACATGCCAAAATTCATGTAAAAACTCATGGGATAATCAGCTCACTCTTAATATGTGGTCAAAACATAGATCCCATTTTCACAAACTCATTTCTCAAACATTTTATGCACAGTTTAGGCGAATCAACGGATCAAGCTAAACCAAAGAAGTCTACCAAATTTAAAAAGATCATCATCGGAATATTTTTTTTTTGAAATTTTTTTTCCTAGTACATGCATGCTCCTAATAACAATGCAAACAAAAATGCAAAGGGACTAATAAAAAAAATTAAAATGCCACCAAGAATGAGACAAAAACTAAATGCACTTACTAAAATACTGCTAAACAAAACTAAAACCTAAAACAAAAAGTCCAAAGCTATCACAAACAACATATACAAAGTACAATTACACCAAACCAAATAAGGCATCAGACGCCAAATATAACGACTAACTCCCCTGTGCTTCAATCACACGTTACCCTCAATGTGGGTACATAATACAAGAAGGGAAGGAGAGTAGTACAAAGCAATCAGAAAGGAGGTAGTGGAGGAGGATGCGATGGTTGGCCATAAGAGATATGCCAACCCCGCCAGGTCTCAAGACATGCCCTATACTTTTGGAAATATTGAGTCTGGGTAGCAAGCATCCCACGAGGCACATCGTAATGGTCTTGGACAAAGTCCCGAAGAGCGGCGCTCTAAGAAGAAATAAATGCTCGAAGGGAAACTTGCTCCTCTCAAATGGAGCTAAGGGTGTCTTGGAGGTTGGTATAGTCAGAAGGGGGTGATTGAGAGGAAGAACTAGGTCCTGCTTGATTAGAATGAGGGGCTAGATGATGAGGTGTGGGTTGAACAACCTCGTCATCATGAGGTACCCAATAAAGATTAGCCCAGTGAAGTAAGAAGGTTCGATCGACATTGGGAAGCAGCAAGAGCCGGTCCCCAGGGTAAATCCAACATAAATGCCCGGCCTCAACTTTATAAAAGTTCATAATTTCAAAAGCAGCTTGATTAACCCGCTCGAATATGAAAACTCTATCCTGAGGGTTAGGCTCAATAACCAAAAATCTAGCAATAGTAGTCATAATACAACCTATGACTATACTATTTTTAGTGCTAACAGCAGCACTATACAATTGCCTGTCCAAAAATAAATCGGGGTCAAGCTGGACACCGTCAAGCATACAGGACAAAAAATACAACTTAGATAAAATCGGGACTTCGTCTTGAGCAAGGGAACAACAAACCAAGATACGCTGAGCTAGTCTAATGCAAGGGTTCCTAATATGAGTGTACTTCGTTGAACTAGTGCTATACCTAACACTCCCCAAAAGTTCGCCCCAAAATGCATTCAGATTGAATTCGCAGCGGACATAGCGGTTCGCTAAATCCATGTTAGGTGAAAAATCGAATATACCATTGAAGGTACCTAAGTTCAACTCGTAAAATTATCCCTGCAAATAAAATGATATGTACCCGGCTTGATATTGAGGCCCTCGAGTGACGTCGACATGGAGTGTACTTAGGAACTCTAGGGTCGGGTCCTGCTATGTATGCTCTTTTATTTCTAAAAAGTGTCCCATACCACCGCGTGCAAGTAACCATCGAATATCATCTAACATTCCTAATCGAGCTAACATTTCCTCATCACAATATGAAGTTGCCACAACCATGCATTCATTCAAACAATTAAATCTAACAACATGATTAGAATTCGTTAAACTAAGGGGGTGAGGAATGTTACCATGAGCTCGCATATTAGTGGAGGTTCATGAGGTCCTTTGAGGTCGGGTTGGTGCTTGACTTAAGGATCCAACCTCCTTGATACTCCCTTGTCTCTTGGTAGGTGTCCTTGTTGTAGAATGAAATAAAAACCAAAACTAAAACCTAAACAAGAAAATTTAAAGAAGAAAAATAAAGAAATTAAGTAAAAAGAAGAGGAATCAGGGAGAGAAAAAGATGGGTATGGTGGATGGGTGAGGTGAGATGAGTTTGAAGAAGAAGAAGAATAAGAAGAAGAAGAAAGAGATGAAATTTGTGTGAAAAGAGGAACGATTAAGTGCAAAGGGATGATTTTGGTGAAAATGGGTGAAAATTGAGAAGAATGAAGGTTGTAGTTATGGAGGTTTAGAGAGAGAAAATGGAGGTAGAGACAGAAAAAGAGTCATAAAGAAGATGAAGTGTAAAGGAAAATGAGGGGGCACCGCTATCAAAAACATAGACCGTAGGCCGTAGCAGGTCACCACGGACCATGGAGTTCACCACGGTCCAACCGTGCTGTCTACCGACTCCCTTTTTTTTTCTGTTTTTCTAGGTTGGCGCCCCATGGCCGCGGTGTTGAGTGTCTTGGCTGCGGTGCCAAACATTTGATTCTATATTTTTTGGCCTCTTTTTTTTTGTTTCCTTTTTTTTCACAAACTACAAAAAAAAAGTAAAAATCAAAGCTAAGGAAAGAAAGAAAAAAAAAAGGGAGAAGAGCTTCAGTTGCCTCCCAAGAAGCGCTCTTTTAAGTTCAACAGCTTGACCCTTCTTCTAGGCTTGTTCCGGATTAGTAAGTGTATGGATATTGGCTTTATCACAGACCACAAAGTCAAACTTCTTTAGTCGGAGGTACCATCACAAAAGCTCGGGTTGGAGGTCCTTCGACTTCATAACTTGACGCCATAATGCATGATCAGCGTATAAAGCAAAGCGCACTCGTAGCCCATCAGACGGGCTACTATCAACTTCTTCAACCTCCAAATCAAAATCTGCATCCAATCCTTCTATGGCGGGCAAAGACAGAACAGCCTGGGAAAACCTACAATAGTCGCTCATAGAAGATGGGCCTCAACCTTGGGCACGTTAGGGGGCATAGGAGTAGCAAACTCCACGTTAACATACTTTTGGTCGGGGTCCACATGAGAAATCCAGTCAAAGCTAAGAGGATCTTCATAATTCAAGACATCCTCCATGTCAATCTTAGGGGAAGGGGGGAAATCATCCAATAAAGAAGAATTAGGAGAAACCACTTTCTCCTTAATATGATAAAACATAGCATAGCATCCTTCCACCTCAAAAGTTATACGTCCCTGTCTTACATCAATGCGGTAACCAGCTGTAGCCAAAATGGGTCGACCTAGGACCTAGGATAATTTGAGCATCATCAGTCTCGGGCATATCAACTATGATAAAGTCCTCCAACACCCAAATATCTCCTATATTCACTGGCACATTATCTAATCTACCTATGGGTTGCATCTTAAAACCGTTTGCTAACTGTAGCGAAAAGGGTGTGGCTTGTAATGATCCTAGGTCAAGCTTATGAAACAAAGAAGTCGGCATTATACTAACGGTTGCACCTAGATCACATAAAGCTCTCTCAATTTGCACCTTTCCCATAATGTAGGGGATAGAAAAACTACCTTGGTTAGGGAGCTCAGGTGGAAAAATTATAGGGATCTCTATAGTGTCATTCTATATCAATGTGGCAGTCTTACCACCATCATTCCTATCCTTACTTCCAGCCATGATTATTTCCCTGCCCTCTTCTATTGCTGTATCCTCCGGGTCAGTAAAGTCTTCTGCTTCTTCCTTCAAGGTGACACAGTTGCAATACTCTTAAGGGTTGGGTCTGGGCTTGCTGGGAAGTCTATCCGAGAGCGTAGATGAAAAGCTAGCTTTCTGGGCAATTTGGGCTTCCAACATCCTATTATGAGTGGTAAGCACATCCACCTTTGAGGCTAAATGGTTAACATACTCATCCTATTTTTGTTGTGCCATAAGTGTACTTTCCCTCATTGCTTCTAAATTGGACTTTTGGGATACTTGAGAAGGGAATGGAGGTCTTTGAAAACCGGAAGGTGGTCTAGCATTCATTGGGGGTGTATTTGAAGGGTTTCGATTAGATCTATATGAGAAATTTAGATGATTCTTCCAACCCGGATTGTAGGTATTAGAGTAAGGGTCATTGGCCGGCCTCGGGTTAAACTTTTGAACATAGTTAACTTCAATAGGGTCTTCTAAGCATCAACGTGACAATTCAATGTCACATGCTCAAAAGAACTACAAATTTCACAAGGGGAAGGGACACTAGAATTCATAGCATTAACATTCATTCAGTCCAATCTTTCACTCATAGCATCTACTTTAGCAGAAAGCAAAGTAAGCGCATCAACTGTAAGCTTACCTCCAACCCGTTTGGGTTGGCCTCATTTGGTGGACCATTGGAAAGTGTTAGGTGTCATCTCCTCAATTAAGTTATAGGCTTCATCCCCAATTTTGTTCGTCAAGGTTCCTCCCGCCGCCGCTTCAATAGTGGACCTTACAGACTGAGTCATACCATTATCAAAAGCTTGGATAATCATCCAATGTTATAGACCATGATGGGGGCATAAGCACAGCAAATCTTTAAATCGCTTCCAAGCTTCATAGAGCGTCACTTCATCTTTCTGCGTAAAGTTGGTGATATGATTCCTTAAGCTGGCCGTTTTGCTCGAAGGGAAAAACTTGGCGAGGAAGGCTCTTGTTAACTCATCCCAAGTGGTAATACGTCCCGACGACAAAGAGTGTAACCAAGCCCTTGATTTATCTCTCAATGAGAAGGGAAATAAGCACAATCAGATGGCATCAGTAGAGACTCCATTAAGCTTCAACGTGTCGTGCACCTCTAAAAAGACCAAGAGGTGTAGATTCGAGTCTTCCAAAGGAGTTCCTCCAAATTGGGATTGTTGTACCATGGAGATGAGTGACGCTTTAAGCCTGAAATTTTAGGCATCAACAGTAGGGCGAGCAATGCTTGAGGCGATCCCTTGGACTCTAGGGGTAACGAAATCTCGAAGTGTCCTTCTTTGGTCACCTCTTCCTCCAGCCATGTTTATTGGATTGCTTCTCACCTTGCGTCTTTGTTCTTCAATCCTTTGCTTCTTCCTCCGTAGGCAGAAAGTCCTTTCAATCTCGGGATCGGGTTCGCATAAAATTGGACTTCGCATAAACGGGAAAAATTCCTACAAGCAATATCACCAACACTATCAGCGCAATAAAACAAGATAATAAAAAGAAAATAAAGTAAAAGGCGATAAAATACCTAGTCACTTTTGCAAGACTAACTCAATAGGTAATAGATTGAGTCCTCGGCAACATCGCCAAAAACTTGACCACTGCCATAACCACACGGGTAGTCGTAGTATAGATGAAAAGATCGCTCTTCAAGGACCAATGCAATCTATCAAAATTTGTTTATCAAAATATGCTACGTAAAATTCTAATTCAAGGGGTTTTGATTTAACAACTTCTAATTCACTAATTTAAATCAAATAGGAAAAATGCCTAGGAATTCATGTAGTTAAGAAAGTAGATTGGATCAAAATGATAAGCATGTGCTTTTCTCTAATGGATTAATCTTGAGGAATTATAATCTCTCCAAAAATCTAGTCTATTCTTTCGAAATCAACCAGATTTACCTAACCTAAGCAGAAGTCATTCTTTCAATCTAAATTGTCTTAATCCAGGTTGAATATCTTCGATTACGCTCTAGTCCTCCTAACATGCAAATCTCTCTTTCAAGGTGACGTTTATGCCGAATTTGTCAAGCAGTCTCACAATCAAAGGTCACCTAAGTTTTTCACTCAATTGTTTCAAGTGCGCAAGCAAACTTTGGCCAAAAATCCACTCACAACATCATAATCACTTGGTAGAACAAAATCAAACCAATCCTGAAATAAGCACAATTCTATAGATTAAAACATGATTCAACTACACTTTCATAAACTACTAAATCCCTAGACAAAATAAACCACTCATGCATGATTAATGATTGACTAACTAATCAACGTTTTGGCGAAATCTGAGGGGAAGAGCTTGACTGAGATAGCCTTTTAACTAAGGGGTTCAAACCGGCTCAAAATCGAACACACACACACTCAAGATTTCTCACTAAAACAATAATTAAACTAAGAATCATAACCAAAAAGAACAAGATTTGAAAAACAAAATGGACGATGCTATCCTAGCTTTTCCTCCATTGCTACTGAATGACGTCCTTTTATAGAAAAGTTTGGATCATTTCAGCCACACAGCCAAAGGAAGATGAAGAGGCAGCAGTCTTGCACCTCACCACAGTCTGTGGTAGGTACCACAGTCCGATCGTGGTCCTAGCTGGAACTGATTTTCTGCTCTTTTGTTGCTCCACGGGCATAGCATCATATGAATGTTCATAGGGGATGCCAAAATCCACCCAATAAGGGTCAAATGCTGGGTAAAAGAGCCTAAAATCCTATAAAACACATCAAACAATCATACCCAATTATAAATCGAGAATACAAGCATAGATTATGACTTAAAGGATGTAATTCTCCTAAAAATGTGGCCCTGAAATGATACGTACATTAAGCACTTATCAAAATTAACAATCTTATTTTATTGCATCGTTTTGGGCTATCATAAAAAAAATTATGTGTGGCACCTTTCAGTTGGTAAAACATACAGATTCAACATATGCTTTTTTCAAAATTTTCAGTTGGTAAAATGCTATGCTAGCCCAAAATGATTGCAATCTCTCTAGGTTTCACCCCTTAAAATATGCACGGGTTTTACTGACGTTTTTAAAAACAACTGCAGTCACTCAGCATAGAATTTTTTTTATTTGTGGTAAGTAATAGCCCTAAAACGACGTATTCTATGCCATGGTAAACTGCGTAGTCACTTCCGCAATCATATCCTCAGGGCCTCGGGAAAAAACTAACTTGACTGCTGCAGTAAGCGCACAGGTAGTTGTAGTATAGACAAAAAGATTGCTCCTCAGGGACCAATGTAATGTATCGAGCTTTGTCTATGAAAATATGCTAAGTAAAATTCTAATTCAAGGGGTTTCGATTTAACAACTTCTGATTCACTAATTTAAAATCAAATAAGGAAAAATGCCTAGAAATTTATGTAGTTGTGAAAGTTGATTGGATCAAAATGATAAGCATATGCTTTTCCCTAATCGCTTAATCTCGAGGAATTGCAATCTCTCTAAAAATGTAGTCTATTTTTTCGAAATCAACCAAATTTGCCTAAACTACGCCAAATTGTTCTTGCAAACTAATTTGCCTTAATCCAAGTTAAATATCTTCAATTACACACTAGTCCTCCTAACATGCAAAATCTCTTTTTTGAGACAACGTTATGTCTGGTTTTATCAAGCAGTCTAACAATCAAATGTCGCCTTTTAGTTTTTCACTTAATTGTTTCAAGTGTGCAAGCAAACTTTCGCCAAAAATCCACTCACAACATGATAATCACTTGATAGAATGCAATCAAACCAATCATGAAATGAGCACATTTCTATAGACTGAAACATGATCCAACTATACTTTCATAAACTACTAAATCCCTAGACGAAATAAACTACTCACACATGATTTAAGATTAAACAACTAACCAATATTTTGGCAAAACCTGAGAGGAACAGCTTGACTAAGATAGCCTTATAACCAAGGGCTTCAAGCCGCCCCAAAATGAAACACAAACACTCAAGATTTCTCAGCAAAATAATAATCAAACTAAGAATCATAACTAAAAAGAAAAAATTTAAGAAAGAAAATGGACTATGCTATACTTGCTCCTTCTCCATTGCTGCTGAACCACGCCTTTTTATGGAAAAATCCGGATCATTTCAGCCACACAGCCGAAGGAAGATGAAGAGGTAACAGTTTTACACCACACCACGATCCATGGCAGGTACCACAGTCCGATCGTGGTCTTGGCTGGAACTGATTTTCTACTCTTTTCTTGCTCCACAGGCGTAGCATCACATGGGTGTCCGTGAAGGAGGTCAAAATACATCTAATAAGGGTCAAATGCTAGGTAAGGCAGCTTAAAATCGTGTCAAACACAGCAAACAACCATACCCAAGTATAAATCGAAAATAGGAGTATAGATTATGACTTAGAGCACATAATTTTCCAAAAAATGTAGCAAAATAGCCCAAAATGATGTATACATTAACCCCTTATAAAACTTAGCAATCTTATTTTATTACGTCATTTTGCGCCATCATAAAAAAATTATGTTTGGCACCTTTTAGTTGGTAAAACACACACATTTACCATATGCCTGTTTTAAATTTTCCTGTTGGTAAAATGCTAAACTAGACCAAAATGATTGCAATGTCTCTGGGTTTCACCCCCTAAAATGCGCACGAGTTTTATCAATGTTTTGAAAAACAACTATAGTCATTCCATATAGAATTGGTTTATCTATACTGAAGGCCAAAGGTTCATAGCCCTAAAAGGATGGAATCTACACCGTGGTAAAATGCATAGTCACTTTCGTAACCGTATCCTCCAGGTTTTGAAAGGAAAAAAAAACTTGACCACTGCCGCAAGCATACAGGTAGTCGTAGTATAGATGAAAAGATCGCTCCTGTGGGACCAATGTAATCTATCGAGCTTTGTCTATTAAAAAATTCGAAGAAAAATTCTAATTCAAGGGGTTTTGATTTAACAACTTTTAATTCACTAATTTTAAATCAAATAAGGACAAATACCAAGGAATTCATGTAGTTCTAAAAATTAATTGGATCAAAATAATAAGCATGTGCTCTCCTCTAATCGGTTAATCTCGAGGAATTGCAATCCCTCTAAAATATTAGTCTTTTCTTTCGAAATCAACCAAATTTACCTAAACTAAGCACAAGTTGTTCTTTCAAACTAATTCGTCTTGATCGAAGTTTAATATCTTCGATTACACTCCAGCCCTCCTAACATGCAAATCTCTCTTTCAGGATGACGTTATGTCATGTTTTATCGAGCAGTCTACCATTCAAATGTCACCTTTCATTTTTTCACTAAGTTGTTTTAATTGTGCAACCACACTTTGGCTAAAAATCTACTCACAACATGATAATAACTTGATAGAATGAAATCAAACCAATCATGAAATAACCACAATTCTATAGATTGAAACAGGATCAAACTACACTTTCATAAACTACTAAATCCCTAGACAAAATAAACTACTCACACATGATTATAGATTTAACAACTAACCAGCATTTTGGCGAAATCTGAGAGGAAGAGCTTGACTGAGATGGCATTTCATCCAAGGGCTTCAGACGGCCTCAAAATCAAACACACACACTGAAGATTTCTCATTAAAACAATAATCAAACTAAGACTCTTACCTAAAAAGAACAAAATTTGAGGAAGAAAATGGACCATGCTATACTAGCTCCTTCTCCATTGCCGCTGAACGATGGCTTTTTATAGAAATTTTTGGATCATTTCAGCCACAGAGTCGAAGGAAGACGAAGAGGCAACAGTTTTACACCTTACCATGATCCATGGTAGGTACTATGGTCCAACCGTGATCTTGGCTGGAATCGATTTTCTGCTCTTTTCTTGTTCCATGGGCGTAAAATCAAATGGATGTCTGCGGAGGAGGTCAAAATACATCCAGTAAGGGTCAAATGCTAGGTGAAACAGTCTAAAATTGTACGAAACACATCAAACAATCATACCCAACCATAAATCGAAAATAGGAGTACAGATTATGACTTAGAGTACATAATTCACCTAAAAATGTGGCAAAATAGCCCAAAATGATGTATACATTAAGCACTTATCAAAATTAGCAATCTTCGATTACACTCCAGCCCTTCGAACATGCAAATCTCTCTTTCTAGATGACGTTATGTCACATTTTATCAAGCAGTCTAATAATCAAATGTTACCTTTCAGTTTTTCACTCAATTGTTTTAGGTGTGCGAGCAAACTTTGGCTATAAATGCACTCATAACATGATAATCACTTAGTAGAATGAAATCAAACCAATCATCAAATAAGCATAATTCTATAGATTAAAGCATGATCCAACTATACTTTCATAAACTACTAAATCCCTAGGCAAAATAAACTACTCACACATGATTAAAGATTAAACAACTCACCATCATTTTGACGAAATATGAGAGGAAGAGCTTGCCTGAGATTGCATTTCATCCAAGGGCTTCAAACAGCCTCAAAACCAAACACACACACTTAAGATTTCTCACTAAAACAATAATCAAACTAAGAATCTTAACTAAAAAGAACAAAATTTGAGAAAGAAAATGGACTATACTATAGTGGCTCCTTATCTGTTACTGCTAAATGATGCATTTTTATAGAAATGTTTGGATCCTTTTAGCCGCAGAGTCGCAGCAAGATGAAGGGGCAGCAGTTTCATATCTCACCACAGTCCGTGGCAGGTACCACTGTCCAACTGTGGTCTTTTTTGGAACCGATTTTCTACTCTTTTCTTGCTCTACGGGCGTAGCATCGCATGGGTGTCCGTGGGGGAGGTGAAAATCCAACCAATAAGGGTCAAATGTTGGGCAAAACGGCCTAAAATCCTGCAAAACACATCAAATAACCATACTAAGCATAAATCGAGAATAGAGTATAGATTATAACTTAAAGCATATAATTCTTCTAAAAAAGTGGCAAGATAGCCCTAAAATGATGTACGCATTAAGCACTTGTCAAACTTCCCCATGCTTAAACTATTGCTTGTCCTCAAGCAATACTAAAACCGAAAATATACAGAACCCCTTCAAGATAGATATAGGTGACATTCCGCTAACAAAGCTGATCCAAAGGTAGCCCAAAATGATGCAAAAATATTAGCAAATAGATTAGGGAATGAAATTTTCGAAAACCACTTGATACACAAAAATGTCAAACTTGAATCAATCCCCCCAAATTGTCGAATACAGTCATTCAACATATGAAACATGTGAGGCTAGCAGGGCCGGAAGAACCCACTATAGTTATGATGCATTCATCACTTACGTGTTTGAAAATGTATACGTATATAAATATTCCTTCAATTATTATTCCTTAAACTCAAATCTAGCATGAGCTTGACAAGACTCTCAAATTCGCCATCACTAAAATGCAAACACACTAGATAATCATGAGGACTTTCATAGGGGTGTAATGGGCTTGGGTAAAGGTAAGAGGGGAACAAATGTTTTAGAAATATGGAGCTAGAAGCTGTATACAAGAGCTAAACGATTCCAATGCATCATACTACATCCCTCTTATATCATTCTGATTTACCAACAAAATACATCCCCAATTGAAGAGACAAAGAGTTGAAAATCTCGAGAATTTATAATTCTGACAATACTAACACTTTCTTCCCTTTTTTTGCGCTTTCCTCTTTTTTTTTAATTCATTTTGTGTTGGTTTTTTTTATTTTTCTGTGTTTTTTTTTTCAACTAAGTTAGCCAAGGAAAACTCGCAACCAATTTTAAATTCCAACTCTTCTCTAAACTTTGTACAATTAGACAAGGGATTTATTAAGATCTCACATTCACCAAACAACCAAAGCCCACTAAAAGAAAACAATCCACCTTACTAGTGCCCTATCATACTTGATGCAAAAGCATCGAATGCCCCTCTAGTCTTGGCTTTAAGGGTAAGATAATTATTTGGCCATAGGCTATAATAGGAGGTTCAAATCAAGAAAAACGGATATAGGCTCAAAGGGGCTAGCAAGGGATATAATATATAACAAAGGTGGCTATTTGGCAGTTGGGTTTAACACATTAAAGAAAACTGCCTCAATCATATTACCCAAATGCATATGTAAAATGTCATCCTGAATGGCAACCAAAGCAAGTTTTAGAGAAATGATATCAAGGAAGAGTCAGACATGAAAGAAATATAAGAATAAATTGATAAGTAGCCTCTAAAAGCTCAAAGCCTCACAGGACATCTACTAAGTGCATAACTAGCTCATTAGTAAACACATTCCAAACTTCATGGAAAGACTCATGGGATAATCAACTTGCACTCAATATGTGGTCAAAACATGGATCTCGTTTTCGTAAACTCATTTCTCAAACATTTTATGCCCAATTTGGTCAAATGAAAGGATCAAACTAAGCCAAAGAAGTCTACCAAATCTAAAAAGTTCATCATCAGAGGATGTTTTTTTGAAATTTTTTTCAAATTTTTTTTTCCAGTACATGCATGCTCCTAATAACAATGCAAATGAAAATGCAAAGGGACTGATAAAAGAACACCAAAATGTAAACTAGAATAAAAAGAAAACTAAATGCATTTAGTAAAATGCTGCTAAACAAAACTAAAACCTAAAATAAAAACTCCAAAAACCATCACAAAAAACATATACAAAGTACAAGCACAGCAAACGAAATAAGGCATCAGACACCAAATATAATGACTAGCTCGCCCATGCTTGAATCACATGAAGCTGATCGTGGCACTCTAGACATGGCCTACAGTCCTGGAAATATTAAGTGTGGGTAGCAAGCATCCCACGAAACTCGTTGTGGTACTCTTGGACAAAGTACCGAAGGGCGGTGCTCTCAGAAGCAACAAATGCTCGAAGGGAAACTTGCTTTTCCTCTTTAATGGATATAAGGGTGTCTTGGAGGTCGGTATAGCGAGGAGAGGGTGGTTGAGAGGAAGAACTAGGTTCGACTTGACTAGAATAAGGGGCTGACTGATGGAGTGCGGGTTGAACAACCTCATCATCACCAGGTACCCAATAAGGTTTAGCTCGATGAAGTAAGGTGGTTCGATCGACATTGGGAAGCGGTAAAAGCCGGTCCCCATGGTAAATCCAACATAAATGCCTAACCTCAACTTCATAAAAGTTCATAATTTCAAAAGCAGCTTGATCAAGCCACTCGGATCTAGAAACTCTATTCTCAGGGTTGGGCTCAATACCCAAAAGTCTAGCAATAGTAGCCATAATACCACCTATGGCTATCCTACCTTTAGTGCTAACAGCAGCACTATACAATTGTCTGGCCAAAAATGGATTGGGGACAAGCCAGACACTGCCAAGCCTACAGGATAAAAAGCACAACTCAGATAATCTCGGGACATTTAGACTATTGTTCCGAGCAAAGAAACAACAAGCTAAGATATGCTGAGCTACTTTAATGTAAGGGTTACTAATATGAGCGCACTTCGATGAACTAGTGCTGTACCGAACACTCCCTAAATGTTCGCCTCAAAATCATTTGGATTGAATTCGCGGGGGACTTGGCAGTTCGGTAAATCCATACTAGGTGGAAAACCGAATATACCATTAAAGGTACCTAAGTTCAACTCGTAAAATTATCCCTACAAACAAATGATAGGTACTCGCCTTGACATTGAGGCCCTCTGGTGACCTCGACATAGAGTGTACTCAGGAACTCTAGGGTCAGGTCCCAGTATGTATACTCTTTTGTTTCTAAAAAGTGTCCTATACCACCTCATGCAAATAACCACTGAATATCATCTAACATTCCTAATCGATATAATTATCTAGTTGTCACAACCATGCGTTCATTCAAATAATTATATCTAGTGACATGAACAGGATTTGTTAAACCAAGGACGTGAGGAATATTACCTTGACATCGCGCATTGGTGGAGGTTCATGAGGTCATTTGAGGTCGGGTTGGTGCTTGACTTGGGGATCAAACCTCCTTGATACTCCTTTGTCTCTTGGTAGGTGCCATTGTTCAAAAATAAAACAAAAACTAAAACTAAAACCTGAATAAGAAAATTTAAAGAAGAAAAATAAAGAAATTAAGTAAAAAGAAAAAGCATAAGAGAGAGCAAACGATGGGTATGGTGGATGAGTGAAGTGAGATGAGCTTGAAGAAGAAAAAGATGAAGAAAGAGATGAAATTTGTGTGGAAAGAGGACAGATTAAGTGCAAAGGGATGATTTTGGGTGAAAATGGGTGAAAAGTGGGAAGAAATGAGGTAAAAATGAAGGTTGTACTTATGGAGGTTTAGTGAGAGAAAATGAAGGCACAGAGAGAGTCACGAAGAAGATGAAGTGTGAGAAAAAAATGAGGGGGCACCATGGTCAAAAACCTAGGCCGCATGCCGTAGCAGGTCACCACGGACCGTGGACTTCACCACGGTCCGACCATGGTGTCTACTGGCTCCTTTTTTTTTTCAATTTTTCTGGGTCGGGACCCCACGACTGCAGTGTTGAGTATCCTGGACGTGGTGCTAAACATTTTATTCCGTAGTTTTTGTTCTCTTTTTTTGTTTCTCCTTTTTTTCACAAACTACCAAAAAAAAAACTAAAAATCAAAGCCAAGGAAAGAAAGAAAAAAAAAGGAAAAGAGCTTGGGTTTCCTCCCAAGAAGTGTTCTCTTAAGGTCAAGAGCTTGACCCTTCCTCTATGCTTATTTTGCATTATTAAGTGTATGGACGTTGGCTTTATCATGGACTACAAAGTTAAACTGCTTTAGTCGAAGGTACCATCGCAAAAGCTCGGGTTGGAGGTGCTTCATCTTCATAACTTGAAGCCAGTATGCATTACCAAGGTACAAAACAAAGCACACTCGTAGCCCATTAGACAGGCTACTATCGACCGTTCAGCCCCAAATTAAAATCTGCATCCAATCCATCCGTAGGGGTCAAAGAGAGGACAACCTGGACAAACCTACAATAATCTCTCATAGAAGACGCATTAGAAACATGGGCCTCAAGGTTGGGCATGTTAGGCGGCATAAGAGCAGCAAACTCCACCTTAGCATACCTTTGGTCGGGGTCCTCATCAAAAATCCAGTCAAAGTCAGGATGATCTTCACAATTCAAGACATCCTCCATGTTAATCTCAGGGGAAGAGGGAAAATCATCTGATAAAGAAGAATTAGGAGAAACCACTTTTTTCTTCATATGACAAAACACAGCATATCATCCTACCACCTTAAAAGTTATATGTCCCTTCGTTAAATTAATGTAGCAACTAACTATAGTGAAAATAGGTCGACCTAGGATAATTTGTTTATCATCGGTCTTGAGCATATCAACCATGACAATGTCCTCCAACAATCAAATATCTCCTATATTGACTGGCACATTATCCAATCTGCCTATGGGCTGCATCTCAGAACCGTCTGCTAACTGTAGTGAAAAGGGTGCGGCTTGTAATGGTCCGGGTGAAGCTTATGAATCAAAGAATATGGCATGATACAGACACTTGCACTTAGATCACCCAAAGCTCTCTCAATTTCTACCTTTCCCACAATACAGGAGATAGAAAAACTACCTAGGTCAGGGGGCTTAGGTGGAAAAATTATGGGGATCTCTATAGTGTCATTGTCTATCAGTATGGCAGTCTTGCCACCTCTCCTTACTTCCAGCCATGTTTATTTCCCTACCTTCGTCCATTGCTATATCCTCCGGGTCTGTAAAGTCCTCTACTTCTTCCTTCAAGGTCACACAGTTGCAATGCTCTCGAGGGTTAGGTTTGGGCTTGGTAAGAAGTCTACTTGGTGGTGCAGATGAAAAGCTAGCTTTTTGGGCAATTTGGGCTTCCAACATCCTATTATGAGTGGTAAGCATATTAACCTTTGAGGCTGTTTGCTTAATATACGTATCCTGTTTTTGTTATGCCATAAGCATACTTTCCATCATTACTTCTAAAGTGGACTTTTAGGAAAAGTTGAGAAGGAAAAGGAGGTCTTTGAAAACTGGGAGGTGGCCTAGCATTCATTGGGGGCATATTCAAAGGGTTTGGATTAGACCTATATGAGAAATTCAGATGATTTTTCTAACCTAAATTGTAGGTACTAGAGTAAGGGTCATTGACTGGTCTCAGGGTGAAGTTTTGAACATAGTTAACTTCACTAGGGTCTTAGGAAAAAGGGCTCCTAACTTGACAATTCAAAGTCCTATCCTTAATAGAACCACAAATTTCACAAGGGGAAGGGGCACTAGAATTCATAGTATTAACATTCATTCGGTCCAATCTTTGAGTCATAGTATCCACTTTAGCAAAAAGCAAACTAAGCGCATTAACTTTAAGCTTACCACCAATCCGTTTGGGTTGGTCTCGTTCGATGGACTATTGAAAATTGTTAAGTGCCATCTCCTCAATCAAGTTATAGAAGATGTTTGGCAAACAACTTTTTGAAGAGCTTTTCGGCTAAAAAGAGCTTTTTTAACTAAAATTAGTTGTTTGATCAAGTTAAAAAGCTAATCTGGGTGTTTGGCGAAAGAGCTTTCCAGAAGAGCTTTTTGGGTCCAAAAAGCTATTGTGAAAAAACTAATTCCATGGGCTTTTTGGAAGAGCTTTTTGAAGAATTAGCTTTTTGTCTCATAACTTTGTCAGAAACAGTTAATTTTACCGAACAGTTTTTCAATAAACAGCTAATTTAAACAGTTAATACAAATAGCTAACTTAAATAGCTAACAGCTAACAACTAATACAAGCAGCTAACAGCTATTTGCCAAATAAGGCCATAGGCTTTACCCTCAGTTTTATATATCAAGGTTCCACCCGCCCCTGCATCAATAGTGAACCTCACAGATTGAGTCACACCATTATAAAAAGCTTGGATAATCACTAAACGTTGAAGACCATGATGGGGGTATAAGCACAGCAAATCTTTAAACCGCTCCCAAGCTTCATAGAGCGTCTCTTCATCTTTTTGCGTAAAGTTGGTGATTTGATTCCTTACGCCAACCGTTTTGCTTAGGAGAAAAACCTTGGCGATGAAGGCTCTTATTAATGCATCCCAAGTGATAACACATCCCAATGGCAAAGAGTGTAACTAAGCTCTTGCTTTATCTCTTAATGAGAAGGGAAATAACCGCAATCGGATGGCATTAGTAGAGACTCCATTAAGCTTCAACGTGTTGCACAGCTCTAAAGAGACCGAGAGGTGTAGATTTAGGTCTTCCAAAAGAGTTCCTCCAAGTTGGGATTTTTGTACCATGGAGATGAGTGATGGTTTGAGCTTGAAATTGTTGGCAACAACAGTGGCGCGAGCGATGCTTGAGATGATCCCTTGGTCTCCAAGGGTAACGAAATCTCGAAGTGTCCTTCTTTGGTCACCTCCTCCTCCCGCCATGTTTGCTGCATTCCTTCCTGCCTTGCGTCTTTGTTCTTTAATCCTTTGCTTCTTCCTCCTTAAATGGAAAGTCATTTTAAACTCGGGATTGGGTTCATACAAAATTGGACGTCACATAAATGAGAAAACTTCCTATAAGCGTTATCACCAACACTACCAGCGTAATAAAACAAGAAAATAAAAAGAAAATAAAAGTAAAAGGCAATAAGATACTTGGTTACTTTTGTCAGGCTAACTCGATAGTTAACATATTACATCCCCGGTAACGGTGCTAAAAACATGACCACTGCCGCAAGCGCATGGGTAGTTGTAGTATATAAAAAAAGATCGCTCCTCAGAGGCCAATGTAATCTATCGAGATTTGTCTATCAACAAATGCTAAATAAAATTCTAATTCAAGGGGGTTTTGATTGAACAACTTCTAATTCACTGATTTTAAACCAATTAAGGAAAAATGCCTAGGAATTCATACAGTTACGAAAGTTGATTGGATTAGAATGATCAGCTTATGCTTTTCGCTAATCGGTTAATCTCGAAGAATTGTAATATCTCCAAACTTAGTATATTCTTTCACAATCAACCAAATTTGCCTAAACTAAGCCAAAGTCATTCTTTCAAACTAATTTGCCTTAATCTAAGTTGAATATCTTCGATTACACTCTAGTCCTCCTAACATACAAATCTCTCTTTTGAGGCGACATTATGTTAGGTTTCATCAAGCAGTCTGACAATCAAATGTCATCTTTCAGTTTTTCACTCAATTACTTCAACTAGTGTGCAAGCATACTTTGGCCAAAAATACACTCACAACATGATAATCAGTTGATAGAACGTAGTCAAACCAATCATGAAATGTGCACAATTCTATAGATTAAAACATGATCCAACTATACTTTCGTAAACTACTAAATCCCTAGACAAAATAAACTACTCACACATGATTAAAGACTAAACAACTAACCAACATTTTGGCGAAATCTGAGAGGAAGAACTTGACTAAGATGGGCTTTCAACCAAAGTCTTCAAACCACATCAAAATCAAACACATACGCTCAGGATTTCTCACTGAAATAATAATCAAACTAAGAATATTAACTAAAAAGAACAAAATTTAAGAAAGAAATGGACTATGCTATACTAGCTCCTTCTCCATTGCTGTTGAACGACGCCTTCATATGGAAAAGTTTAGATCATTTCAGCCACACAGGCGAAGGAAGACGAAGGGGCAGTAGGTTCACACCTCACCACGGTCCGTGGTAGGTACCATGGTTTGACTATGGTCTTGGCTGGAAGCGATTTTCTATTCTTTTCTTGCTCCGCGGGCATCGTATCACATGGTGTCCATGGGGGAGGCAAAAATACATCCAATAAGGCTCAAATGCCGGGCAAAACAGCATAAAATCTTACAAAACACATCAAACAACCATATCTAAGCATAAATCGAGAATAGGAGTGTAGATTATGAATTAAAGTACATAATTCTCCTAAAAATGTGGCAAAATAGCCCTAAAATCATGTATACATTAAGCACTTATCAAACTGCTATGCTAGCCCCTGTGGAGATTCATAACGAACCAAAGCCACAAAAAAAAAATACATAAGTGATGAGTGTCCATTCACTTGATAGGGCGCTAGTTTTTTACCACAATGCATACTCAGTGTTGAACGACGCCATATACTAGCTCATTTGAACATAGTAACACTATTGTCAACATTAGCGTAGGCTTTGGTAAAAATTATCCCGTTTATGCGAAACTAGGATGCATGGTCCATTCACAATGTAGGTTATACTATATAGTGTTAAGAAAAAATGAGATAGCCCACAATGCATAGATTACGTGGCCTATTCTAATTTTAAAACATAGTCCATACTAATATGGTATGGACCTACACATGGTAACCATGGCAAAATGTCTGATTATGGGCTACGTATTAGGCTTTTCATGTGTGTTTTAGTATACTAACATACATTATGGGTAAAGGCCATTGTGGACACACAATTGGGCTAACGAATGAGAATTGAGGGAACCTTTTAACACCACAAGGACAATGATTAGCACTACGGCATACAGTGCATTTTTTTTATGGCGTCGTTTAATGCTAATTGGTTAGTATAATAGTCCACACTGTGATTATCAAACATTTTAGGTCCATACTAATATAGTATTTTGATCCTTGTGGGCTTTGGTTCATGGTCCATTCACAATACATGTATTACATGACGTGTTAGCCTAATTTTTGATAGGTCATGTAGTTCCCTATATGAGCTCATATAGTGTCTAAAATTCATAACCAAGGCCCACTATGAAAAGAGCATTTTTTGTAACGCCATATATAAGCCTAAAATGTCACCTTGGCCAACTCATTTTAGAGCATAATTTAGCAACACTATAGTCAAATTTAGGGTTCAACATAGTAACACTATAGTAAAAATTAGCTTAGGCTTTGGTTAAAATTCTTGCAAGTGCTAGTTATCAAATGATTAAAATTTAGTTTTAGGGAGCGAGTATAGCAGCGGTGAAGCTCCATAAAAAAATTAGCTCTCACGGTATAGATTGCTAGCCCCTTTGAGCGTATATCCATTTTTCTTGATTTGAACCTCCTATTATGGCCTATGGCCAAATGATTATCTTACCCTTATGCTAGACTGGAGGAGCTTTTCATTCTTTTGTATCAAGTTTGATAGGGCACTAGTACGGTGGATTGTTCTCTTTTAGTGGGTTTGGTTGTTTGGTGAAGGGATATGAGATCTTCATAAATCCCTTGTCTAATTGGACAAAGTTTAGAGAAGAGTTGCAATTTAATGTTCGTTATGAATTTCCATTGCCTAACTCATTTGAAAAAAAAAACACCAAAAAAAAAAAAAACAACACAAGATGGAAAAAAAATAGGGAAAAGCGAAAAAAAAAGGGAAGAAAGTGTTAGCCTTGTTGGAATTGTAAATTCTTGTGATTTTCAACTTTTTCTCCCTTCAATTGGGGATGTATTTTGTTGATAAATTATGATGGTCTAAGAGGGATGTAGTATGATGCATTGGAATCATTTAGCTCCTAGTCTATGGCTTCTAGCTTCTCATTTCCAAAACATTTGTTCCACTCCTGCCTTTACCCATAGCCCCATTTAACCCTATGAAAGTCCTCGTGATTGTCTCCTATGTTTGGATTTTAGTGATGGAGAATTTGAGAGTCTTGTCAAGCTTATGGCAGACTTGAGTCCAAGGAATGAGAATGGAGGGAACCTTTATATATGTATACATTTTCAAACACATGAGTGATGAGTGCCACATAACTATGGTGAGGTTCTACAGGCCCTGCTAGCCTTACTTGTATCACATGTTGAATGACTATATCCGAAGATTTGGGGGGATTGATTCAAGTTTGACATTGTGGTCTATCAATGGGTTTTTGAAAATTTCATTCCCTAATCTGTTTACGAATGATTTTTGAATCATTTTAGGCTACTTTTGGATCAGTTTTGCAGGTGGAATGCTACCTATATCTATCCCAAAGAGGGTTGTGTATGTTTTTGGTTTTAGTATGGCATGAGGACAAGCAACAGCTTAAGCATAGGGGAGTATGATAAGTGCTTGATGTGTACATCATTTAAGGGCTATTTTGCCACATTTTTAGGAGAATTATGTGCTTTAAGTCATAATCTACATTCCTATTCTCAATTTATACTTGGGTACGGTTGTTTGATGTGTTTTACGGGATTTTAGGCCGTTTTACCTAGCATTTAAGCCTTATTAGATGTATTTTGACCTCCCCCATAGACACCCATATGATGCTACGCCGGTTGAGCAAGAAAAGAGTAAAAAATCGGTTCCAGCCAAGACCGCGGTTGGACCGTGGTACCTGCCATGGACCGTGGTCAGGTGTGAAACTGCTACCTCTTCGTCTTCCTTCGGCTATGTGGCTGAAATGATCCAAACTTTTCCGTAAAAAGGCATCATTTAGCAGTAATGGAGAAGGAGCTATGATAGCATAGTCCATTTTCTTTCCAAAAATTTGTTCTTTTTAGTTAAGACTCTTGGTTTGATTATTGTTTAGTGAGAAACCTTGGGGGTGTGTGTCTGATTTTGAGGTGGTTTGAAGCCATAGGCTAAGAGCTAAATGATTCCAATGCATTAGACTACATACCTCTTAGACCATTATAATTTGTCAACAAAATACATCCTCGATCGAAGAGAAAAAGAGTTGAAAATCACCAGAATTTATAATTCCAACAACACTAACACTTTCTTCCCTTTTTTCTGTTTTCTCTTTTTTTCCATTTTGCGTTGTTTCTTTTTTTGTTTTTTTGTGGTTTTTTTAAATGAGTTAGCTAAGGGAAATTTATAACGAACTTTAAATTCCAACTCTTCTTTAAACTTTGCATAATTAGACAAGGGATTCATCAAGATCTCGCATCCGCTCATAAAACAACCAAAGCCCACTACAAGAGAACAATCTGCCTTACTAGTGCCCTATCAAACTTGATGAAAAAGAATGAAAAGCTCCTCTTGTCTTGGCTTAAGGTTAGGATAATCATTTGGCCATAGGCTATAATAAGAGGTTCAAATAAAGAAAAACGGATACAAGCTCAAAGGGGCTATCAAGGGATATAATATACAAAAAGGTGGCTATTTCGCCGTTGGGTTTAACAAATAAAAAAAAAAGCTTCAATCATATTGCCTAAATGCATATGCAAAATGTGATCTTGAATGAAAATCAAAGCAATTTCTAAATAAATGATGTCAACAAAAAGTAAGACATGAAAGAAATATGAGACCAAATTGATAAATAGTCTCTAAATGCTCAAAGCCTCATAGGACATTTACCAAGGTCATAACTAGCTTACTAGTAAATATATGCCAAAATTCATGTAAAGACTCATGGGGTAATCAACTTGCACTCAATATGTGGTCAAAACAAGGATCTCGTTTTCACAAACTCATTTCTCCAACATTTAAAGCACAATTTGCGCAAATCAAAGGGTCAAACTAAACCAAAGAAGTCTTCCAGATCTAAAAAGATCATCAGCAGGGGATTTTTTTTTCAATTTTTTTTTCAAAATTTTCTTCTTCTACTACATGCATGCTCCTAATAACAATGCAAACAAAAATGCAAAGGGGCTAATAAAAAAAAACTAAAATGCAACCTAGAACGGAAAAAAACTAAATGCACTTACTAAAATACTGCTAAACGAAACTAAAACCTAAAACAAAAACTCCAAAAACTATAACAAACAAAATATACGAAGTACAAGTACACCAAACCAAATCAGGCATTAGACGCCAAATATAATGACTAACTCCCCCATGCTTGAATCACATATTGCCTTCAGTGTGGGCACATAATAAAAAAAGGATAGGCGAGTAGCACAAAGCAAGCATAAAGGAGATGGCGGACTACGATGGGGTGGTTGGCCACATAAGATATGTCAATCCCACTAGGTCTCCAGACATGCCATATAGTCTTGGAAATATTGAGCCTGAGTAGCAAGCATCCCACGAAGCTCAGTGTGGTGCTCTTAGACAAAGTCCCGAAGAGCGGCGATCTCAGAAGCAACGAATGCTCGAAGGGAAACGTGCTCCTCTTGAGTGGATCTAAGGGTGTCTTGGAGGTCGGTATAGCTAGGAGGGGGTGGTTGAGAGGAAGAACTAGGTCCTGCTTGACTAGAATGAGGGGCTGGATGATGAGGTGCAGGTTAAATAACCACGTCATCACCAGCTACCCAAAAAAGGTTAGCCTGGTAAAATAAGATGGTTTGATCAACATTGGGAAGAGGCAAAAGCCGGTCCCTAGGGTAAATCCAACATAAATGCCCAGCCTCAACTTTACAAAGTTCATAATTATAAAAGCAGCTTGATTAAGCTGCTCGGTCCTAAAAACTCTATTCTCAGGAGTGGACTAAGTACCTAAAAATCTAGTAATAGGAGTCACAATACCACCTATGACTATCCTACCATTGGTTTTAACTGCAGCACTATACAATTACCTTGCCAAAAATGAACCGGGTCAGGCTAGACACTGTCAAGCATATAGGATAAAAAGTACAATTCAGATAATCTCAGAACATTCAGACTTTGATGAACTAGTGTTGTACCTAACACTCCCCGAAAGGTCCCAAAATGCATTCAGATTGAATTCTCGGGGGACTTGGTGGTTTGGGAAATCCACAAAAGGTGGAAAACCGAATATACCATTAAAGGTACCTAAGCTCAACTAGTAAAATTGTCCCCGCAAATAAAATGATATGTACCCAGGTTGACATTGAGGCCCTCTAGTGAGCTCGACATGGAGTGTACTCAAAAACTCTCGGGCCAAGTCCCAGTATGTATGCTCTTTTATTTCTAAAAAGTGTCCCATACCACCTTGTGTAAGTAACCACCGAATATTATCTGACATTCCTAATCACGCTAACAATTCCTCATCATAATATCTAGTTGCCATAACCATGCCTTCATTCAAACAATTATATCTAGCAACATGATCAGGACTCATTAAACCAAGGGGGTGGGAATGTTGCCTTGAGCTCGCGCATTGATGGATGCTCAGGATGTCCTTTGAGGTCGGGTTGCTGCTTGACTTGAGGATGCAACCTCCTTGATACTCCTTTGTCTCTTGGTAGGTGCCATTATTGCAAAATGAAACAAAAACCAAAACAAAAACCTAAACAAGAAAATTTGAGGAAGAAAAATAAAGAAATTAAGTAAAAGGAAGAAGAATATATGAGAGAAAAAGATGGGTATGGTAGATGAGTGAGGTGAGATGAGTTTGAAGAAGAAGAAGAAGAATAAAGAGATGAAATTTGTGTGGAAGGAGGAAAGATTAAGTACAAAGGGATGATTTCGGGTGAAAATGGTTGAAATTAAGAAGAAATGAGGTCGGAATGAAGGTTGTAGTTATGGAGGTTTAGAGAGAGAAAATGAAGGTAGAGAGAGAGATTTGAGAAGAAGATGGAAGTGTGAGGGAAAATAAGGGGCACTGTGGTCAAAACCTTGATCGTAGGTTGTAGCAGGTCACCACGGACTGTAGAGTTCACACAGTCTGACCGTGGTGTCTGCTGAGTCCTTTTTTTTCCCAATTTTTCTAGGTTGATACCCCATGGTCGTAGTGCTGAGTATCCTGGCCGTGGTGCCACATATTTTATTCCATAGTTTTTGTTCTCCTTTTTTTCATTTCACAAACTATCCAAAAAAAATAGTAAAAATCAAAGCTAAGGAAAGAAAGAAAAGCACAGAAAAAGAGCTTGGGTTGCCTCCGAAGAAGCGCTCTTTTAAAGTCAAGAGCTTGACCCTTCTTCTATACTTGTTCTGGATTAGTAAGTGTATGGACGTTGGCTTTATCAATATGTTGTCCCACAAGATGTGGTTTTAATCGCTATCCACTAGCCATGAATGCACCAGTGGTCTAAGTCCATATTTCAACTGCTCCATTGCGTTGAACTCTGGTGATCATAAATGGTCCTGATAATCGGGACTGCAGTTTGCCTGGAAACAATCTCAATCTGGAGTTGAATAATAGGATCTTGTCTCCTTTTTTGAGCCGCTTCTTCATGATATGTTTATCGTGCCACTTCTTAGTTCGCTGTTTGTAAATTTGCTAACTCTCATAGGCTTCCAACCTTAGCTCATCTAGCTCATTTAGTTATAAAAATCTCTACTCTCTTAGTATCTTAAGATCAAAATTGAGTGTCTTTATAGCGCAATATGCGTTATGTTCTATCTCTACTGGCAAGTGACAAGACTTCTCAAACACCAACCACTATGGAGTGGTGCCTAAAGGAGTCTTGTAAGCTATGCAGTGCACCTGCAGAGCATCATCAAGCTTGAAGGACTAACCTTTATAGGAGCGATCCACTCTTTTTTGTAATATGCTCTTCAATTCTCTATTCAAGGGTTCCACCTGCCCACTTGTTTGAGGGTGGTAAGGTGTAGCGATCTTATGAAATATCCCATATTTTTTTAATAGTAACTCAAGTGTGTTATTGAAAACGTGTGTGACATTGTCTTTTAGAAGAGCTCTTAGCATTCCAAACCTTATGAAAATAGCTTTCTGGAGAAAGTTAAAGACAACCTTGGAATCATTTGTTGGGGAGGAATGAGTTCCACCACTTAGAAACATAGTCAACCGCCATAAGGATGTAAAGGTTGTTATGGGAAGGAGGAAAAGGACACGTGAAGTCAATCCCTTATACATCAAATAACTCCAAGTCAAGTATGCCACTTTGAGGTATCCCATGCCTCTTGGGAATGTTCCCTATTCGCTGACATCTATCATAAGTCATGATAAATTTCCTTGCATCCTTGAAGAGCGTTGGCTAATAGAAGCCTCCTTAGAGTACTTTGGCAATCGTTTTATCTAGTCTATGATGGCCACCATAGGTTGAAGCATGGCAATGGTGCAAGACATTGCGGACCTCATCTTCAAGCAAGCACCTTCTATAAATCTCATCTCCACCTATCTTGTAAAGGAAGGGTTCTTCCTACACATACTATTTGTTATCAATAAATAACTTCTTTCTTTGCTGGTAGGGCAATCCTGGAGGTAACACTCCGCGCACCTTGAAGTTCATCAAATCAGCATATTGTCAGAATATAGTGAATAGCTACTCATCGGGGAAAGAGTCACCAATGGGGAGCTCTTCACCAGGAGTTGTCCCTAGGCCTAAACGAAAGAGATGATCGGCAACCACATTTGCCAACTCAGCCTTATCTTTGATCTCGAAATCAAACTATTGAAGAAGGAGGGCCCATTAGATTAGTCAGGGTTTAGAGTTGGATTTCTTCATTAAATGTTTTAAAGCGGCATGATTCGTGAATACCATGACCTTAGACATGATCAAATAGGATCGAAATTTTTCCAAGGCAAAGACAACTGCTAAGAACTCCTTCCCAGTCGCGGCATAATTCGCTTGAGCCCCGTCAAGAGTGCAGCTTGCATAGCATATAGCATATGGCTTATTGTTCTTTCGTTGGCCTAGAATAGCCCCCACTACATAGTCACTTGGATCACACATTACTTCAAAAAGTAACTCCCAATATGGCGCTTGTATTATTGGGTAGTGATTAGTACCTCTTTTAACACATGAAAAGCACTCAAGCATTCTTCATTAATCTTGAAAGGCTCATCCTTGATAAGCAAGTGGGTGAGAGGTTTTGCAATTTTTGAAAAATCTTTAATGAACCGCCGGTAAAAACTAACGTGTCCGAGAAAACTCCTCACATCTTTTGAAGAAGTTAGTGGTGGCAATTTCTCAATCACCTCGACCTTTGCTTTGTCAACTTTAATGCCTTAATTAGAGATAACATGGCGAAGGATAACCCCCTCTTACACTATAAAATGACATTTCTATGAATTCAAGACCAAATTCATATCTTCACATCTTTGTAAAACCTTAAATAAGTTATTCAAGCACTAGTCATAGGTTGCATCATACACAGAAAGATCATCCATAAAGACTTCCACCATGTCCTTAACAAAATCTAAAAAAATGGCCATCACACAACGTTGAAATATGACAGGGGCATTGCATTACCCAAATGGCATTCTTCTATAAGCATACGAACCATATGGACATGTAAAAGTAGTCATTTCTTGGTCATTAGGATGGATAGAGATTTAAAAGAATCTTGTATATCTATCTATGTAGCAAAAATATGAGTTCTTAGCCAATCGTTCAAGCATTTGGTCAATGATGGAAAGGGGAAAGTGATCTTTACGAGTGGCTTTATTCAATTTTCAATAATCAATGCACATACACTAGCCTGTGACCGTCCTAGTTGGGATTAGGTCATTATTCTCATTTTTGGCAACAGTCATCCCTCCTTTCATAGGTACAAAATGGACCGGGCTTACCCACGCACTATCAGAGATAGGTCGATAATTCCAGCCTTAAGCAACTTTAAAATTTCCTGTTTTACCACGTCTTGCATGCTAGGGTTCAATCTCATTTGATGTTCGATTGATGGCTTATGATCGTCTACCATTAAGATTTGATGCATACACAAAGAAGGATGAATTTCTTTTAAGTCATCAAAGGTATATCCTATGGCTTTATGATGCTTCCTAAGTACTCTAAGCCAAAAGTCAATTTGGGATGCATTCAAACTTGCATTCACAATCACTGGTATGTAGATTTTGGTCCAAGAAATTCATACCTCTGGGATGAAGGGAGAGGTTTCAGTTCTACATCAGGAGCTTTTACCTCAACAGTCGAGGGCTTACTTTCATCTTGTAATGATTCAACCTTAGCAAGGGAAAGTGAAATTGGTGGAGAGGCTTCTAGAAGTTGAGCACACTTGGCTACTTCGGGATATTCATCCGTAGTAGTGCTATTGTTCAACATCAAGTGCTCAAGTAGATCATTGAAATCAAGGTTAAACATGGCTTCCTACATGAAACGATCAACCACATCAATATTATTACACTCATCAGAAATGGGAGGAAACTTAGGAGCTTTTAGTATACTAAACTCCACATGATCATTCCCCACATCAAAAGATAGTGTATCGTTTTTCACATCGATATGGCACCCTGCGGTGGCCAGGAATGCCCTCCTAAGAATGATGGGGGTCTATATATCCTCCTCCATTTCTAGAATCACAAAGTCTATGGGTAAATATAAATCCCCTACTTCGATTGGAACATTCTCTGAAATACACATGGGGTATTTCACAAAACGGTCCCCCAATTGTAAGAAGATAATAGTTGGTTTTATCTCTCCTAGTTCCCCTTTTTCACACATTGAAAGGGGCATCAATCTCACGCATGACCCTGAATCACATAAAGCACGGTCTACAAGCACATTCCCTGTCAGCCAGGGAATTGAAAAACTACCAGGATCCTTTAGCTTAGCTGGAAGCTCATTTTGGATCGCAACACTACATTCTTAAGTCAAAGCTACAGTTTCATGTTCATCACACTTTCTTTTGTTGGAAAGGATTTCTTTCAAAAATTTAGCGCATGAAGGTATTTGAGTTAGGGCTTCAGTAAACGGAATGTTTATGTAGAGTTCCTTAAGGACTTCTAAAAACTTCCCAAATTATGAATCGAGTCTTGCTTTAGCCATCCTTTGAGCCAATGGTAAAGGTGGGGAGTAGGGCTTCGGGGAAATGATCGTAGGGCCCTTAGGAACCTCATCACGCTTATGCATGACATCATCAATCACTTCCTTAGAGGGTGAAGACATATCTTTCTCAGTATTCTCAACATGCTCATTCCTATTATACAAAGACTTATCATTAGTGACCTCCTTAGGTACCTCTAGTTATTTTCCTACTCTCAAAATCATTGCATTACATTGCTCTATAGGATTAAGCTCAGGCTTACTAGGAAGTCTATCTGGGGGTGTAGATGATAAGCTAGCTTTTTAGATAATCTGGGCTTCTAACATCCTATTATGAGTGGTAAGTACATCAACCTTTGAGGTTAATTACTTAACATACTCATTTTATTTTTGTTGTGCCATAAGCATACTTTCCATCATTGCTTCCAAATTGGACTTTTAGGGTACTTGAGAAGGGAAATGAGGCCTTTGAAAATCGGGAGGTGGTCTAGTATTCATTGGAGGGATATTCAAAGGGTTTAGATTAGACATATATGAGAAATTCAGATGATTCTTTTAACCCAGATTGTAGGTACTAGAGTAAGGGTCATTGGCCGGTCTCAGGTTGAAGTTTTGAGCATAGTTAACTTCACCAGGGTCTTGGGAAAAGGGGCTCCCAACTTGACAATTCAAAATCACATGCTCAATAGAACCACAAATTTCAGAAAGGGAAGGGGCACTAGAATTCACAGCATTAACATTCATTCGGTCCAATCTTTGAGTCATAGCATCTACTTTAGTAGAAAGCAATGTAAGCACCTCAACTACAGGCTTACCTTTAATCCATTTGGGTTGGCCTCGTTCAGTTGACCATTAGAAATTGTTAAGTGCCATCTTTTCAATTAAGTCATAGGCTTCATCCTCAATTTTGCTCATAAAGGTTCCTCCCGCCATCGCATCAATAGTGGACTTTATAGATTGGGTCACCAGTAGAAAAAGCTTGGATAATCATCCAACATTGAAGACCATGATGTAGGCATAAGCGCAGTAAATCTTTAAACCGCTCCTAAGCTTCGTAGAGCATCTCTTCATCTTTTTGCGTAAAGTTGGTGATTTGATTCCTTAAGCTGGCCGTTTTTCCCGGAGGGAAAAACTTGGCGAGGAAGGCTCTTATTAACTCATCCTAAGTGGTAATACATTCTGATGGCAAAGAGTGTAACCAAGCCCTTGCTTTTTCTCTCAACATGGAGGGAAATAGGTGCAATCAGATGGCATCAGAAGAGACTCCACTAAGCTTCAATGTGTCTCACACCTCTAAAAATACCAAGAGGTATAGATTCGGTTCTTCCAGAGGAGTTCCTCCAAACTGGGATTGTTGTACCATGGAGACAAGTGGCGGTTTGAGCTCGAAATTATTGGCACCAACAGTAGGATGAGTGATGCTTGAGGTGATCCCTGGGACTCTAGAGTTAGTGAAATCTCGAAGTGTCCTTTTGTTGTCACCTCCTCCTCCCGCCATGTTTGTTGGATTCCTTATTGGTTCGCGTATTTGTTCTTCAATCCTTTGTTTCTTCCTCCTTAAGTGAAAAGTGCTTTCAATCTCGGGATTCGGTTCGTATAAAATTGGACTTCGCATAAATGGGAAAAATTCCTTCAAGTACTATCACCAACACTACCAGCATAATAAAATAAGAAAATAAAAGGAAATAAAAGTAAAAGGCAATAAAATACTTAGTCAGTTTCGTAAGACTAACTCAATAGTTAATAGATTATGTCCTTGGCAATGGCACTAAAAACTTGACCACAGCTGCAAGCTCATAGGCAGTCGTAGTATAGGTAAAAAGATCGCTCCTCAGGGACTAATGTAATCTATCGAGCATTGTCTATCAAAATATGCTAAGTAAAATTCTAATTCAAGGGGGTTTGAATTTAACAACTTCTAATTCAGAAATTTTAAATCAATTAAGGAAAAATGCCTGGGAATTCATGTAGTTATGGAAGTTGATTGGATCAAAATGATAAGTTATGCTTTTCTCTAATCGGTTAATCTCGAGAAATTGCAATCTTCCAGAAAATTTAGTCTATTCTTTTGAAATCAATCAAATTTGCCTAAACTAAGCAAAAGTCATTCCTTCAAACTAATTTGTCTTAATTCAAGTTGAACTTCTTCGATTACACTCTAGTCCTCCTAACATGCAAATCTCTCCTTCGGGATGACGTTATGTCAGGTTTTATCAAGCAGTCTAACAATGAAATGTCACCTTTCAGTTTTTCACTCAATCATTTCAAGTGTGCAAGCAAACTTTGGCCAAAAAACCACTCATAACATGATAATCACTTAATAGAATGAAATCAAACCAATTATGAATAAGCGCAATTCTACAGATTAAAACATAATCCAACTACACTTTCATAAACTACTAAATCCCTAAACAAATTAAACTACTCACACATGATTAAAGATTGAATAACTAACTAACGTTTTGGGAAAATCTGAGAGGAAGAGCTCACTAAAACAATAATCAGACTAAGAATCTTAACTAAGAAGAACAAAATTTGAGAAAAAAAAAAATTGACTATGCTATATTAGCTAGCTCCTTCTCCATTACTACTAAACGCGGCCTTTTTATAGAATAGTGCAAATCATTTCGGCCACAAAGTCGAAAGAAGAGGCAACAGTTTCACATGTCATCACGGTCCGTGGCAGGTACCAGTGTCCGACCGTGGCCTTGGCTAGAGTCGATTTTCTACTCTGCTCTTGCTCCATGGGCATAGCATCACATGGGTGTCCATAGAGGAGGTCAAAGTACTTCCAATAAGGATCAAATACTAGGTAAAATGGCCTAAAATCCTCGAAGCACATCAAACAACCGTACCCAAGCATAAATCGAGAATAGGAGTATAGATTATGACTTAAAGCACATAATTCTCCTAAAAATATGGCAAAATAGCCCTAAAATGATGTATACATTAAGCAGTTATCATCTTCATATGCCCTTCTTTGGTGTATTCTATTTGTTAATGAAGTTGCTATCATGGAGTTGCTTGATTTATAGTCCAAGGAAGCAACTCTCACGTCATATTAATTTCGAAATCTTCACTCATAAGCCTTAGGAATCCTTTGCAAAAGGAATCATTAGTAGCACCAATTAATATAAATTTTTTGCAAGTGGAAAATGATCCCCTACTATTTTGACAAAGGTGGTCCTACCGATATGACCCCATTTTTGAATAATTTTTAAGTAAAAACTTACGAAGCCCCTTATACCATGCTCCTAGATCTTGTTTTAATCCATGTAAGTCTTTATAAAATTCAAAGATGTTGTCGAAATAGTTTGAGTTTTCAAACCAGGGAGTTGTCCGATATTAACTTCTTCTTGTAAATAATCATTAAAAAAACGCACCTCCATTTGATATGCCTTAATGCCTATAAAAGTTACAAACACACGCAACCACTACTGGAGAACATGGCATTCGCGTTGAATAATTGGTGTTGATTTAATATTCAACTCTATTAGCGTCGAATATTTATCTTTAGCGTCGGTTAAATATTTGTCTCTAATAGCACTTGACTTTTAGCGTCAGATAAGGGAAGAGTCTCCAATAGAATTGATTTTAACGTCGAATAGCTACATTGGATGCTAATGGAGTCGAACCCAGTGACCACATATTCTTTAGAACGCCATAAGAGTCACATTTTTAATCCGACGCTAAATATCGGACACCAAATAAAACAAAAAGGGGGAAGGGGCACTTGGATTCCATTTGCTCGCTCAACCAAACCCTTGCCACACTCTCTCTCCGGAAATGCATCTGCCCTGTCACCACTCTCCCTATCACCGACGGCGTAGGAAGTCAGCCGGCGCCGCCGCCATTGACTTGGTATGTTGTGCCGTCCGATCTCTCTCTCTCTCTCTCTCTCTCTCTCTCTCTCTCTCTCTCTCTGTCGTTGGCTACCTCTCCCTGTCTATCTGGCTATCTCCCTCTGTCTCTCTTTGGCTATCTTCCTCTCTCTCTAACAGCACCTGAAATGTTCTTCCTTTCTCTCTCTCCGGCCAGTTGGTGGTGATTTTCGAGCAGGTTGGTCGTTTTCGGCAACGGTCTTCGTCTCTATTTGCTCAATTGCGCACAGGCCGAGCATTTTCTGGCAAGGGATTTTCAAGCAGGTTAGTCTTCCTCTCTCTCTGTGGATCTCTTCCCCCATTGTTTCTTTGCTCAGTTTGATATGGAAGTTTAGCAATAAAGCCAGTGATTTATAACATGCTGTTCAGGTACAACTAGGAGTGAGAAGGTTGGCATGAACAAATTTGACAAGGCTAATAGTAATGGAGGTTCCTTAGTAAGAAAACATGATTCTATTGCATTGGAATATGAAGGATCTTAATGATCCCTCTAAGCAATAGGAGATTAGGAAGGAGATCACTAAATATAGGAATGAAAAGTTCCTTCTTTTTATTCACCTCTTTCTAGTCTTTGAGTAAAGGAGAATAATCTTCAAACTGATGGTTATTTCCTTAAGGATTTTGCATATAAACTAAACATGATTTATCACAAGATCTGTTTAGTTTAGTTGAAACTCGAGTAAAGGAGAATAATCTTAGATCAATTGTAGAGGGTTATTTACTTCTTCTTCAAAAGGATGTTAATGCTTTTAAATGCTTGGGCTGTGTTATTCAATTTTTTCTAATCTCTACTGCACTTGATCCAGCAATTTAAAAAAAATAGAGTTAGTTAAGGGTTATGTCAATTCGGATAATCTTTTCCTAAATACTGAGGCTGCAGTTAGCAATTAGAGATTTAGTGTGGAGTTTAAATCCCATGGGGTCTCTGACCATAGTCTGATGTGGGTAGAGATTAATGATATACTTAGTTTTTTATATTAATACTTGTGTTTAAATGTTTGACAGCCAGTGTGCAATGTTGGGATAGGTCGTTTGCCTGTGTTTACTCAATTGTAGGTATGTGATTTTCTTTTGACCACATCGCTTAATGGTCAATTGTTTATGTGTGTGGATTTCTATCAAAGGGCATTAATTCAAGTAGTATCAAGACCACTTGATATCAAAACATCAGGGTTTGAATGCTAATTAGGCTTATAATTCTTGTTTTAAATTTTGGAAATGACCAATCGCACTGTTGAGTTAGGTTGTATGGGTTATGATTCTTGGGGCCTATTCTTTCAACTTATCATAAATAATTTATTATTAATCGTGCGTAACTTTTTATTATACCCATTTAAATTTAGTTTTAGTTGCTGATGATTTCTTTGAAAACAGATATTGTTGAGCATAACTAATATTTGTGTATTTGTTTTTGTGTGTGTGAGTGTGTGTGTGTGTGTGTTATTCATGAATAATGAGCCTAGAAAAACAGTTCAAAAAGTTTGCACATAACAAGTTACCCTGAAACGCTATACACATGCTGTAATGTGTACGATGCTAATGATATTTACTTGGTGTGTATAAATTTTTGAATTGTCCGTGCTAGACAGTTTAGAAATAATATGGTGTTAGGTTGTGTGGTTGATAAATCTTTACATATACTTGGCAAATTGTAGGTGGTAGTTTCTCAAATGTTCTCTGGGTGCAATTATGAAGATAAGATACGTAACATATTGGTGAATTGTATTCCCATGTGCATTAGGTTTTTCATCTTCATAAGTTGTACTTAGAGAACTAAGGGGAAATGCTGCCGAATTTTGCCAAAGTGCGCAAAAATGTAATCAGACGATCTAATATTATATTATTTTTGAACGAGTTTAGGACCACTTATCCATGTAGAAGAATGCTAAGCATGTGTATGTTATTTGGTATTGTATAACATTTATATGCAATATCAATGCTATAATTGTTTATTATGCATGTATAACGCATACAAATTAACCTATAGGATAAGCATATTCAGTTAGTTTCCTATTGTATTTTGCAGTACTGGGGACAAATAGAGAGTGGATGTATGAAAGATTAGATGGAAAATATTTGAATAAAGAGTTCATTAGTAAGGTAGAAAATGAGTTTATCACATTTGCTAAAGAAGAGCAAAGTCTTAAGAAGTCAAACAGGATGAGATGCCCTTGTAATAAATGTTGGAAATGCCTTATTTAGATGAGGATACTGTGAAATTGCATTTCTATAAGTATTAATTTCGACCAAATTATTTTCATTGGATTAACCATGGGAGACTTAACCGGATCTAAAGGTTAACAATGAAGGGTCATCAAATGCAGAGGTAGAACCTATTCAAGAAATATTGATGGATGCTTTTGGTCCCATATCTTTGAATTAGATTGATGAAAATGTGGATAAAGAGCCAAATGCAAAAGCAAAAAAATTCTTTGATTTGTTGGAAGCAGAAACCTTTATATGAGGGATGTCAGCTCTCTTTATTGTCAGTGGTGCCACGACTCATAAATATCAAATGTGAGTTTATCTCCTAAATAGAGTTGTTGATAATGTGTTAGCAGTGATAAAAGAAATGTATCCACTTGACAATGAGATGACTGACACTTATTATTCTACAAAGAAGTTGTTTGCTACTTTGCAACTTCCACATGAAAGAATTGATGTTTGCCCCAATGGGTGCATGTTGTACTGGAAAGATAAAGTTGACTTGGGTAGATGTGACCATTATAAAGCTGACAGATATGAGAAGAAGACACTAAGGGGGAAAGGCATTGGGAAGAAAGTGCTAATATACTTTCTAATTGGGTCGGGGTTATAAGGGTTGTATGCAACTATGAGCAAAGTGGAACAAATGAATCGGCATTATGAGAATTCATGTGAAAGAGGCTCTATGGCTCAACCATGTGATAGTGAAGCATCGAAGCATTTAGATGCCACTTTCAAGGAATTTTCTACTGAACCTCACAATGTTCGATTGGTTTGTGCACTGATGGGTTCACCCCATTTGGTAATTTTGGGCAGACATACTCTTGTTGGCCAGTAATTGTAACTCGATACAATTAGCCACCTTGGTTATCTATAAAGAAGTAATATATGTTTCTCATTTTGTTGATTCCTGGCCCAAAGAGTCCAAAGGGTAAGCTTGAATTTGATTTGTAACCGCTCATTGAAGAATTAAAGCAATTATAGGAAGTTGGTGTCCAAACAAAAGATGTGTGTTCGTACCAAAAATAAGTTATTTTTAGGGTACTTTTACACCTGTTTTGTGCTCGTTTTAATCGTATTTTTAAGATTTTTAATTGATTTTATTTTATTCTGCCGGTTTTGCATAATTTCAGAAAAATGGCCAAAAATGCGAGAAAAATGGTGAGAAATGTCGGGAATTGAAGAACCGGGCTAAACTAAGTTGATCCAGCCCAAAATTTCACTGAACCGGCCCAGTTTAAAAAACCGGACCGGCTCACGCTGAACCGAACCCGGTTCATTCCCTCTTCCCTGCCCTCACGTGCCTGGCGCGTGTCACCATCTAACCCCCTCCCCTTCGCACTCTCTCTCTCCTCTCTGTTAAGAAAACCCATGCCCCAACCTAAAAAAGCCCTCACCATGTTCGTTTTCTCTCGATCCCTCGCATCTCTCTCTTCCTTATCTCCTCTATCTCTCTAACTTGAACCACCATCCCCTCATTCACGCTGCGATCGCCACGACACCTCTTGCGTTGTCCTTCATCTCCACCGTCCAGATACCCACAAATCGAACGGTGAAGAATCAAGAGGTTCGGGTATATATCAAGCTCGCGGACGCCATTGAAAGGAGTTAGGTAATTTTAGGCTAAGCTAGGTAATTTTTAGGGTTAGGTTAGGTTTAATTTCAGCTTTAGGCTTAGTTTTAGTTTTAATTTTGTTCCCGTCTCAACTTATTCGAAATTTAGGGTTTTATTCGGTTTAGGGTTTCGATTTTTCAGTTGTTTCTAGCCTTCAATTTCTTGTAATTATGCTAAAATTTCGAGTTTTTCAGTTGTAATTCACAATACTAGTTCGAATTTGTGAGAAATGATTGCAAATTTTTGTTGAATTTTGTTCGAATTCCGCCTCCCCTGAATCTGCCCTGTCCTGCTTCGGTTCAACTTCTCTGCCCTTCACCATGGAGTTCCATTCAAGTTTCAGGTCTGATTTTGGCTTGCTTCCCCTCCCCTGATGCTTTCGTGCTCTGTTTTGGCTTAGTTCGTTCCCCCTCCCCTACTGCTGCTCGATTCCCTGCCCTATTTCATATGTTCTGTTCTCTGTTATTTGAATTTCAGCTTGAATTTCAGCTTGGTTTGCTCATTGAATGATTTGGTGTGGTTTCGGCTTGAGTGTATTGAATGATGTTGTCAATTTTGGAATAATGTTAGTTATTTGCTCGGTTTTGGGTAGTGCTTTGATTTGGTTGAGTCGAATAGCAAGTAGTGTTAACTATAACTTTTAAATTAGTTCAAATTTGAGGTTAAACAAATTCTAGGTTTCGATTTTAGTTGAATAGCGTTGCTTGCATAGTCTTCCTAAAATGTTTTGTTGAGTGGAATTAGGATGTTAGATTGCGTTAAATAATTTCATTTAGTTTAGTGTACCTAATTAGTTAATCCTCACTTTTCATGACCTAAAACTCTCCCGTTGTCCCCGAGGACACGACCCTTAAGTACTACAGCGAGAGTTGTACGCTTGCGGCTTCTTTTTCAATTTTTCACTCTCAATTTTTCCCAACAATGTGTCAAAGAAGTGGAACTTCACATTGAAGGTAGCAGTCTTGTGGACTATAAGTGACTTTCCAGCATACGACATGCTTTCTGGTTGGATGACATTCGAAAAATTAGTGTCTCCCTGTTGCATGGAGAATACAAAGGCATTTAGGTTAAAACATGGGAAGAAACATACATGGTTTGATCGTTACAGACAATTTCTTCCCAAAGATCATCCTTTCCAGTTCAATAAGAGTGCTTTTTGAAGAATAGGGTCGAACGATCACCTCTTCCTCCCCAGCTCAAAGGTGATCAAGTATGGGATCGCATACATACAATCCCTAACTCTGTTAATTACCATGGCGCAATTGATGGCTACCTTGAGTCTCATAACTAGACAAAACAAAGCATATTATGGGAATTGTCGTATTAGAAACACCTTCTCATACGGCATAACTTAGATGTTATGCATGTTGAGAAGAATGTCTTTGATCAAGTCACCAACATAATCATGGATGTAAAGGGGAAAACTAAGGATGATGTTTGTGCTAGAAGGGATTTAGCCACTCACTGCAAGCGTCGAAAACGTCACATTCAAACAACTAAACATGATGATGGAGCAAGAACTGAAACTGTTCTGAATGCTCCGTATGTTATGGGTAAAAATGAAGTTAAGGCCTTATGGGAGTGGCTGAAAGAACTGAAACTTCTTGATGGATATGCCAGTAACTTGAGTCGATGTGCTGATGGAAAGAATGGAAAGTTACATAATTTGAAAAGCCACGACTGCCATGTTTACATGGAGAGGTTATTACCCAGTGCTATGAGAGAATTGCTTCCTCCAAATGTTTGGAATGTCCTCACTGTACTTAGCAAATTCTTCAGGGATTTATGTGCAGCTAATTTGCAAATGGATGATGTGCTTCGATTAGAAAGAAATATACCTGAAATACTATGTACGATGGAGATTATTTTCCCTCCATCTTTAATCAATGTAATGGAGCATCTTCATGTGCACTTACCATGTGAGGCTAAACTGAGGGGTCCTGCTCAATATAGGTGGATGTATCCAATTGAAAGGCATGTGAAATTCTCATTTACTTACTATTTAAATGTAGAAATGAAAAGTTCTTTTTATTATCATCACCTATGGTGCAGGTTTCTGCATCATTTGAAGAAGAAAGTTGGTAACAAAAGCGCATGTTGAATCCTCAATATGTAATACACACTTAATAGAGGAGATCTCTAACGTTTGTGTCGTACATTTTGAACAAAATGTTGACACAGAACTAAGAGATTTCAGAAGAAACTTTTGTCCTGATGTAGAGGAGAATAATGGTGGACAAATTCCAAATGTATTTTCCTGCAATATAGGGCATGCGCCTGGTGAAGGATATGTCCGATATCTTAACCAATGTAAGTATGATGCTACACATGCATATGTTCTTTCCAATTGTGAACTTTTAGAAGAATATGAAGGGTATGATTGTCATCATTTCTAGTAACCATATTTCTCATTACAACTAACTAATGATAGCTAGTTATCCTTCAATTACTTAGGCAATTTAAGGATGAAATTAAGGGATTACATACGAATGTCAAGAAAGGTGAAGCATGGAGTAAGTTTGATAAACAATTTTCAAAATGGTTTAAGAATAGGGTTAATATTGCAATAATGGTTCCATAAACAATTTCCTTATTTAGATACATATGCTTGTTTCATTAATATACATTTTTTAAGGCATCGGTTTTTAGTTCAAACGGGAAGGATGAAGTCATTATAAGTTTGGCGCATAATCCCAAAAAAGACATGTGGACTTGGAATCACTACTACATAAATAACTACAACTTTCATTCATATAAATAATGTTAAAATAAGACAAATACGAATTTTATGATGTATTTGTGAAAGGGGTGGATGGAATTGATTATTTTGGCATTCTACAAGAGGTCATTAAGTCGGAGTATGTTGAAAACTCTCACTCTTAAAAGACAATTTTGTTCAAGTGTGAATGGTTCGACCCAATTAAGGGTATGAGTACACATGAGCAGTACAAACTGGTGGATGTAAATCAAATGAAGAAGTACCTTAAGTATGATCCATTTGTATTGGCATCCCAAGTAATGCAATTGCATTTCACACCCTACCCAAGTACAAAGAGAGATAGAAGTCAATGGCAGGTAGTCCATAAAATAAAACGAGGGTTAACAATTGAAGCCGCAGTTGATAATATAGCATTTCAAGAGGATAACAATGGTGATCCTCTTGCATTATGCGAGTTTCAAGGAGTACAAGGAGTAAAATATCAATTTGAGGTCACAAATGATGAGGAACAAGAAGATGATGATGATTCAAGTGTAGGAAATGGTTCAAACGATTTTGAAAGAGGAGAGGTTGAGGATGAGGATGATCCTTCACTGCATGAAGATAATAATGAAGACATTATTACTAATGATGATGACATGTTTTGAAGTGATTGGCTTGATGTATTGCCAAAGATGACATTGATGAGGACACTATCATTTTGTAACGTTGTGGTATTGAAATGATTAATGTAACTGTTGGCTAAGTACATTTTTATATAATTCTTGAGCTGTTCTTTAGTTTTGTTTCAATTGTCTTAATTTATTTTGATTGTTATATCTATTATATGAATTACAAGAATGCGTCGAAGGAAAAAAGGCTTTGCACTGTCTCTTGGTGACTCTTCTTCTAGCATGGAGGCTGATTCTACTTCTAGTTCTGGATCTAGTCAATCTGTTGCCCCCACTTAGTTAACACTGGGGCAAGGTTCAAGACAAGAGGCAGTATGCAGAAAGAGACTTATATCAAAGGAGTATTTGTGGTAAGTATATATTATTGATCAAATGCACTTTGTAAAGAATTGCCTTTGAAAATAAAAAAGTAACTTTATGCCATACAATTCTTATTGCAGGTTTAATGGAGAGTTATCAGGGGCTATATCCAACTCCATCAAGAGTTTCTATAATGGTCAGTGCACATGCTTGTCAAATCTCCCTCTAGAAGAACTATAACTTTGGTGGAGGATTTTTGAGGTAGAAGTTTAATATCAAAACATTTGTGAAGTTTTGTTTCTCTATATGTTTTTTAGTTAAATGATATAAATATTTTTGTTAAACAGGGTTAATACACTTGGGCTCCTAAACTCACTAAAGAGGTTAAGGAAGGGCGGTTGAAGGTGGTTGGTAAAAATTTAAGGAATTTGATCAACAAGGTTGGAAAATGACTTGATGATAAACCAATAGTTTGGTTACTAGAGGAGGGTCAAGAGAGGTTAAAGGCCCAACAAAGCGATCACAAGTTCCAGAAAAAATCTGCCCAATGCTTGAAGAATAGGACAGAGAGACTAAATGCAGCAACTTTACACTGCCAAGGGTCGATTCAACATCGCAGCTTACAAGAAGAATGGTATAAAATCAAAATATTTGGGTTATCATTATATACTATACAGCATCACACTTTTTTGTTAAATGTTTTGTCTTAACTGGAATAAAGAAGGGAAGACTCCTACTCCCTCTGCATGTTTGCAAAAGAGTCATAGTAAGAAAGATCCTAAATCTGAAAAGGTCTTCATAAATGACAGGTTGAAAGCTTCATGGGTATGCAGGAATGTCATGTACTTTCTTCTTTATGTTATGATAGTTTTCGTATTACTACATGAGTATGATTTTGTGGAGCAGTTGTTTAATGAATACGTGATGTTAACTATAAAAGAATGGTATTGTTAGTTGTTGACGCATGGAAGCCATCTTTATGTTGATTATGAAAGTATGGTGTTATGAGTTGTTGGCTTACGAAAGTCATTTTTGTTGTTGATTATGAATGTATGGTGTTGTGAGTTGTGTTGGATTAGGAAACGTTTTTTTGTTGTAATTATAAAAATATGTTGTGGTGTGTTTGTTGGTTTATGAACATGGTGTTGTGAGTTGTTGGTTTATGGAAGCCATCTTTAATGTTCACTATGAAACCATGGTGTTTTGAGAGCTTATGGAAGTCTTGTGAAATAAACATAAATGGTTGGCTCATGGAAATTTGATGGAATTATAATTTAATGTTAAATATTAGAATATTATTTCTCGGGTTTTGAGGAAGTGTTCATTGTTTTTTTTATGTAGAATTTGTTGTTGATATAATGATTAACATATATGTGCTTGTGTTTTTTCATTATCACTCAAATACAGGAAAAATATGAGGCACTTAGGGTTGAGCGGGGTATTAAAGAGGGGACACAAGAGGCAGAAAAACTATACTATGAGGTTTCAGGTGGATGGAGTAAGAAATCCACCATCTATAGTTTGGGAACTAGTGTTACTATGTTTTATGAGAAACCCACTGCTCCTACTACCTCCACTGGTTCCACATACATTCCCTTGGCATATTCTAAGCTACAAACGGACTTGAAATCGACTCAGCAGCAACTTGATGAGCAAAGAAAGTTGGTTGATGATCAGAGGTGGCAATTTGATGAGGCAATGAAAGTTATTCATAGCCTTCAGTCGCAGGTGAACATGTTATCTGGTTCTAGCTCTCATCCTTCTGAGTCTTATGGTTAGTTTAGTAGTTTCTTGAAACATATAGTATGAAACTTTTAGATGTTAATTAAAACCTTGTTGCTTGATGGTTTGGATGATGAGACCTTATGTTGGTTCTGGGAACATATGTATGGTACTTGAAACTTGTCGCTTGATGTTTTGTACGAAATTTATGACACAACAATGGGAATGTGATGAATGGTTTGGATACATTGTTGTTTGATGGTTTGGATGTGAATGGCAGAATGATAGTTGAAAATATTTACAAGAAAACATAAAAAATTAGCAATAATTAGCTAAACACACCATCTTAGTTTAGCGTCGAATAACATATTAGATGCTATTAGCGTCAGAAACCGTTGACGCTAAATGTATAATTTTGATGCTAATTGAGCTAGAATTAATTCGACACTGACCACGTCCACAAAGTAAACGGACGCCAAATTTGCATTTTGCAACGCTATCAGCATTGAATAAATTCTGATGCCATTTACGTCAGCATATTTATCGGACGGAAATCTTGATGCTGTTGGCGCCTCGCAAAGTATCCGACGCCAAATTTTTTAGCATCGAGGCGTTCTGCGTCAAACATTTTTCGGATTTATTGTCGAATTTAACCGATTTAGCGTCGGACTTTATCAGTCGCTAACGCTGAGATTTCCTGTAGTGAACATTCTAATACTAGTCCATTAACTAGCATAAAGGTCTCATCACAGTCAACCCCTTCCTTTAACCCCAAAATTTTACATAATATTATGATAAGTGTTATAAGCCCATTTGAAAAATAACTTTTGTATATGAATTATCGAATTAACCATATTATATTGAAAATTAATATTTGACTTATACAGAAATTGCAGTGATTCTCCGTTAAAGCATAGAACTTTAGACATTTACTCAAAAATATTTTGATATAACATCATTGATCCATGGGCATCAAAATTTATATGTTGCACAAAATTGTACGTCCAGCCAATTATTAACGTCTTGATTTAGAGGAATTGTGTAACACCCCGCTACCTACCAGGAATGTCACACCGCCAGGATCCCCTGAGGGAGACCCCTAAGGCTCTTCTTCTATTGACTTTCTTTAAGATTTTACCTAACTTTATTTTAGTTAGGGAATTCTGGAATGAAACTGCAAGAGTTCCGTCTGTAATTACGACATTTCTAATGTTTTCATTATGAACTATTAGGGTACCTGTGACATTTTAACCAAAACTCAAAGTAAACTAGAAGTTCTCGGCGAGTCACACACTCGCGGTTGAGGCTTAAGCCTTTACAAACACTTATTACAATAATTTACATAAGTTTCCACTACCAGAGCCACTACATGCTCGACTCATGCACTTCCTTAACCAAAGCATCACTTCAGGCAGCTACACAACATCGCATCACAGGCACATCTGCATGAACAACTAGCAGTCCTAGAAGGCAGACAGGTTCTTCTATTTATTCATCACCTGGGGGGGAAGGGAAAAGGAATGGAGTGAGCCACCACATGCTCAGTCAGTGTTCCTCCACTCCTTAAAACAAAACTTTACAAGCAATATTACTCATAATATCCACTTAATGAGCAGATAGGTAATACTATAGTTATGCTAAGCGACATGTCATATATCGTGGACTCTTGACTCGACATTCAAGCATGATAGGTTCTTAGTTTCGATTGACGGTGGCATCCTAGGAATTTGCTTACATAACATTTGATTCTGAAACATAAACATTGGATGCACTATCGCTTATACTTAACATTCACTTCAAGGGCATTACGTGAAACTTTATAAAAAAAACAAGACCATATGCCACCTTGAAAACACACATATTTAACCATAATGCTTGTAAACTCACTTCGAAGTCACATCTTCTTTGAAGTTATAAGCGTAAAAATTTTCAACATATGATAAACTTTCTTTCTCATTTCATGCATTTGAATCAGACAGGTTTGATATCAAAAAGGGTAGGGCCACATGATATAAGAATCCACATTCAAACGTGCTTGAGAATCATTTCATTAAACATTCATTGAAAACTTTCTTTCTTTTATTGAAAGCATTTTCTTAACCTCTTGAGGTTCTTATACCCTTGAAAGAGATTTCTTTTCCTATAGGTCGCACAACGACCCTTATAAGCTTTTCATGCTTCATTCCATATGGCCTCTTAGGGCCCATAAAAACTTCTTTCATTCAAAGCATATAAAATAGCAAAGTGCCAAGTGCTTTCTTTGCTTATTAAGAAAATACGTATGGCATAAGATCATTACAGGGTGCTGATTGGGTGAGATCTATTCTCAAACCCCATAGTGAGACCTAATGCTCACACTAAGCTCTTACTCCTGGGATGGCTACATAACATATCGGACCATTACATTACCCTCGTCAAGGTCTTCTAGGGTCTCCTAGTACTAGGACTTATTCCATAGGCAACATCATTCATATCATATCATATTGTCCGTAGCACATTATCTTAGCTAACTTAAAGCGTATCGGCCATAACGGTTAGTAACTTTGTCGCTTCTTTTGGTAAAATCATTTATCATATAACTCACAGTTTTCTAAAACGTTTTAGGGATTCCCCCGTTCAAGCAGGTTCACTCCCAAATAATGTTTCTATAGCTAAAATAGGCCATTGCTTGCTATTAATCATGGCTATTATTAGTTTAAAAACACGAGAAACGTTCTTTGTCAAATCACCACACATTCACACATAATGCATCTTGGGCATATAAGAGGGAAAGAGATTTACACATCTCATATTCAAACACTTTATAATCATTTCAACAACACAATGAGCTGCACATGTCCTCGCAATCTACGCGATTGCGGTTAATTCACAACCCAGGATCCCTCCTCACAAGCACTGTGCCACAAGGACCTCGAACCACTCATAGTTCTTCCTCAAACCATCCAACTACCATCTCGGTTTCAATTTCACAATCTAGCATCCTAGTTATCATGATATACTGGAAAGCGATACATAACTTACGCAACTTACCAATGCCGGACTTACCAATTAAATAACTAGCAATTGTCGAAGCGCTATAGCAAACGATTATAACCATGCACATATATATACATATATATATACATTTAAGCATTCATGCGAGCTTGACTTGAAATGGACGTCTAATGTGTTAGGTTAAACTGACTAAGCATGAAACAATTCACTATTCAGGCTATTATGTTCATTTAAACATAATGCAATTCAAACGTTCTATTAAGCATGCTTATTTGTATCTTTAAAGCTTAACATGAATCGAATCTCTATTTAGGCATAATACGATTCACCGTTTAGGCTAATTTGGTCATTTATGAATAATACGACTCTAAACTTTTATTGATCACATCCATGTTGCCATTCGAATCGGTTAAGGTCACTTAGACATGATACGAGTCTAAACATTCATCACTTGCATCAAAATTACTATTCGAACCTATTTAGGCCTTTTGAGCACAACGGGTCTCATGGTATTCGTTTATTATGTCGAGGTTATCATCAAACCCTTTCTAGGTCATTAAGGCGTAATAAACCTGAGCAATCCCTTGTCGTGTCGTTCACTTATTGGAGTCAACCCTTCAAATATGCGTTAACTAAATATATTAAATTTGATTCCAAACACGCATAGTTTACTTCGAACCAAACTTTCAGGTACGTATTAACTAAATGTACTAAAGTCGAATCTAAGCATTCATATTTCGTTTCGAAACTATTAATTAGGCATGAGTTAATTATACGTGCTTGAGACGATCATAAACATGTATAGTTTGTTTCAAAGCCATTTTTCAAACATGAACTAACTGAATTAACGTGCATCGATTTGAAGCGTCATTCATTGTCTCGGAATTACATTTCAAGCCTATTTAGGTCGTTTTAGCATAACACGATTTGAGTTACCATCAAGCAGTAAGCTGGCACATAAATCAATTCAAAACAACTCAGGTATCATTGAAAATACCGCTACAGCCTATAATAATTCCTGTGCATTTCTAAGCTGAAAATTTACTGATTCGAGACATGCATACTGATGGCAGTGAGCAGGGTCTGTGTGTACGATCTGGTCGTGCATAATTAGGCTTGAAATCACTAGGCAATACATTTTCAATCAATCCTTGACATTCCTATCAGATTCAGCTAACCCTAATCTAACATGCAACATCAATCTGTTGAAAACGTTCTCAAAATTAATAACAACTTGGGAGGGGAGAAACACTTACTTGAAATTGCTTAATGTCCCACTTAATTGGCAGTAATTCACGCCCTAGTCTCCTTAAACTCGAAGCCCAACTCAGCTACTCCCAAAACCCAAAACCCTAGCTTCGACCGAGCGGCGATTGAGGCTGACTTGGACCGGAATTTGACTCCCAATTTATAGAGGAGGTCGTGAGGGTTGTGGGTTGTCGAATTCCGGCACGTGGGTTGCAGTTTTTGGGCGGCTACACGCGTGGGTTGGTCTCTTCTTGGCTGCGAGAAGTGGAGGGGAACGGATGGTGGTTTCGGCGGTGGTTGGCGTGGGCTGAGGGGACCAGGCGTCCCTTTCTCTCGCCGGCGACAGGTGGCAGTCGGCGGTGACGCCAAACGGCAACCGGTGGCCCCAGAGAGAAAGAGAGAGAGCAGCGAGTTAGAGAGAGAGAGATGTCAGGGAGTCGGTCTTCAGGCGCCCGACTTCGACCCCCCATTTTCTAATTTTTCTTTTTTCCCCCTTTTCTTGTTGCTCAATTAACACGATTCAGCTAGGTTCTGGTCCCATACTCATTAACGGATAGGCTAAGCTCGAGTTGAAACGACTTACAACTAACATTTTAATTTAAACTTAGGGGATTGACTAAGTAAAATGAAAAACGATTTTAAAAACTCGAGTTAACATCGATTCGATAATTTATAAATAAGTAACGTCAATAATAACGTTAATCAAACAGTCGTTCTTTCTGGTGAAATTAATCGTTAGAAACGCACACAATTGACTCATTGCCCTTGTTGAAAAATAATTCAAACCCAAATTTGTAAATTCAGCAACTAAAACAGTTGGTAGTAGCAGACTGAAGGCGCGACCCTTACAAATTGGCTAAATGTTAAATCAAGCATATTTGTAATTTGTGTATGATATACACTTGGCACCATAATATTTAGCCACCTAAGGATTTTGATGTTAAGAAAGCCAAAAGTTGACAATGGAAGATTTGTCTTAGGGTTCACATTGGGGTAATTAGCAAGTTCACATTCTTAGGAATCAGGCTATTGTTTGTGACAATGTTAACAGAATTAGGTGTTAAATTGTTGGATGTACTTTGCTTTGAGAGATGACACTGTTACACCATCCAAGTAATGTAAGATCAAGGAAGTGACACCCCACGTTGAAGAAGGTCAATCTTCTTTACATGTCATTCCTAGACTTGGCATTAAGCTTTCCCTTGCACAATGAGCAATGGAGAACAAAGAGGAAGAATAGATATCTACCTCTTTCAATCGCTAGAAAGGGACGTGTGTGCCCTAGCTCCCTCCGCATTGATGATGTTGAACCTTATAAGTAAGAAAGCAGGGTTATGTCGGAGTAAAACTAAGGCAAACTAAGTTGAGTAAATAAAGAGCGCAAATAAAGCAAACAAGAAGAAACAAAGTCATAGAATTATGGAGACATCCGTAACTATTTCCGCATTTAGCCGAAATAGAGCTATAAACCCTCATAAGCCAAAAAGAAAGAGAAAAGAGGTTCCATGCATGGCATAGGGAAGATAAAGCCCAAGTGGGAACTAATTAATCTAAACTCTTTTCCTTACATTGTTCTCGGATCATCATCAAGGTTCTGAGCCCAGTCTATCCCTTTTCTATAAAAACCGAGCTTGAAACACATGAAATTACATTAGAATAATTGTCTTAAATAGAGTTTAGGTATTGAGGTTTGTGGCCAAAGGAAGTATGATTGGACAAAAGGTATGAAGCACTTGCTTTTGTTATAAGAAGAATAGGGCATCTTAATAACATGTATGTATTGATTTTAAAGGATTAAGATATTCACGGAGATTTTGAAAACTATAATTGCATTATTTTCATGTACTTAATGCAAGCATTTAATGAGTTTTACTATTTCCTTGGGGATTTCCCAAAGAAGTCATAACCTGTGCGTGCACGTGTGTATACGCGTGCTCGTGTGCATGTTTTTAATTCTTTCCCAGTAAAAATATTCGTGCATGGATTAAACAAAAATTGTGGTTTAAAGGTTCAAAAAGATATGGATCCAAGGGCATTTTATTAAAGTGCCAAATGACATATGTTCATATGCATAGATCAAAAATCAAGCTTAAGAAAATTATATGAAGCTATGTTGTTGCTTGTGTCGTTCATTTAAAAACAAAACTAAGTGCTAAATCTATTTTACAAGGTTTTATGGCCTGAAGACCCAATTTGGATATTTCATTTTTTTGCTAGCCATGATATAATTCATTCAAACTAAATGGCACCTATTGTGCATCACACATATATGTATATATGTGAGCTTAATCATAAGTGCACATGTATGTTCTTGCATGAGTTGTGTGACTGACGAAAGGATGATCCCCAGTTTGAAGTATCGACACCCATCATAAGAGCATGGGTGTTGTAGAAAAGATTTAATATCGTCCCATAAAGACCAATGCAATCCATCAACTTTTGCCCAGCTAAAATGCATAGTGGATTAAGCAATCAAGTGATTGTTTGTTTAATCTAGTTAGTTTCTATATTCTAAATTAAGAAATCAATTATTGAAAGAAATCTAGGGATTTCTTTTGCCTCACGATGAGATAGATTCTAATATTAAACAAGTTCTTTTCTCAAATTTGGCAAATTCAATAGATGATAAACAAACAAAATCTAGCCATCTGTTTCAGAATTAATGGAATTACTTGAACTAATCTAAACACCTTTCTTTTAAAGACTCTCACTCTAGTCCAAGTTTAAGATATTGATTTATCAGTCTTTCCTCTCAACAAGTGATCATCTCTCAAGAATCACTAAGTTAAGTCTAATTCTGCGGATCTAATAGCCGGTTTTTACTTTTGGTATTTCACCCAACCATCTAAACATGTGCAAATAAATTATCCGAATCACTCATATTCATTTGCTAGCACAAGATAGATTCAATCAAACAAAACATCATAAAGCAGAAGGCTTGATAAAATTAGGAATCTAACATCATTATTTAGCCAGTAAATTCCTACACAAGGGGACTACTCACTCATGGCTAAACTAGATGAAATCAAATTAAACACTACTCTAACTAAAACAAATTGAAACGGAGATCAACAAGTAAGAGAGTAGTATGCTTAGCAACAACGGAGAAGTCTCCAACAATCTTTCAATTTTCAAGCCTCCAATTTCGAATGCCTTCTCTTGATTCCTCTATTGTTCCAACATGATTATGAATGATGAACTCTTGAGTAAGAAGAGAGAAAGAATGAGTGAGGGATGCCCCCTAACCACTCGAGAAACCCTTAAAATAAAAGAACTAGATTGATCTTGGCCACACAATCAGAGGAAGATGATGAGTTTAATAATTTGGAGCCTACCACGATCTGTTATGCTCCCCACAGAGGCTTAGCGGTGGACTCTAGACATTTCTTTTATTCTTTCTTGTTCTTCGTATGGGCATATGGGTTGGGGCACCTCCATGGTGGATCAAGTTGTATTCATCGATGCTAGGTCAATATGTCTTAAAACCTGCAAAATACATCAAAGAAGCATACCTAAGCATAAAATGGAGATAGGGCCACAAATCATTTGCTAAAGCACACAATTCCCTAAGAAATGCAAGCAAACGATCCAAAAATGATGTACATTTTTAGCACTTATCAAGTATGATATCGAAATAATTTCTTAAATGTGTTTTATATGTGGGCTCAAAATCTTGTTTAGTACTTAGTTTTTTACATACATAAGGGTAAAGCACAAGTTACTTAGTTTCTTAAATTATTTTTGTTGTTGCTTAGTTTTTTTTAAATACATAAGGGTAACATACAAGTTACTTACTTAGTTTCTTAAATTATTTTTGTTGTTTCTCAAAATGATTATTAGGAAATAAGGAGAAAAGTGAAGGAAAAAAGGCCATGATACATTCCAATTTTAACTACTTTGGATACAGAGTCCAAATGCTACGGTTCAAGTTGGTTCTCAAACGCAAGTAGGCTAGGCTTAAGGATGCAACTAAATATTTTCATTTCTAGTTGATGACTGCGATATATAATTTATTGGCAGTAAAGCACTTACATGATATATGTTCCTTGGTCACAATTTTTCTTTTAAAAGAAAAAATGTTTTAAACCTCACATGTCCTCTAAAGCAAGTAATAATAATACAACTTAATTGTCTTAAATTCAAATCTGGGTCTTCAAGAGCTTTAAGAGGGAACTTAATTTCTATGTGAAAAACAAATGCAGAGAGAGCACATAAATTACTAAGAGAAGAACGAGTCCTTGTAACAAAGTTTTTATTTAAAATATTATTATCCATACAACAGTGCGGATGGAATATGTAAACTCTTCTTGATTCATGGAGATTTTGGTCAATACTTATTCATTGCATTGTGTATTTCCTTTCCACTTGTCTTAGTTGAGAGCCTTTAGTGTTATTATCTTAAGGGGCTCTGATAAAATCATCATGTTAATTAACGGGACCAAAGATAGATTGTGAATAGTAGCTTTATTAGAGCCATTGCATCTTCTTTGCCATCCTTGTATCTACTTAGCTCTAAATCTTAAAAGGATGTTAAGCTTGTACTCCCATCATTATTTTTTCAAAATACCATGTGAATGCTTTCTTCAACCTCTTTGGTTCTCTTATTGTACACTCTATATGCTTTGTTTTGTTGAAAGTATCCAACAAAAATTCCTTCATCAGACCTTGAATCAAACTTTCAATGGTTTTCATTACCATTGTAGTGAATTGAACACTTGCAACCAAATGACACAAAGTGGAGATCTTTAGTTTTTATTGTTGTATAACTTATGAAGAGTTTTCGTTCAGATCGGTCATATAAAGTACCGTTCCGAACATAGTTGGCGGTTTTCATAGCCTTAGCCTAAAAGTAGTTTGGAAGATCATTCTTATATAGCAGTGTTCTACCCATATATTCCAAGATTATATTCTTCCTCTTAACCACCCCATTATGTTGTGTAAGCTTTGGTGTAGGGAATTTGTGTGATATTCTTTATTGATCACAAAATTCAATAAACTCTCCTTTGAACTGTGTTCCATGATCACTTTCTACAGCCAAGATGGGTAGTCCTTCAGTGTTCTGCATGTGTCTACAAATGTCATAAAATACTATTAAGTATGTGTTTTATCTTGTAAGAAGAGCACCTAGACAAATCTAAAATAATCGTAAACTATTACATGGTTCTATTTATCATGACTAAGACTTTTTAATCTCGGAAGATCACAAATCCATATGTGACAGTTGAAAGGCCTAGAGTTTGAGATATTTTAAAGGGCTTGTGTAAAACTCTAACTTGTTTCTTTTTCATTCACACTGTAAACTTGATCTTTACTATGTTAATGCTAGGAAGACCTCTTACCAGATCATGGTTAGATAATTTTACCAATAATGTGCATGTAAGCATGACCTAATCATACATGCCAAAACCATGCATCGTTGTTACTAGCTTCGAAACATATAAGATGATTGGAATCAAATGATTAAGGATATAGTATAAATAATTTCAACTCTAGATATGGATAAACAACTGTAGATTTGGGTAACCTTGTTTCCCTGATCACACAATTAAGAGATGTTAACCAAATCAAACATAAGACCATCAAGTAGATAGACATAGTGTATTGAGCTAAAAGGAACTTTTCCAACTCCAAAGCATTCATTTGGCTCCAAAGATCATATTACCTTGTTCAGATCCTCATGTTTAGAAAACATTATTACATCACCAATCATATGCGATGACAATCCACTACCAAGGTGCTATAGATTGGTCTTGGACTTACAGCATATCCATAAAAACATATGTAAAACCTTTCTACTTCTGTCCCCAGAAAATCTATGTACAGGATGTATCCCTAAAGACAAGGGCATTATACCTTCCAGTACCTAAACTTGAATAATTATAGGACTATCATCGGCGGCATATCTACCACACAACAAATATCTTTACCGCCATACATATTAGAGCTACTTTTATGTCTCCTTATAATTCTTAAGCACTTAGAGGGTTTTCAAAATTTTTTCTAGGGCGTCTTGAAATACTTCTACCTTCATGGAGAGATATGTTTTTAGGGAAGACATTTTGGTATGATTTCTTGTTGTTGTTGGGATCTTATCCAGGACCTTCTTTTATGAAGGATAGACTGTGAAATACATGTAGCTTATGTATTTTTTTTCTTGCCCCTTATTGAGGGCTTCTTTTAAGGTGAAATGTACACTCATATATTTCAGGCTCAATGTTATCATTACACCAAAGACTCATAGTAAGCACTCCGGTGCATTTTAGCCACTACATTCCTTTGATTTTAAAATTAATATCATTCTTCCATCATCTTTAATTAACCGAAAGCAATTCCTGTGTACATCTTCAACTATATGTTCATTTCTTTCAAGCCACCATCTATGTATAACTGCTATCCATGTCTTTAAAATTTTCTCTTATTTTATCCTGCTTCAAGCAACTTATAGTGCAGTTTGCCACTACCTCCATTTCATAGTATCAAATTAACATGTAGTGCCATATTAACTGTACGAAATGAGGTACTCTAGGTGTGGCTAAGGTAAAGAACAAATTGTTATGTTCATTGTCAACTTGACATGATTCATACTTTAAGTTACTTGTCTAGATTCCACACTTTTGTGCTATATCCTTGGTCAATAATTTCTAATGTAAAGAAAGCCACATGATGAATGCATATAGCGAAACCCTGGCTTTGTGCGATACAAGGCTATAGTGTGACATCTTTGATTTTTTTATCCCATCTATTCAAAGCTCGAAGTAACATTGTATCTTCCATCATAAGTGTGGTTCCTTTATTACTGCCCTTATAAAACTTTGTTGTATTATATCCCTAGCCTTCAGGATATTCTTCGAACACCAATTCCCTTTGGTGGTCTCAACACATTCATAAATGGATTTCCTCTTAAGGTAATGGAGATTAACCAATTTGATCCTTAAACCATCTCTTTGGATGCAATCTTTCAAATAAATTTGGTTACAATGCTACATTCAACTTAATAGAATCCCTCACTCCTATACTCCCTTACTTTTTATGTAAACAAAGGGTGTTCCATAGCACTAAAGTTGGTTCCTTTATATTAGAACCGTGGCCATAAAGAAATTCTATACAAATTTGTTTAACATTTCCCGATAAAGTTTTTGAAAGCAAAAATATTTGGCTAAAATACATAAATATACTCATAGGAATTATCTTAATAGGTTGTATTTTACTAGCACAAGACTGCTTCTAGCCTTCCCATCTTATTCTTTCAAGAATTTTACCAACCATGATTTTGTAGTCTAATTTGTTCAATTCCCAAGGCTTAGCTAATACTCCGAAGTATTTAAATAGCTGCTTTTGTTTTTGGACTCTGATCAGTTCTATGAATCTAATAATAATTTTTCATTGTAACTCTAGGAGTCTTTAATTAAGACTCATCAGCACTAACTTTATCATGCACCAAAACAAGCAACAACCAGCAAATTAGAATAGATGATGGCAATGGGGGAAGTGATAGCAATGAGGACCTGACCAAGTTCATGTGACATCTAAATCGTTCATAAGCAAATTATGCACTAGCATTGATAAAAATGGAGAAATGAAAATATCAGCAAGGAGATGCCAGGAAGTAAATGAGGTAAAAGTCCTTAGACAGTTCGTAAAGGAAGAATCAAACATAATTCAGAATTCTACTACACCGGGGAAGGGTCTACTAATCCAGTGAATCGATAAACCTAAAAAGTCTGATAGACCTGCAAAAGGTCTACTGATCCCACGAAAGGATAAATTCAAAAATTCATTAGACTAGTGAAGGGTCCTCTAATCCAATGAAAAGATAAATTTTAAAAGTCTGCGAGACCACGAAAAGGGCCGCTAAACCAGTGAAAGGGCAACATTCAAAATAGCCGGCTTTTGACACAAAAGGACAATCACTGGCTCCCAGCACATTGGGACTTCATCGACCACTATCACAACGAAAGTTGGCAGATGCTTGATGAACCTCTAAATTTACTATTTCTGGGCCCTTGATTTCACGGCCCTTCTCTACATATCTACTCAATTTATTGAGAAATTTGATCATATTTTCCCAACATAATTGTCTTATTTTGGACTAAGTTCTCCTTTTGGTAGGTATTTTGGTCCTAATTGGAGGAAATGTGAGCAAGGAGTGATATTTTAGATCGAGAAGATATTCGAGGAGTTGGCCAGCAGACCGAGGAATCAAGCAAGAGTTGTAACATCTGCACAGCCAGTCGTAACCTTTTAGATGACCATGCAGACTTGCCAAAAAGAACACCTGCACAGCTGCCCCTGCACATCTTTCACAGCTATGCATCTAAGATAGAAACGTCCTACAGCTTCGCACAATCGTGCGTTTGCCTATTGCTAATTCTACATAGCTAGCCATGCGTCGAAGCATGGTTATGCATTCGCTAAGTTCAACATTACTTAATCTTTTCTTGCACAAATTATAGGAACATCTTTCACTTTATTCTCAATCTTTGGAAATTGCTTTTGAGAGGTGATTTCTTAGGGTTAATTGGGAGATTTATAAGACTCCTTTGCTCTAAGTTTGTGACTATTGAAGATTGTTTGATGATCCTTATGGCATTTAACTCAAGTTTCACTTATAAATCTATCTCTCTTTGTTATTGTTTTCCTGGCTTTTCAAAATAGTTGTGTTCCTTAATTTTAATTATGGCATTACTGCTCTTGAGATGACTAGAGGCCAAACTCTCGTCTTTCATTGGGAGTAGCCCCATATAATGCATAGTTGAATCATGATTTAAACTTTTATAGAATTGTACAACCTTGTGTTGTAGATTCTCGCTTAGTATACCACCTGCGCGATGAAAGTCTCAAAAGAGAATAATTTCAATGTTTTAAATTAGGGATTAGGGGAGCAACAAAAGTTGAACCCTTTATTTAGTGTGACTTTGTAAGTGATTGGATTCCTTCGTATGAGATAAGTAGGATTCTAAATAGGACTAGTGATTAATTAATCCTATGACCTTTTTTATTCTAATGTCATGAAAATAGATGATAGGGGAAATTTGGACAGTCTGATGACCTTTAATAGAAGGCTCAGATGAGCATAATTGTGTAATCTATCCATTCGAAGAACAAATAAGGGCATAGTCGCAAGGTGTATCTAAAATTTTTGTTGCACACAATAGCGTGGTGAATCCCAACCGAAGATCCTTTATCATCTGCTAGTAATTCTGCTATTCAATCACTCGGTAATTTAGAACTGTTATTCCTTTCCAGAACTCGAAGTGATCATTTGCCTACATTGAGTGCTTGGATAAGTCATGGTGGTGAAAAACAAGTTCCTTGTGGACATGACATGTAATTCTTATTGTTAACTGCGTTGGCATCATGCACTTGAGATAAAATAAACACAATAAATTTTTGGCAGTGCCATTTTGCATGATTGTGCGTATCAGAGCCCAAATACATGGTTAGCCATACATCTAGGTTTTTGACCAAGCCCTCACCTAACGAACCCCTTTTGCATCTCACTTGCTTCCTCTTCTTCTTCTTCTCTCTCTCTCTACAAAACACCCCATCAGCCGCCAGCTACGACCAGGCACCACCACTCGCACTCACCCTCATCGCTAACTCGCCGGCCAGATACCTGCGCCACCATGACTAGTTTTTGGGTCCACCTCCTATCTCTTTCGCTCTCCCTTAAACCATATTAAACCTACGACTAGCTACCACTGCCTCCTCTGGTCACCCCGCTGCCATCAGCATTGCCGTCCGACTGCTGCCACCCCTCTTGGCCAGTAGGTAGCCCGCTATCTTTCTCTCTTCTCCTCCAATCTCCCTCCAATCTCCCTCAAATATCCTCATTCCTTCTTTATGCCACCCTCTACTATATCCACCCCTCAAAACCCTAACATTCCATGCTTTCCAATCCACCATTTTCACTTGCTTTTAGGGATTGTTTCCAGGTTGATTGGTTATTCCGTGTGCTTAATTGTAAAGTGCATATTGAATTGTGGGTTTCCAAGTGTTGAGTGTGCATTAGGGTCGAAGTGAAGCATGTTCCCTTATCCATAACCACGGCCCCCAAGAACAAAAGATGCATCCTCCTCATCTGCCCCCAAGCAACCCATCAAGTCTAATATAGCCACCACTACATCCGCCAGCCGCTCACCGACCCCACCTCAAGGTAACTGTGCTCAATCCCCGCAACCACAAGTTATTAACAGGCATGGAATTCAATTCACTACAGGAAAAACTGTTTTTCTCCACACTTAAAATTGTATTTGCCCGCGGATATATGTGCAGCAGGTATTCTTCGCCGCACTTAAGCTAAGCGCGCTGATTGAAAGAGTGGGGAAATATTCCCCACACTTGATATCCGCGGCAAGGGTTACGTTTCCCACGCTTATAAGTGTGGGGAATGATGTCTTTCCCCACTGACGTATACGTGGCTATTTTTTGTTGCACATATAAGTGTGGGGAAATTTAGCTCATTGTGAACATCCACGCTCCTTATCGCTGCTCTTATAAGTGTTGCAACTTAAACCTATTCAACTAACTTTTAAATAACTAACTAACTTTTGAAGGAATTCATAAATAATTTGGCGGGAACGTTTTTAACAACCTTTGGCGCCTTCAATAATTTTTCAATTTTTGGTAATAATATAAACCTTCAAAAATTAAAATCTTGAGCATTGTAACGCATATATATATATATATATATATATATATATATATATATATATATATAATCTATAAAATTACAAAAATAATACGACAAAATCATAATAATTATTGAAATAATTGTTGCTATCAAGAATTCACAAGTACTGTGACAGTAAAATAGAAATGAAGTATCCCGGATGCATCCTAAGAGTGAAAATTTGTTCTAAGAATGTGACATAAATACATTAACAATAAGCAAGAGTTTCTAAACTAAAATCCATGTGTAACGTCTAAAATGGAAGAACGGAATCAAGGGCCAACATTTCCTCCATTTCTTGTCTCTTCTCGTTGCACATTTCTCTTGGTTGTGACCTAAAAATACCAAATCAATCCATTAGAATAAATATCATTCCACATTGTAGAAATTAAAGCAAACATCAATCATCTTGAAAATAAAAGACATTGTTATATACTGCAGAAAGAAGTGATACACTTACAAGTGTAATTTCGTCCAATTTTTCACGAAGCACCATATCTAACATACTTGGTTCAGCCTTAAGTTTGCAAATTCCCATAGCCTAGAAGGAAGATGAAAATAAGAAATTACAACTTAGAGAAAAATATGAGTTCCGTGTTCTCCAAAGAACGATATTGGAGAAAAGTAATTTAAAAAATGATAACGAATAATTAAAACTTCAAAGAAAAAATATTGCAATTTGTACCACTCTCGCTAGGTAGAAAACAATGAGTTCCTTCTTCTCTGAAGAACGATATTGGTGCACCTCCTTAGGACGATTTCTCAGGACAGTATCAACCAATATGTCTACTTGAGCACGACTCAACTAGAATCAAAATATGTGACAATGTATGAGATACCACGACATAAGCATACCAATGTGAATGTTACATGATTTCAAAGTAAATATAAATCTTCTTCCTGAAGTTAAACAATTTTTTTCGTGTCGTATTGCAGTTTCATGCTCGACAGCTGCCTTTTGAAGCATATGTGAAGATATAACAGGAGTGTTTTTGACTTGCTTGTCCATTTCCACAAAAGTTCTCTAATAACAAACAGAAAATAAATAAATACATAACCAACTGAACATATACTTTATGATAAAGGAAACAGAATGTTTGATTGATATATGTACCTTCTTATTTTCTGCATGGCTATGCAATGATGATTTGCAACCCTTTGTTAAAGTGCCTCCTGAGGTAGGATTTGCTTTTATTGAAAGTTCCTCATGAGCGCGACCACCATCATGATTAAAAGTAATATGTCTTGATGGTTGAGCATTAGGTATGACACCACCATTACTAAGAAGTGTGGAACGAGGTTGGACAGGATTAGGTCGCTTGTTGCCATGATTAAGAGATTCAGTTCTGATGTTACCATTTGACTGCTTGGACAATGGCTTGGAATATGGAAAAAAAAAAAAAATAAAAGGCAAAAATGAACGAATTTAACCACCAGAACATTTTTTTGCTTCCAATGAATAACAGTATAATGATATATCATTTGTACTCACTGGTGTCTTTCCTGATTGCTTTTAATGACCACCTTGCACTGAGTCGATATGCTTTGATGGCCTTGTGCTTCTTTGGGTCTCATGCCCTACAAGCAATTACCATAAAAATATAATCAAGTACTGAAATGAAATATAATATAACTTACAAACATATAATCTTTCACTACCTAGGACATTAGAGATAGAAAAGGCGTCCCTAGATTTGGGTGAATCATTGCTTCTATCCAGATCAACAGGTGTGTCAGGCCTTGAACCTTTTTGAGATCCATCGCATAAAGGTGAATCTTGGCCTTTGTTTTTAATCACACGGTTGGGCATTTCTTGAAACTTCTTGAGAACTTATACACTATACAAATAGTAAGGATTAAAATTTAAGAAAAGACTAATGAGCATGTATTACAACTAATAACCCAAAAAAACTAATTAACAACTGCGCAAACTGAGAGCATAAAGAAAGGGGAACAAAATAATGAAAAAAGAAGCAGACGATGCCACAAGCCATAGGGCAGCACGCACAGCCCTACCCCACAGCTAAAAATGTTAGCAATTCCTAAAATTTCTGGAACTAAACGGACCGCATTTCGTCTAAAACCTGACCATAACCCAGGCTTAAAGCCTTACATTAGGTACCTGCAATAGAGAAAAACAAGAAAAAACATTCTAATAACTCAATGGCCACACGCCGGAGCTCACAACTCAACAGGTCACACACCCGGAGTACACAACAAAAGAATTTACTGAAAAGAGTATACAACGCACGGATTACAATAAATAACCCAAAAAAAGACTAACAAGCATGTGTCACAACTAATAACCCAAAAATACTAATAAACAACTGTCCAAACTGAGAGCATAAAGAAAGGGAAACAAAATAACGAAAAAAGAAGCAGACGACACCACAAGCAATGCAACAGCACACATAACCCTGCCCCTCAGCTAGAAGTGTTTGCAATTCCTAAAATTTCTGGAACTAAACGAATAGCATTTCGTCTAAAACCTGACCATAACCCAGGCTTAAAGTCTTACATTAGGTACCTGTAATAGAGAAAAACAAAAAAAAAACATTCTAATAACTCAACGGCCACACGCCGGAGCTCACAACTCAACAGGCCACACGCTGGAGCTCACAACAAAAGAATTTACAGAAAAGACTATACAACGCATGGATTACACATCCGTAGCCAAACAACTTACTAAATCATGTTTAGTGGCTAAAGCTTGTGCACCAACTTTCGCATTCAACACTTCTAGTTGGATCTCCAAGGTTTGCACTTTGTTTAGAAGTTTCAACACAATCGGTGATTCAGCCGGGTAACGTAGATTACGTAAATCTCTTGCAGATACTCCACGACCCAATCCCCACACTTTTCCCTGTGTTTCAGCACCCATTAGTTTTCGATAGGCGATGTTCTCCACATGCTTGGTTGACTCTGAGAAGACCACTTCATCGGACCCAGTCTTTTGCTTGATAATATTCTTTGCTGAATCCTAACTCACAACAAAAGTGTAACTTCAGACATCCATCATGTAAATGATAATATAAACTTGAACATATACAATTACCACAAATTGTTGGGTGATGGGATCATGAAAGGTCTTATCTTTCTTATTCTGACGAGCCTCTATGAACCATTCGATTGGACCAGGCTCTCGATTATGTTTCCTTTCCTAAAACCCGATATAACTATGTCAATTTAAATGAATAATAGCAGCACATGTTTTACGCATGCCTGTTAATAATGCCATCGTAAGAAAAGCAACACTTAGAGTACTCACAAACTTTTCACGCAAAATAGCAAAACTCTGTGAGCTAGCGGTGTGAGGATGTAATTGCTTTCCCCTTGCTCTCTTCCCAATCTCAGAATATTTCTATAAAAGAATATATATATGTTACAATTTATATTCCAAACTAAAGTTATTATCACGTATGTAGATTATTAGAGTGTAGTAATTAACCTAAAACTTCTCTGAAAAACATAAGCCTACAAATCCGAACCACATTGTATCACCTACTCCACAAGGACGCTTCAGGCCTGTAGTATTTCCTGATTCAACTACTGGTAAAGCGTATAACTCTTCCTTGGTTGTACCTTCCTTAATGTATTTCATTCTCAGATAACGTTTGTATCCTCTTACCCTTTCCCCAACAGCGCTCAGAACTTTTTCGTGAACAGACTGAGTGGCTGGCATCACGAACTTCTTCTGCATTTATTCAGTGTAAGAAAATAATGAAGTGTATAAGTTAAGTTTGACAAGTACAACAACTAGAAGTGAAAACAAAAGAACCTCACCCTTATATAATTTATAATTCGATCCTTAAACAACGAAGGTACAAGTCGCCACTCCTTGTAGTTTAAAGGACAGAAACGAGGACGCTTCGCCACATCAGCAAGGAATCGGTTGAACACGCTTCCTGCTTTTTTTACTGGCTGTAAAAACTTGTTCAAAGGCACTAGAATTCTACTCGAAACATCCAAGCCATGCACCACTTTTACAGTGATTCGCCCTCTAAGCTTGCTTACAGTCCCTTGTCCATCTATCAAGTGGAATCAAATGACGTTAAAGATAATGCATAGTAATTCATCGTAGCTGGTATTCTTCTTATAATTTTAAGAAAATAAATAATCTTTACGATGTTCGATATCACTATTGCATCATGCCATAGATTAAAACTATGGGTCGAAATTAGCAGGGCGAATTCAATAAACAATTTATAACTCACAAAATAAATAAATTCCCACCATGATCATCAACTCACAACATCCAATTAATCCAAAATCACAATTATAAGACATGGGTGGGTTGCTAGAAATCGAAATTAGTGTACAAAACTAGCTTTTTCACCATTTATGAACGTAATAATGTTACTTACCAATGACAAGCACTTCATCATCATCATTAAATCCTTTTGGGACAGGCACAAGGGATGGATCTAAATCCATCAGAGGATCATTGTTTTCGTCATTCTCATCGAGCACCTGATTGGCACTATCATCATCACCATCAGCGTCATCTAGAAGTAGCTCCTCTGCTGCTGCTGTTTCATTTTGCAAGGAATTCTGATACTCAGCAAACGTACACCGTGAACGAAACATGACTCCTTATATTTGAACCTGAATTTCAATATCACATTATTTCAAAACTTTTAACATAACAAATTTTTAAAATTATAACTAGAAGCAATATCAGCGCTTTACACAATTTATTGTAATCATAAGCATAATTTTTAAACTTGACAAAAACAATGCAGAGTCAACATAATTATATTGAAGATAACATCTCTAGTGATACCAAAAAACAAAAGAGATTCAATAACAACCAAAATGTAACAAGAATAGTTTCATATTTCACGACTCTCCAACTACATTGGCCCAATATGTCGGATCTCTAAATTCATCATCCTTTCTGATGTCAGCAAGCATTCACTCAGGGTAGAGCTCATCATCAACTTGCAATGGTCCTAGACGATACGTGTCCCACGGCTTTACTTTAACAATATGCTCCCAACCCTTATCTTTCTCATCTTCAACATGGAATACTTGTTGTGCCTGAGATGAAAAGATATATGGATCATCCTTTAAAGTGCCCCCCTTATGTATTTTGTGTGAGAAATTTACGAGAGTGAACCCTCTTTTGTCCCTCTTTAGACCCCTGGAGTTTACGTTCACCCAATCACAGCGAAATAGCACCACCTTACACTCCGAATAGTAATCTAACTCAATGATGTCATTGATTTTTCCAAAATAGGTTTTTCCCTCAGCTTCTACCATGACCCCAAAATTCTGAGTTTTCTTTGCCTTATCTCTCTTTTGAGTATGGAATCGATATCCATTGATAACAAATGCATTCATTCGCTTTACAATTAGGTTAGGGCCAGCAGCAACAGTCCTAAACAACCTTGATTCTTGATCATCGAATTCTTTGTTGGATACCTAAGGTGTAAATATTAAAAATAATTAGTCCAAAATGGATATAGCACAATGCTAAATGAAAACACATTAGTTATCAAGGTGAATTTACCCTTTCTTGGGTCCACCGAGGAAATTCCTCAAGCAGCCACTTTTGCTTAAGTCTATCACTTGCCACATGAGGATAAGATGTCATACGCTCGTTCAAAAATACCCTATAAGTGGTCATGTTAGTTTAATATGTTCGGTTAGCAAATAATATTTTTAGGAGCAATTAGTGACTTCTACTGACCTATAATATTTATCAATATCGTCAAGGTGTAAAAGTACATATCTTTGAGCTTGCAGAAGGTTTAATTGAGAAATTTCAACCATTTGCACCATTCCTTTTGGTTGACCCACAGTACTAAATAAATAGACATCCTCATTAGGGTTACTACCATCATTTCGTTGTGATCGAGTAAAAACTGTTTCCACCCCATTAAAGTACCTTGAATAGAAGGTTATACACTCATGTGCAATGTATCCTTCTGCTATTGAACCTTCGGGCTGTGCCCTATTATGTACAAGACCTTTCAGGAATGCCAGAAACCTACATAGGTCAAAGTAAAACTAGTATACTACAACTATCATTATACAAATACTTAGAAAAAAACAATAATAGAAAAAATATATATTCTAACCTTTCAATAGGGTACATCCATCCATAAAAGATAGGTCCTCCGAGCTTTGTTTCCTCAGTTAAGTGTACAAGAAGGTGCACCATAATTGTAAAAGAGCTGGGAGGGAATGTTTTCTCCATTTTACATAGTGTTATAACAACATTAACTCCGACATCATCCAATTTCTCAACTGACAACTCCTTCGCACATAATTCCTTGAAAAATGCTAATAATGCACATACAAGATCCACAACATCAGAATCTTTTGCTACTCGTAGGGCAATAGGGAGTAAATCTTGCATCAATATGTGACAATCATGGCTTTTCAGATTGAATAACTTACGCTCCTTCAAATTGACACATTGAGATATATTACTCGCATACCCATCTGGGACTCTTATATGTTTCAAGACAGTTAGTAAACGTGTCTTCTCATCAGATGACAAAGTGTAAGGAGCATTAGGGATTTCATATTTTCCATTTGTTAGTTGAATAGGATGAAGCTCTGGTCGTATTTTCATCACTTGTAGGTCTTGACGCGCTTTCAAGTTATCTTTAGATTTGCCCTCAAGATTCAATAAGGTACCCAAAAAGTTATCACATATATTCTTCTCAATATGCATTACATCCAAATTATGGCGAAGAGGATTATTCTCCTAGTATGGCAAATCAAAGAAAATGCTCCTCTTCTTCCATATTTGCTGCTTATCCTTTTCATCGATACCAACATTTTCAGTTTCACCTTTACTATAGGAAAATCTTGACCCCTGTAACTGTATCAGAATATCACTACCAGTACAAGGTTTAGGAGCAAGACCAAGCTCAATATTTCTATCAAATCCAACATCATCAAAACGAAATGGATGATTTTCAGGAAGCCATCTCCTATGGCCCGTGTAGCAAAATTTACGTCCATTCTCCAACCACATTGAATGTGTATCTCTAGCACAAGATGGACAAGCAAAACGACCCTTAGTACTCCATCCGGATAAGTTTGCGTACGCAGGAAAATCACTAGTAGTAGAATAAAGAACCCCATGCAGTTTAAACTTTGTTTTTGAGTATGCATCAAATGCATCTACCCCGTCCCACAACTGTAACAATTCTTTAATTAAAGGCTAAAGGTAGACATCAATGTCCATACCGGGAGCCTTTTCCCTAGGAATGATCATCGATAGAATGATAGAAGATTGTTTCATACAAAGCCATGGGGGTAGATTATATGGAATTAAAAGCACAGGCTAAGTACTATGTGTGGTACTCATTACACGAAAAGGGTTAAATCCATCCGTAGTAAGTCCTAACCGAACAATGCAAGGATCAGAAGCAAAATGAGATTCTGTTCATCAAAGTCTTTCCATGCTTTTGCGTCTGCTGGATGCCTAAGGATTCCATCTTTGACCCTCTCTTTATGGTGCCATAGCATATCTTCTGCTATTTTAGAGGATTTATACATCCTAAGTAACCTTGGTATAAGAGGAAAGTAACGCAAAACCTTATTGGCCACTTTCTTATCCTTGTCCTTCCATCGGGAAACATGACATTTGTCACATTCATCTTAGTTTTCCCTCCCATCCCAATACAGGATACAATCGTTGGGACAAGCATGGATCTTTTCATAGCTAAGTCCTAAATCCTTCTTCAACTGCTTACATTTACTCCAAGATGATGGAAACGGATTAACTTGGGGGAAAACAGTTACTATGAGTTGGAGCAACATATCAAATGACTTAACAGACCAACCATACATGGATTTCAAATGAAATAAGTGTAAAATGAAAGATAGTTTTGAAAAACTCAATCCTGGATATAGTTCCTGCTCAGCTTGCTCTACTAGCCTTCTATATCCAACATCTTCATCGTTCTCTCCCTCATTCATACCATTGTTGCACATAAATTCATCTACAAACTGATCATCTCCCCACCAACATTGGATCTCCAATGTCCCATAAGTTGTTAGCAGTATTATTTTCAATATTTCCTACATTACGTATCCCAAAGATATCATTCAACAATCCAGTAGTGTCCACATTACCTTCAAAGCTAGCTTCAACACTAGCATCATTATGGCTTATATTTTGAGGTACTGAAGTAGATTGCACAGAAAATAATTCCCCATGATGCACCTATTCTGTGTAGCTAGGCCAAAATCCATAAAACATGAGATGGTATGCCATTTCGTCTCTATTAAACCAACGATTGTGCCCAATCTTGCACCAGTTACAGGGGCAAATAATTACTTTACTATTCCCAGCATTAGAGAAAGCAAAATCTAAGAATGATTCAACTTCTTTAATATATTCAGTTGATGTCCTATTCACATTAATCCAATTTTTATCCATTTAAAGGAGTGATAGGACCTAAAAACAAAGCATGATTAATTAGTAACATACAAAAGTGAAGTATAACCCCCTTCATTCACACAAACCCCATAAGGAAAAAATTAAAAAGAGATGTGTAATGTAGATCTTAAAGACAACTTCACTATGCAAAAATACATTAAAACATTATAGAGAGAATATTTGGATTTGATTTGGTGAATTATACTGATTTTGTGGTTATTTATTTCTGCGCTTTTGCTTAATTTGCAAGTAAGATCAATTAAACATGTTAAGTAGCAACACGCATGGCATCAATCACTCTATTGCCTAACAAATCAGCCTTGCTGAATTACATCATTTTTTAGCTACTGTCATAGGTTTTTCGTAGGAGAATAAATATAATGAGAAAAAGTAAACATTCAAACAACATATAGTTTGCAAACTTTCATCATACGAAATGAAAGATACATGGACCAATCAAACATAAACTAAGAAAAACAATATAATGTAGACAATCCGAGGTGATTCCTATTTCTCATATTCTACCTAGAAGTCTGTTTGTCAATAAGCAGTCAACAGATACATGGACCAATCAAACATTGCTTGTAGTGAGCGTACGGTTCTATTGCTGTAATACTTGAGGATCAATCCATAAGATGTGATTAAAACTAGGCCGCCAGAAACTAGACTCATCTAATCTAACATGGTTGAGATAAATACTTAAAAAATGGGAAAATTAGCCAATGAAGCAGATTAGACTAAATGCTCATTCCATTCCATTTTTACACTTTTCAAAATTAATAATAAAGTATGACATGTGGCCCAACGAAATAAGACAAGTAAGAAATCTACTAGTATCATTATAAAGTATGAACTAAATAATCAACTAAAGTAAAACAAAATAAGACACAATTAAAACAAAGAAAGAAAGCGAATCAGATATAATAAGCGAGAAGCAGAACCTATGCAAATCATTAAACCCATTTGCCTACTTTGTCAATAGCCGAAGTTGAAGGAGTGGGAGCGGAACAAAGAGGATACAGGGAAAGCATACAACGTGCAATGTTCATCAATTCAATATCAGCATCGGATCTAAGCTTGTAAAAATCAACTGCAACTAGTATCAAGACTAAAAACAACACCTAAATCCAGCGGAGAAATAGAATCAGAAAGGTTCAATCAAGCCCAGATTACCATTCATACCAGCAAAAAATCCCGACAGAGGAAGCAAAGGAACTATAAAACTGAGACAAGGGACAATAGAACTAAAGAACTGTAACACCAAATGTGATGAACGAGAATAGGGGCAAGGGCAACACGCAACTTCGATCCAAATGCTATGTAATTTAAAGACATTCGAAATCTTGACTCAATTTAACAGCCCAAAATCCGACTACATAATTTGGGAACTAAAAACTAGATATGAAACTGGGAAAAACAAAAAAAGAAAACGAAGATTGCAACCGAACAAAAACTCTAATCAATGCTACTTGCTTGAACCAATATTAAACAACAACAACAGAGGAAAAACAAAAAAAGAAAACGAAGATTGCAACCGAAAAACAACTCTAATCAATGCTACTTGCTTGAACCAATATTAAACAAAAATAGGGGAATTTAAGCGTTCATTTTGCCCAAAAGTGTCCTTTGTTTCTAATTCTGCCCAGAACAGAGGAAAATGCTATGATGCAGTTCTACTGATTAATTAGCAGAAGGACCACATTCAGCTCTGAAATTTTTGCAGAACAACCGTGAACAACCTAATTCACAAGCAAATACTTCAGAGAGCGAGAGAAAGAGCTTACTCTAGGCTAAACAAAAGCACCGCTGCCGACACCCAGGAGTAGCCGGATGCTGCAATCGCTGTCGGCAAACAGTACCACTTCCTGATTTAGAAGAATAAGCAAACACCAAAGCCACGTACGCGAGCCAACACTAGAGCCAAGCGCCGGAATGCTAGAGTCAAACACCAGAGCCGACTGAATGCTAAAATCGAGCACCAAGCCAAGGAACTCCAGACAGAATTAAGCCCAGGCAACCACGATCGCTGGGATTTCTCCGTCAAGCACCAGCACTGTCAACCACGGTGACCACCGGCTGCTACCCAGGGTTTTGTGAGAGGAAGAATTTACGGGAGTTGTGACTGAGAATGGGATGGAGAAATATGGCGCGCTACGTGAATCTAGGAGAAAGGACGACAGGGCTAAAAAAAAAGGCAGCTGTATTTTTTTTTCCAATTTAATTGCTAGCTTAGTTCGGTTACCACGCTTATTATTTGTGGTTAATGCGTTACATTCGTAGGATATATTTCTCCACGCTTATAAGAGTGAATATATTTCTCCACACTTATTATGTGTGGGGACAATTGTGAGCACTTATTTTTGCTTATTTTTCTACAACACTTAGTCAAGTGTGACTAAATAAGCGTGGGTAGATGTAACATTCCTTCTAGTGATTTATCAATGAAAAGCAATGTCAACATTATGACGCTTTAGTTTTCCCCAAGATTTCAAAGCCAAAATATATTAATATTGATTTATTAAAAACCTGGTATTTATGAGATGATTTTAATGCTTTATTTGTTGTGTTGGGTTAGCAAAACAACATAAAACTTGCAATTCCCAGTGTATGAGCAACTCACTTAGGTGTTCTTCAGCTCTTTTGTGATAGAAAAGAAACACGATTACAGTAACAACCCCTGTCACATTCTCTTTAGGGTGGGTGACTTAACCTGTGAGATGAATTTGGCCTACTTTGGTGAATTGTTACAACTCCCTATAGATCAGCTAATTTTGTCCACGTAGATTATAGCTAGAGTAATTTTTGGTACAAAATTACTTGTGATGACCCCTTATGTTTCTCTATCTAGCAAGTCCACCTCCATGTGCAACCCTATCATAATGTACCTTCAATGTCTTACAGGGAATAGCATATTCCCTCAATTAGAGGGCCAAGGGATACCTCCTTGTAGTGAACTATTTGTTTGGCCGGCAACATTATGTGGGGTTCACATTAACACTGGCTTTCGCATTGCTACTGAATTAGAAGAATAAGCTAAGAGTAGCACCAACGTCATTACTACCAGTGGATTATCACTGCATTAGTTAGTAGTTTGGGGCTTGGGAACCTTTTCCCTCTAATGTCGATTTTGCATGTAGGGGGAGCCTTAATTTACCCTCTTGTATGAGTATAGCAATGTTCACAGTGGTTGGTGATCAGATGTGGGTGAACCACCATAGTTACACCTTGTTTCCTTTACCTAATGGCTACCAGACCTCTATCACAGATGAATTTAATTTGAGCTATAGTGATGACATCAATGCTGAAGGTGACGAGGATGACGATGTTGCTGAGGTTCAACCTCAAGTTGAGGCTGCTATGGGTGCTCCTATGGGGATGATGGCCAAGTGAGTGGGACTCCGGAGACAAGCACATCTAGCTCACAAGAAATTCCACTCCACCTATTTCTCACCGATGAGTTCGCTCGTCTCCACCTACAGCGCGATCACATGGATGAGGGTCACTCCAACAAGCATGCTGAGCTTTTTTGCCAGCAGGATGAATGGGACTGTAGATAGTCGAACTTAGAGCATCATGTCTATTATACCTATGAGCATTTTTAAGGGCCCTGTCCTCTGCCTAATTGAAGGCCTAGTGCCCCCTGGCCCCTACCGATGCATTGTGATTATATGCCTCTTCCCTTTACTTGGCATGTTTATTTATTTCATTAGGGAAAATGAAAAGTTAAAGCCTAGGGGGTGAGCTCTTGAGCTATTACACATGGTAATGAGTTGAGGTGATCTTTAGGATGTTGAGATTGTGGATGGTTAGTCGTTGGTGTGGTTAGTTATGGTAGTGTACATCAATGTTTGCATGTAGTATGTATTTAGGACATAGGTTTCATTCTTAGCTTACATGCATACCTAGGGCAGTGTGCATTAGTCTTAGCTTTATCTTTTGTTTTGTAAAGCATATAGGTAGATTTTATATTTTATGTATCATTTCTAACCATTGATCTTAAGTGGAGATGTGTTGAGTAGGGTTTCTATAAGGCTACAAGGTAATCTTTCTACCCCTTCTCCCCATTTATCTGCTTGTTGATTACCTACGGTGGATTTATTGTTGTGAAAAAAAAAAAAATGAAAACCTAGAAAGAGGTTTTGAAAACCCCTCCTATGATTGTGATGATGCAAGGGGTGATAATTGATTAGTTTTTATGATTGTGTGTTGAGGCGTGACTTATCTGGGGGTAAATCTTGAGGATTTGTGTTACCACCATCTGTAACAGCTTTGGTTCATGTTCCATGCTGATTGTCCCTAAGATTCATAGGTTTGACTTGACCGATTTGCATAAGAGTAAGTTGCATTGACTACGGTAGACTAACATGTGAGATTTTGAGCCTAAAGACTATCCATCACATATAGTCTCATACCGTTTTTCTTATGTAACTCATCCATGACTGCATCTCTATCACTTGGTTCAGTTCTGTTCGAGATCACATTTTGACATGTGCGTACATTGTTATGATTGAGACATTCTTTTGATTTGACAACCACATGAGCCTAAAAGCTACCCTTTAATGCACGGTATCCTCTTGCTAGCCCTTTGTGACTTTCCCTATTTGTTGTTGCACCCACATTCACTGCAATCTTGGACAATTTATAATTTCAATAGGCTTGCCAAAGTTTAGTGGAATAATATTTTTACAATGAGAGGGTCATATTGAGGATTCATTCATCATTTGAGTATCCCTAATGGTGGTATGTGATTTGAGGGAGTATAAATTGAACATTTTTATCCCCCATACCATCCACACATGTCTTGGTTTTACATCCTTGAGAAAAATAGATAGAAAAAAAAATTGAAGAAATAGTAAAAAAGAAAACAAGAAGAAGAAGGAAGTTATGAATAAAGTGTTCGGCATGGTAGCGATTAGTTCAATAAGTTTAAATCAACTCCTTTTCTATGGTCTTTTGTGAGATTCATGCTCATTTATCATTTGAGGTGTGAAGCAGTCATCTTGGCACTTATTGTTAGGAAGGTGCTTCGCTCGCTAGTGTTTTGGCCAGTGGCTGCACTTTTCCTTAAATTGCTCCCCCTTGCCACCCTTAACCTTAACTGCATTACACCCATTTTGTAAGTCCTTATGACTGGCATTCGTGCATTTTGGATACGTAGTGAAGAATAGAGAATCCTATCAAGCTTAAGGTAGTGTGCATGATTGGTTTGAGTATTGGGTGTACGAAAGTAAAAGCATGCTAACACAGTGGGAGGAGTGTTCCACTTTTTTCCGAAGTGATGTTCTACTAGTCAGGCTTGCTCAACATTGATTAAGGCACCTCTTGCGCTACTTTCTGATTTCAAAATGGGTTGTTTTATGTGTTTCATTTTGGTGTAGTGATTTATAGATGATGGTGTATGCACTTGATTGAAAATATTTTGGACACCTTGACTTACATGCCTTTGCTCACCATTGATGGTTGTGTCTGACTAGTAGATTGCTATTTCCTTACCTAAAGGGGCCATGATTAGAGGTTTATCTCCCTTTTTGATTATTTAAGATTTAATCTCGGTTGGGGACAAGTGAGAGATAACCATAGGGGAGTTGATCAAAGCCTAATTTTACTATTTTAGGGCCCTTGATTTCATAATTCTTCTCTACATATCCACTCAATTTCTTGAGGAATTAGATCATATTCGCCCTAATTTGCTCATAGCCATCTTATTTGAGCTAATTTCTGCTCTTTGCAGGCATTTTGGTCCTAATTGGTGGAAATATGAGCAACGAGTGACGTTTTAGATAGAGAAGAGTGTTTGAGAAGTTAGCAGGAAGACCAATGAATCAACAAATAAAAGTTGTGAGATCTGTACAACCAGTCGTGCACTTTTGCATGACATTTTAGAATTACTAAAAAGTTGAAGACATACACAATTGCCCTAGGGACTTGGATATAAGCCTAAACGAACCGTTTACCCAATCTATAGAAAGTATGTGGGATTACCTGAAAACATTGTTTGCTTTCATTGTGGTAAAACTGGTCACTATCAATATTCATGTCCTTCAAGAAGGTATGCCATTGAAAAGAATGAAAGGTATGTGAAACAAATCTGGATTAGGAAAGATGAGCTTTATTTGTCTAAAAGAATGGGACCCAAGTGGATCTGGGTTCCCAAAACTAACCCTTGATTTGTTTTGCAGGCTGAAGTGAGAGAGAACAACCCCACAAACAACCCAGCAAACAGGGTAAGAAACACCCTGGCAAATAGCTCAGAAAATAACCTTGAAAACAGGCAGCTGTGGTATGTTGATAGTGGGTGTTCGCGACATATGACCGGAGAAAAATCAAACTTTCTCTCACTTACAGCTTCAACCGGTGGGAGCGTGGCTTTTGAAAACGGCAAGTCTGGGACAATTGTCGGTATAGGTAGCATTGGTAAAACTCTCTCCCACTCAATTGATAATGTGCACTTAGTTGATGGTTTAAAGCATAATTTACTAAGTGTGTCCCAACTGTGTGACAAGAACAATCTAGTGGTGTTCTCACGAACACATTGCTTGGTTGTCAATGCCAACACAGGAGACGTTGTGTTAAAGGGGAAGCGTCACAAAAATGTTTACAAAGTTTGTATTTCCGCACTTCTCTAAAACAACCTGACTTGTTTGAGTGCTATGAATGATGATATAATGCTCTGGCACAAGAGACTAGGTCATGCGAGCCTTACTCTTTTAAACAAACTTGTTTCCAAAGACTTGGTTATTGGACTACCTTTCATCAAGTTTAATGATGAGAGGGTATGTGAAGCTTGTGCAAAAGGAAAACAAGTCAGATTGTCTTTTAAATCAAAAAGGTGTGTTAGCACTACCCGACCTCTTGAATTATTACACATTGATCTATGTGGTCCTATGAGGATAACAAGCAGAGGTGGGAAGAGGTATGTGCTTGTCATAGTGGATGATTACTCTCGATTTACTTGGACTCTGTTCTTGGCCTCCAAGGATGAAACTTTTGAGAATTTTATTGCCCTTCTCAAAAAGGTTGAAAAGAGAGTAGGACACTCATTGGTTAGCTTGATGTCTGATCATGGTACTGAATTTGAAAATGCAAGTTTTACAGAATTTTGTAATACGCATGGTGTTGATCATAACTTCTCGGCCCCAAGAACACCCCAACAGAATGGGGTGGTTGAGCGCAAAAACCGCTCCCTAGAAGACATGACTAGGACAATGCTTATTGCTAGTGGTCTTCCTAGGAACTTTTGGGCAGAAGCTTTGAACACATCATGTTACATTATGAATAGATGTATGATTAGACCTATTTTGAACAAAACTCCCTACGAACTCTTCAAAGGCAGAAAGCCCAACATTATGCATTTAAGAACATTCGGTTGTAGGTGTTTTGTGCATAATAATGGGAAGGATGCTTTAGGAAAGTTTGATCCCAGGAGTGATGAGGCAATATTTCTCGGTTATTCCTCTCACAGCAAGGCATACAAAGTCTTTAACAAAAGAACCTTGTGCGTTGAGGAAAGTGTGCATGTGCTTTTTGATGAATCTAACACTTTGAATAAGAATGGTGCACAGGAAGAAGAGTTTGAATTAGGTCTTATCCGAAAAGAAGTGTTGCCCTATGAGAGACAAGGTAAGAACACCATGGAGACAACAGGCCCAGAAGTTGTTCCTCAAAACGGCAGGCAAGGTGAACACCAAACAGGGGGAAACACCGTTGAACCCTATTCGGGACCATGTTCTTCAGGAACAGGCTACAAACAGGTGCAGAAACAGGCTCAGGAGGTGTTCGTGAGCCTGATTCTCCAAATATTCCGGCTAGAGTAGAGCATGTGTCTGTGGATCCACTTACTCCACGACCATGGAAGCACCATAGTTCACACCCCCTTGATCAAATTCTGTCTGATATTAACAGTGGAGTGCAAACTAGGTCTAAGCTTAAGAATTTCTATGCTTTCTATGCTTTTCTCTCTAACATTGAGCCAAAGAATGTGAATGAAGCTCTTACAGATTCAGATTGGGTCACGGCAATGTAAGAAGAGCTCCATCAATTTGAAAGAAACAGAGTATGGCACCTGGTACCTAAACCTACAGAGAGAACAATCATTGGAACCAAGTGGGTGTTCCGAAACAAGTTGGATGAGTCAGGAACAGTCACTAGGAACAAGGCACGGCTGGTTATTCAAGGGTATAACCAAGAAGAAGGGATCGATTATGAAGAAACCTTTGCACCAGTTGCTAGAATTGAGGCTATTCGAATCCTAATAGCCTTTGCAGCTCATATGGAAATCAAGCTATATCAAATGGACGTGAAAAGTGCATTCCTAAACGGATACCTTAAAGAAGAGGTGTATGTCAAACAACCCCCTGGTTTTGAAAACAGTGAATTTCCTAACCATGTTTTCAAACTTGACAAAGCTCTTTATGGTTTAAAACAAGCTCCTAGAGCTTGGTATGAACGTTTGTCAAGTTTTTTACTTGAAAATAATTTTAGAAGAGGCAAGGTAGACAATACCTTGTTTCTAAAATCTAAGGGGGAACATTTATTGATTGTCCAAATATATGTTGATGACATTATATTTGGTGCAACTCATCATGATTTATGCAATGAATTTTCAAATATGATGAGGAGTGAGTTTGAGATGAGCATGATGGGTGAGCTTAACTTTTTCTTAGGCTTACAAATCAAGCAAACTCCAAACGGCACCATGATCCATCAACAAAAGTATATCAAGGAGCTACTTAAGCGTTTTGGGATGGAGTCGGCCAAATCCATAGACACTCCTATTTCTCCTTCAACCAAGTTGGTTATGGATGATGGGAGTCCCTCAGTTGAGGAGAAACTCTATAGGGGCATGATTGGGTCACTCCTATACCTAACCGCTAGTAGACCAGATATTATTTTTAGTGTTGGTTTATGTGCCCGTTTTCAGTCTAATCCTAAGGAAACTCATCTTAAGGCTGTTAAACGGATACTAAGATATTTGAAACATACACCCAATTTAGCTTTATGGTATCCTAGAGGTTGCAATTTTGATCTTGTTGGATATGCTGACGCTGACTATGCTGGATTCCTAGTTGATAGAAAGAGTACCTCAGGTATGACTCACTTTCTTGGACCTTGTTTGGTATCTTGGGCTACCAAGAAGCAACATTCAGTTACCATGTCCACAGCAGAAGCTGAATATGTTGCAGCAGCTTCATGTTGTGCTCAACTGTTGTGGATAAGACAATAGCTTAAGGACTTTTGTGTTGACACTGGATGCATTCCTATTTTTTGTGATAACACAAGTGCAATTAACATTGCCAAAAATCCATGTCAACATAAAAGAACAAAGCATATTGACATTCGACATCATTTCTTGAGAGATAATGTTGAAAAGGGTTTAATTTCTATGAATTTTTGCACAACGGAAAATCAAATTGTTGATATATTCACTAAGGCACTAGCTAGAGATCAATTTGAGAGAAATAGACTAGAACTAGGGTTGGTAAGAACACCCTGAGATACTTGTTTCCAAGACATGAACTAGGTTTGGTAAAAACAACCTCTACACCCTGTTCTCTCCCCTTGTTTGCAAATCTTATTAGCAACTGATGTGATTTATGTACAATGAGTGCATACACTCGAATTGCGTGCGTTTTTTTTAATTTATACAAAGAGTGCAGCATAAGGGGATGTACTAAGGATCACTGGAGCAGCTCTGCCACCCCTAGTACCAATGAGTCAAATCAAGATCAAACGGCGAAGAACAGGCAGGTATCTTGATCGAACGGAAAGAACAGGTACGTCCCTTGGTTGTTCGATGCATATGGGAATGTGTTTTCTTTAAACCTCCCTCCTTACCAAGGCACACGCCTTTAATGTTCTCACCCGTTGCAAACCTAGAGATCTTTAAAAGATTTTGGGTGCTCTCTCTCTCTTTAAATGCCCTGTTCTCAGTTCTTCTTTTCACCTGACTTCATCTCACTCAAAAGCAAACCCTGCAATCATGATTCGCCACATAGGGCGAATTGCGAACACCACCCGAGCCCAATGCTATGGGTTTCTGCTGACAAGGGTGTTTGAGCACTTTGGGATAATGCTCACACGGAGAGTGGAGGCCCAAATTATTGATGAGATTGGGATTGACACCCTGCTAGGGTGTGGCTATGAGGTTGGCGAAGGGTCAGTCTCCAAACAGGGTCATCGGCCACCTCGACCACCTATTTCTGGGCAACCTTCCATCAAGGTTGAGGCTGTTCTTGAGGACAATGCTCGCCTCAAGGATGAGCTCTCCGCCGTCAAGGCTGCTCTTACTGAGGAACAAGCCCTCTCCGCCAAACGCCATGCAGATTTGCTTGCCCTTCTCTCCACCCTTGCCCCCAGCATTCCTCCTCTGCAAACGAAACCACCCCCTGCTCCCTGGTTGTCTAGGCTGGTCTCTAGTCTTCTCCTCCTCCTCTCTTAGTTTTGGTGTTTTGGCACTGTACTCCTTTTCTTTGCAATGACATATCTATTTGCAATGCTTTATATGTTTTTCTTGCAACCGTCCTGTTGTTCTTGCTTTTTAATGATGCCAAAAGGGGGAAGAATAGTGTAACCTATTGACAAAGTATGACGAATGAGCCTGACCTTGACTCGATAGGGCCTTGTACCTACGTGGATCCCTATCAGCATTCAATTTTTTAATATGGACACTTGGTTTGTCATCATCAAAAAGAGGGAAATTGTGGAATTAGTATATTCAGTTTTGATGACAACAAACCCAAGTATAAAATGCTCTTAAGTAATGTTGCTCCAAACAAAGTTCTCCAAACAGGCATACACTGTCATTTTCAATATGCGTCTTAACTTGTTTGCTGAATGTTGAGAACAAGTCTTAAGAACAGGTCTCATACCTTGATGACTCACGCTCAAGTCAAGAACACCACCTCAATGAGTTGATCGTGTGTTAAGATCAGTTCCTGAACTCAAGCAATACAAGAACAACCTAGCAAACAGGCTAGGTGTTTCAAGGACAATCCAACAAACAGGCCTTTCTGAACTCAAGCGATACAAGAACAACCTGCCAAACAGGTCGGTCTAGGTGGTTGGGGCAGCGTATTCGTCTTGAACAAGATGACTGGATCTACAACAAGATGTCTTGGGTAATTTAGGTTTTATTTTTTAGACTCTTGTTAATATGCCAATCTTGAAAAGTCTCTAACTAACCACTCTTGAATTGGTTGCGCTATTTGCTTCAGAACACCAAGTTTGAACAACCCTGTAAACAGGGTACCTAGGGTGTTTCTGAACTGCAACGGCCAAACCCGGTCACTTTGGAAAACTTATTTTGGTTGGCCAAAAGCTCTAATATATTTTGATAAAATTCCAAGACAGCAATTTAAGCTGTAGGAAATCTTTTGATATGAAAATCACTTGGGAGATTTGCAAAACTGATTTTGGAAAATATTTACCAAAACCGAAAATATTTCTCTCTTATCCTTTGGAAAGTGATTAATTCAAAATTCAAGCTGAGATTCTTTTCCAGGTATTTCACGGCTATTTTTAAGGGGAAAAGATAGACTTTTATCCTCCAAAATCAAATCCCTAAAATATTGGGAAACTCTTTCCTCATTGGATCTTTTAGCCGTTGGAATTCTCTGTGCTAAGCAAAAATCTCTCTTTGCTAAACATAGCTGATTTTATCACTTCTCCTTGTTTTTGACCGTTGGATTTTTTGTTTAAAAACTCAACATTTCACTCCCATTCAAAGAGAAGAAAAAACGAGAAACATACACAACATACGCAAAAAGGGAGAAGTGCAAAAGTGGTTTTTCTAGTGAGAAGAATTTTTCGAGCTACTCTTGAGAAAAGAAAAACCGAGACAAGTTGTGTTTAAGCTGAGCTTTCAAGATATTCGCATACTAGGACCTCATTGTACCTTACATCTGCTTAAATCAGAAGCACCCCCGTAAGGTGTTTTGTAACCCTGATCTTGGATCAGAAAAGTGAGTGAGTGGTCCTCAGTCGTGTGGACTTTGGACGTGTCCAATCTGGTGAGATTTGGACGTGGTGTAACCTTTCTTAGAAAAGAAGGTTACGTGGTTGCAAGTTGTAACAAGGTGTGTTACATTTGTAACGTGTGAAGCCCGTTAGTGAAAGTGGTTAAATCCTACACGAGGTAGGTCGTGGTTTTTCACACCTCAGTTGGGCTAGAGGTGTTTTCCACGGAAAAATTGTGTGTGCTTTATTTCCGCATTTATCTTGTTGATTTTCGCCTTTGAGCAAATTGAAAACATCTGGTGCAAACAAGTCAGAAGGTTGTTTGTAATTCAAGAACAACCTCTGCAATCAGGAGGGTGTTTGTCAGTAAGTACGCGAAAATCGAACACCACAATTCACCCCCCTCTTGTGGGTAAGTACTCATAAATTCAACAATGGTCTTCCAGACTAACGAAATGTCTGTTAGATCGTTGAAAGGTCCACTAAACCGACAAAATGTTAACATCAATGTCCGCTAGGACAGCAAAAGCTCTGCTAGACCAATGAAAGGTCCACTAAACTAGCGAAAGGGTAAAGATCCACTAGACTAGTGAAAGGCCTGCTAGACTGGTGAAAGGTAAGATAAACTAATGAAAGGCTGACATCAAGATCTCTGGACAGTCAAAATGTTTGCAAGACCATTGAAAGGTCCGCTAAGCCAGTAAAAGGTTAATATCAAATTTCGTCGGATCGACGAAAGCTCTGCTAGACCGACAAAAGGTCGACTAAGTTGGAAAAAGGTGAACATCAACATCCCCTGGACCAACAAATGGTTTGCTAACCTGGAAAAGGTTACATCACAATCTGCTAGACCTGCAAAAGGTCTGCAAGACTGATGAAAGGTTCACTACATTAGAGAAAGTTTCCATCAGAATTTGGCAGACTGGCCAAAGGTTCACTAAATTAGGGGAAGGTTACATCGGAATCCGCCAGATCGATGAAAGGTATGCTAAATCGGTGAAAGGTTATATTAGAATTCGTTAGATCAATGAATGGTCTGCTAGACTAGTGAAAGTTCCACTAAGTCGGCAAAGGTTACATTAGAACCTACTAGGCCTATGAAAGATTCTCAACACTGGCAAGAGGTTTGCTTAATGGATGAAACTTACATTAGAATCTGCTAAATTAGTGAAAGGTACGCCAAAGTAGTGGAAGGTTACATCAAAATCCACTAGACCGGCGAAAGGTTCACTAAAACTACAAAAGGTAAACAAGATCCGCTTGACCAGTAAAACATTCACTACACTCGTAAAAGGTTAATGTGAAGATCCGCTTGGCCAACGAAAGGTCCGCTAAATCGACAAAAGGTTAAAGATCGCTCTAAACAAATGAAAGGTCCTCTACACTGGTGAAACGTCAAAATCAAGACCGGCTAGACTTGTTAAAGGTTCGCTAGATCAGCAAAAGGCGATTCATTCTGAATTGCTAGACCTGCGAAAGGTCCGGTGGACCGGTAAAGGGAACATTAGACTAGTGAAAGGATAGTTCAGAACCACTAGGCCAGCAGAAGCTCAGGGAAGGAGGACTAAACAAGTATGCACATAATGTTATCTACTTTGAACTTTGCATTACTTAAGCTTAGTCAAAGTGGGGACTAATTGTAGACATTTAAAAAATGTCTCTTTTTGACAAAATGCTTGATGATGATTGGCTAATGGAATAAGACTTGGGGACCTTCAAATATTTAAAATGAAGAGCCTTAAAATGTGCCAATATCGTTTAATCCACATATTCTAACCCAAAGATGGCCACTAAATGTTCAAAGAACACATAATCCCAAATAAGCCAAAATTTATGATCTTTAACATCCAGTTAAGATTTATTCAGCATTTTCAACCCATTCTAAGGTCATAAAACTAATAAGTTTGCATATATTAACATTCTTAAAGGACAAAGCTCTTTAATGACATATTGTTCATCAAAATCTGATAATTAATGAAAATGATATAAGTCTAACATTGGGGCTTGTATTAGAAATGACACATGTCTGTTATTTTGCTTTTATGCTCTTCTACATTCAATAATCTTTAAGAAAAAAGCATCACTCAAAATGAAAGCCAGGTGGCAAATTTATGGCCAGAACAAGTTGTAGCCCAGCCTCGCCCAAAAATCCCAGCCAGGTTTTTGGCATGAACTGGCCAAGACGCAGATTGGTCACCTAGCAGCCGGGATCCTACCGGGTTCTCATTGTGCTCCACTCTTAAAATGAATCTTACCTACTATAGTTTATCCGAATTAATTCAGTCGTTTGGATTAAGCTTATTAAGCGTTGCATTAGATCTCCTTATCTTAACTAACTCGTATTATCTCTTTAAGCACTATGAAAGAGGGGCTACCCCAACACTTGAACATATAAGTTGGAGGTAAATAAAGGAAATTGAGAGAAATAGATTGAAAAACACTCAAAAAATTTGAGAGGGCACATGGGAGACTATGAGAGAATATTGGCGGGTTTAAAGAACCTAACTAAAGCCTACCCGAATTCATCCTGAAAACCCTATGGGGCATAAGTCAAGGCTCGATAGTCTTGTTCTTGGAAAGTCAAGGTTCTCTAAGTCACTCAAGGAAGTAACTAAGGCCGGTAATTATTCAAAGCTTCCCTTCTTCTCTTTATTTTCTTTCTATTTATTTTATTTAGTCTAAGGTTAATAAAGATGATGTCTTTAATTAGCTTCATACCAGCTGAACCATGGTAAAACCCATTGACTAAATAAAGGTACAAACCCTTCATGATGAGCCCCAAATGTTGATGAAGATCAATCTCTCCTAAGATAACCTAAGAAAGATAAAAACCCTAATCATCTAGTGATTAAATCAAACTTGAGAACAATTAATAAAAGAGATAAATCAATCCACCCTTCAATTCTCTAAAGCCAAGGCTCCAAGGATAAAATTAAAGGGAAGACTTCAACTTCGCCACCCTCCTCAGAGGGATATAGAAATTTGAGATTTTGAGAAAGTACTAAGCATCAAGCTCTCATATCATTAATCAAGTGTGAGAAATATCATAAGAATCAAGTAAATACACAGGAGAGTACCCCCTTCCCCATGTCATGCACTGACCAATAAGATTATAAGGAAATTAACCAATGAAATCCTAACTAGTGCAATTTCAAAGGGGATATCTAGAATATAAGCTGAGTTGGAATTGGTTACATTAGAGCCACATTAGATCAGTCATCTACTACCTTAGTTGGATGATTCATGGGAAGATTTTCCTATGGGTGGCTTCTACAACAGTCCACAAATGGCCTAAAAAATTTTAGGCCTTAATTAATCCATTCACTAACCCCATTAATTACTTACTGAAAAACATGCAATTCCAGACCCTATAAAAGCCCTTGTCCAGTTTACACCCCATATCTTCCCCGACACTTGGAATTTAAAGACATTCTATAGCTTGATGGAAACTAGATGCCCAACGCCATCCATACATATGTAATTTGTCCAAATGGGAGCCCGTTAACCCTTCTAAAACAAAGTTTGAAGTAAGATGAGGTGTTCTATTCAAAAAATAAAAAATGAGCTAACGAAGTGGTTTTGGAGAATAAAATAGCTGAGCTCCTTATTTGGGGCTCCTAATTCCCTAACCACGTTTTCTAAGCTTACTTGGACATCCTCAAGAATCCTAAGTTAGCAGTGACTTAGAAGGAGTAAGTCCTTGTCCTGAAGTCAACATTTAGAGCACTTAGTTTGATACCCTTGCTTGGGAGTTTGTTGCGTATAAATCGCTCCCCCTTGAAGAGGGTTTGCACTGTAATCTTCATTGTGCTTTTATCATGTTCAAGGTAAGCAGCGAGATCCCTAACATTAAAAGTGGCATACATTTGCATTGCTCCCAGAACCTCTCTTTCATAAGCATTCTCTCTAATCTTTTATACCATCTTCTATGGACTAACTTCTCTAGCCATAAGCATGTTTTCCTCCTTGAAGGGAACCTTTATTTCCTTAAGTGTAGCTATATAAGATCTCCTGACTTAAACTAAAGATGCCTATACTTCTTGTTAGCTTTAAGCTTGTGTTACGCATTCCCTTTCTCAATTCTTGACCTTAGTTGCTTCGCATAGCCTCTTCCTTTACTTGCTATTGGTTTGGCCCCAAAAATCATGTTTTATTATTAAGGAATGGGAATAAGATCCATGGGCGTTCGAGGGTTACGACCATAGTACACATTAATGGGAGAACGAGAGGTAGCGTATGAAGGAATTCGATTAAAAGTGAATTCGGCATGAGCAAGATTGGCATCCTGATCCCTCAAATCCATAGCCCTTATTAAGGTTCTTATAGGTCTAGTTGTAACATCCATTTGTCTATCGGATTGAGTGTGGGAAGCAAAGCAGTGAGCCATCTAGGAGAGTCGATGCATTACCACCATGAAAGCACCCCTTCCCCTTGGTGTCCTTGGGAGGGCCACAATAAAGTTAATGCTAATGTCATCCCAAGGCCTTGTAAGAATCGAAAGAGGATTGTAGCGGCCTTCATAGAAGGGACTCTTAGCCATATGACAAACATTGGATCTTGTGATCACCTTATGAACTTCCCTACCCATCTTGGGCCAATAAAAATTTTCTTAAGTAACTTAAGGATCGTACGAATGCAAAAGTGGTCGGCTAAGGCTCCGCTATAAGCTTCCTTGATCATTGACTCTCTTAAACGACTCTTGGGGATATAAAGCTTATTTTCTTTCAAGGGAAAACCATCTGGAGGAATGAAAGTGCCAAATGTAGAGGGAGCCTCCACTATTTCCTTGAAGTCTTCAACCTCTTTGTATAGAGTTTTGATGGAATGGAAGCTAAGGACCTTGACCTCAAGTACCTCGACGAAAGCATACATCCTTGACAATGCATTAGCCACAACATTTTCTTTCTCACTCTTATTCTTGTAAGAGAAGGTGAAGGATTCGAGAAACTCAACCCACTTGGCATGTCTTATGTTCAACTTATGTTAATCATTGACGTAAGTCAATGCCTTATCATTCGAATGGTGCATAAGAGGCTTGTATTTTCGGTAATGACTCAAGTGTTCGAAAGATCCAACAATGGTATATAATTCTTTGTCATAAGTCGAGTATTGGAGTCGTGTACCATTTAACTTCTCACAAAAAAAAATGCTAGATGATGTTTGGCTTGAGTAAAAACCCCTCCAATTCCAAAGTGACTATTATCACACTCAACTTCAAAAAGGAGATTGAAGTTGGGAAGAGCCAAGACAAGGACCAAACATAGTCTATGCTTGATTGTTTCAAAGGCCCTTGGGCAACCATTGTCCACTTAAAGCTTCCTTTCTTCATGCGGTCAGTGAAATGAGCCATAACAAAGCTAAACTCTTTGATGAACCGATGGCAAAAAGAGGCTAGTCCATGGAGGCTTCAAACATCTGTAATGGAGGTGGAAATAGGTCAACTCTTGATAGCCTTAGCCTTGGATTCATCAACTTGTATTCCCTGACTAGATAAAACATAACCAAGAAAGACAACTTAAGAAGTGAATAGCTCATACTCCTCAAGATTATCATATAACTTCTGTTGCCTCAACACTTGGAGCACTTGAGAAAAATGTTTTATATGAGATGTCTTATCACAACCATATGCTAAGATATCATCAAAGTATGCCACCACAAATTTCCCAATGAATGGTCTTCAGACCTTATTCATGAGCCTCATCAAAGTACTAGGAGTGTTAGATAGACTAGAAGGCATCCTAAGCCACAAATACAACCCATAATTAGCCTTAAAATTGGTCTTCCATTCACCTTCTTTGTTCATCCTAATTTAGTGGTAGCCTCTCCTAAGGTCAATTTTCAAAAAGTCCTTCGATGTAACTCATCAAGCATATCATCCAATCAAGGATAGGAAGTTGATACTTGATGTTGATGTTATTTATGACCATAGAATCAACATAGATACAAAAAATACCATCCCCCTTAGGTACCAGAAGGGTGGGAATCGAACATGGACTTAAGCTTTTCCCAATGTACCCTTAGACTTGTTGTTGAAGCTCTTTTGATTCATCGGGATTGCACCTTAGGCTAGCTTGTTTGGCAAAGGAGCACCGGGTAGGAGATGAATTTGGTGCTCCCTTCCTCTCAAAGGTGGGAGCCCCGGGGGATTGGGAAATGATAACTGCCAAGAATGTGCATCATTTTGGGGTCATTTGACAGCATTTCTTAGGGGATTTTGTGTTTAAGCGTATGATTTGCATCCCTGTTTCTATTTTACACTTGGGTATGCTTCCTTAGTGCATTTTGTAGGTTTTAGGCTCTTTGGACCAAACATTAAGTCTTTTTTGCAAAAATTTTTGAGTGACCATTGTTGTTGTGATTTTCCGCAAGCGCACGGTTTAACGTTGTAACGCTAACGGGTGTCGATCATCTGGGATGGTTGTGAAATTAGATTACCAAAAAATTTCAATTAAAACTAAATGTTACATTAACCAAGTCTCATGATTAGAAATCCATAAATTAATAGGCAAAATGAACAAGATTAATTCATATGCTTTTAAGCCATCAACACTTTGTCGCAATTGTCAGTTTAGCAAGTCAGCGAAACAGAGCAAATAAATGAACAATAATCGAGCCCTGGGACATTCGAATAAGCCTTGTTCTTTCCTGAATTTGAGTCTGAAGCTTGAGAAACGCTGAACTAAAGATCAGAATGAAAAAAAAAAATCTGAAACAAAAGGGAACAAATTGAAGAAAGACAAATTCGAAAAGCCAAGAAACTGAAACCTCCAAACTGTAAATTTCAACTTAAATTGGACAACCCAGAAACGAATTAAACTGAATTGGAATACTACTATAATAAATCTACTACTTGAAATTGAAATTGAAAAAAAACGAAAATCCTAAACCCCCCAACTCTACTTCGACTACTTTGTTTCTTTCGCCCATAAAATGTAGCCTCGAGCCCCTTCAGCCCCTAATCAATTGCTTCATTTACTCCTCCATAGCCTCCTGATTGACGATGGGGATGATGAATGGTCGTTGATGATATTGGGACTTTGAATGTCGATTATTGAAGGAGAAGGGAGAGCAAGGGAGTAATGTCCATGACGGAGGAAGCTGAAGCAATAGCAACGTCTGGCTTTTCGGTTCCTCTGTGTCGAGCAATGAAGAAGAAGCAGACCGAAGGGCCTCGGGAATCTGGGCTAATAGGGAACAAAGAAAAGAGGATGAAGAGACTGGGAATGGGGAATGTCGTGCGCTATTCTGCCACCCCTGTTCTCGGTCTGCTGTGCGTAAATGAGGAGAGAAGGAAGAAGAAAGTTGGGGAAATAAGCCTGCTAAAGAGAGGAGCGAGTGGGCCGACCCAAAAGAGAAGAAAGAAACGGAAAGGCAGGTCTGGTTTGTGAGAAAGAAGGGGGATGAGGCCGGACTATGCTGCTGGGCTAAGAACGAGAAGAGGGAGGCACGTCTGGGCTGGCCCAAGGGAAAGAAAAAGAAATAAGAAGAAAAGAGAGAGTGCTGGGCTGGACTTCGTGCATGGTTGGTCTGTCTTCCTTCTCTTCTGTTTATTTCTTGATCCGCAATACTTCTTCTACATCCTTCGATGCCCAATTTATCCAGATTTCACTATTCCTACAAAATAAATAAATACATATTGATATCCTAATTTAATCATTTATTTTAGAGCAAGTATTAGATAATAAAGGGTATAAAAATGTAATAATTTTAGGTTGAACAAATACCCCCATGCCTAAGTTTTACTCGTCCTTGAGTAAAAGAAAACTAAAAATCCTAGAAAAAAGAAAATAAAATTCTAACTCACTTTTGTAGGAATCACAGCTGCACTTAGCACGTACAACAAGCCCTTTAAACCCCTAGTTTACCCCAAGTGGACGAGGAAGGTCCCGTGAGAGTTTGCAGAAGATATGCCCACAAAATCTATAAAAGAAAATATAAACAAAAACTCAAAAATCTTTTTGGGTTTTGTTTTTCAAAAATTAATATTTACGAAATTGGCGAAAGATATATACACATTCTAATCAACTAAATTACCTATGTAGGAAAGATATTGGCATGCATATAAACAAAAGGCACTCATCAAGACTCTTTACCCCGTGAATGACATCAAAGCACTAATTTTTCACCCCACTATGCACCAAGAGTTAGAATCCATCCCAGTGCTTGTGTGCAAGGGCATCATCATCCTAGGGCTTAGGTTTACTGGAATCAAACTCAATCCCACTTGACCGATACAAATTACATTATTGATTTATTAACATGGGAAGCAAGTTTTCCCAGCAGCAGTATTGCCTTAAAGGGTAACACCCAGTAGCACGTGCCTCAAAGAGTAATAACTAGTAGCGCATGCCTCAAAGGGATACTTGTCATGTCAAATTTTGTTTCATTTCCTTTTTCTTTTCATTTTCATTTTCATTTTTTTTCTTCAATTTCATTTTGTTTTTTTTTTTGGAACGCAATAAAAGCCAAAGTAATCACGTCAAAGACAAGTAGGGGAGCCAATAATAGAAAACTAAGACCTTAGGAAAAAGATGATGGTATAAATAGGATTGGATTACCAGCGATAATGAGCAACTGGGGTTAGAATTATGGCTTAGAATGACACATTGAGGATGGAGACCTAAAATGCACATCATGCTTCCATACAAGCTAACAATCAAAGCACAGGAGATTTAAGCTGATTAGAAAAGTACAAGGGTTCCCCAAAAATAAAACAAAAATCTTTTTCGAATTTTTAAAAATTCCAGATTTTTTTAAATTTTTGTTTCAAAGTTTCCCCACCTCCACACCTAAATCTGACAATATCCTCATTGGGAGTGAAAAGAAACATAAAATACAACCCAAAAGAAAAATAAAGATGCAAAAAGAAAAGAAGACTCAAAAAGAAAGGAATGTGATAAGACGCTAAACAAAAAGACGTTATTAAAAAGAAAACAAAGCAACAAATATATACAAAAGAAAACGAAATTAAAAAGAGGACATAAAGATGAACGATTATGCCAAGTCAGGTATTAAATTACACCTAAGCTATAGCCTCCAGAAATCCGTGCAAATAGAGGAGTATGGAGCATCAGCCACTCCATATCAAGCTGAAAAGTGCTACTCAACTCAAAACCCATTAACGCATGAAGTAGCTTGTCAAATACAGAAGACCAACTCTCAATAAGACCAATGCAGAAGAAATAAGAAAGTTGGCGCCAAGTAAAGTACATCCACCTTATCAATGCATCACAAGTAAGGGCCCGTTTTAATTTGTCAAATAGCTGGGCCCAATCAGGAAATAGATGGACATACTTAAAATCTGCCAGTAGGTGGGTCATTGGCCTAGAAAGTATATCATCATGAATGAATAGTCTAGGCAAATTAGTAAGTCCTAAATCCACAAGTCCTTTAAGTTTAATATGCGTAAGAGTCTGGTCTAAATCAAAATATTTAGTGACAATGGCCTCGGCCTCAACAAATTTATACTTGTGAGATTCAAAAAGAAAGTCAAGGTGGATGGGGTCAAAAGAAAAAGACTCATCTTCAGCACACAGGTTCACATCTAAACCCATATTGGCTTCAAACCCACATGAAAAATATTCATATTCTATAGAAAGAATATCATCATTAAATTCCAATTTAATGGGTGCAGCTTCCTCCTCACATGACTCCTGTGAAGCAGTATCCTCTAACTCATCTAACTCATGGTGCTCAAAGTCAGTTGTGATGCTCAAATCTAACTCACTAGCAATGTCAAATTGTTCACCCACCTCAAACTCACATGAATCATGCAAAGTGGTGTGTGGGATGGCAGAAACAAGGATATCATTAGTGATGTCATCAGGTGAGCTAATGTGGGGAGTAAGGTCAGATGATAGAGAATTGAGGAAGTCCTCCTCTTGCTCTATGCTAGGCAAAGGCATGTTATTATGCAAGTTAGGCCTGGAAAGATAAGAGGGCTCAAAATCATCGTAGAGACTAACTTCAGGTCAAGGGGATCCTAAACTAGAGTCATGCTCTCATAAATTAGTATTCTCCCTACAAAAACATCGAGAATATTCAGCGATTCTCAATTTCATGTTCTCTACCATTTTATCAGTCAATGCAATTATCTTCTTTTCCACACTTACATAGGTAGCATCAACGTTAGCATGAAAAGGGCAAGTGAGAACACCATAGTCAGAAGATTCACAATAATCGCATAATACAGGAGATATACAAGAATAAGTGGGATCATGTGAATTCATAAAGCGATCATGAGGGCAAGGATTAAGCATGAAAAACAGACTCATCAGGAGTTGGGAATCCAAAATTATTTTCAACTTGTTCAAAAGCATAGTTATCCCAAGCGAATTTTTCAAAGAAATCCCAAACTTCATCTTGAATTGTAGATAACAATCCTAATACACCTCGAGGATAAATGGACTCAATATATCCCCAAGATTCAGAATTCAGACCCACAGCAATGACCTCATAAATTTTCCATTTTTGAAAATTCTGATTTAATTGAGCATAATAATTATTAACTCGTGATAAATAGCTCCAGAAAAGTTCATGCTCAAATTGTGGGAAATTAAAAACTGGTATTCTTGAATCTAGTGTTTTTTTTTTCATTTTAAGAATTTTTCAATTTTTTTGGATTTTCAAGTTTCTAACTGTTTCTTTTTTTAGTTTTCCTTTTAGGGGAAAAAAAAATGCATGTAGGGAACTACTTACAAACTAATGACTAAAATAAAAGCAAGAGACTCAAATAATTAAGTGAACAAAACAAAATAAAGTAAGAAAAATAAAACTACGCTACCAAAATAAAAGAAAGACCAAAATGACTCAAAGATCACACAAAATATAACATGAACACAAACACAAAAGCTGAGCATTCTTTTATTTTTTTTTTCTTTTTGTTGCTGCTGCTTCTGTGCCTGTTTCCTGCACAATAACCAAATTGTTAGTCTCTTTCTTTTTCTAATAGCAAAATCACATGAAATAGTAAAATTAAATTGACCCAAAGCTAAAACTGCAACTCAATCAAAAATCAAAAATAATCTAAGTGAACACACACAAAATCAAAAATAAAAAATATGACCGAAAATGAAAATAAAATCGGCACAATCACCTAAATTACGACTCGACTATGCAACCTAATTTCAGAATGCCATCTCCGGCAACTGCACCAAAAACTTGTTGTGATTTTCTGTAAGTGCGGGGTTTATCGTTGTAATGCTAACGGGTGCCGATCATCAGGGATGGTTGTGAAATTAGATTACTAAAAATTCTAAATTAAAACTAAATGCTAAAATAACCAAGTCTCACGATTAGAAATCCACAAATTAATAGGCTAAATGAACAAGATTAATTCATATGCTTTTAACCCATCAACACTTTGCCACAATTGTCGGTTTAACAAGTCGGCGAAACAGAGCAAACAAACAAACAACAATCGAGCCCTGGGACATTCGAATATGCCTTGTTCTTTCCTGAATTTGAGTCTGAAGCTTGAGAAAAACTGAACTGAAGATCAGAATGGGGGGAAAAAATCTGAAACAAAAGGGAACAAATTGAAGAACGACAAATTCGAAAACCCAAGAAACTGAAACCTCCAAAATGCAAATTTTAACTTAAATTGAACAACCCAGAAACTAATTAAATTGAATTGGAATTCTACTATAACGAATCTACTACTTGAAACTGAAATCCCAAAAAAACGAAAATCCTGAACCCCCCAAGTCTGCTTTGACTGCACTGTTTCTTTTGCCCATAAAACGTAGCCTCGAGCCCCTTCAGCCCCTAATCAATTGCTTCATTTTCTCCTTCATGACCTCTTGATTGATGATGGGGATGATTAATGATCATTGATGCTATTGGGACTTTGAATGTCGATTATTGAAGGAGGAAAGAGAGCAGGGGAGTAATGTCCATGGCGGAGGAGGCTGATGCAATAGCAATGTCTGGCTTTTTGGTTCCTCTGTGTCAAGCAATGAAGAAGAAGGAGACCGAAAGGGCTTCGGGAATCTGGGTTAATGAGGAACAAAGAAGAGAAGATGAAGAGGCTAGGAATGGGGAACCTCGTGCTATGTTTTGCCACCCCTGTTCTCGGTCTGCTGTGCGTGAATGAGGACAGAAGGAAAAAGGAAGCGGGGGAAATAAGCCAGCTAAAGAGAGGAGCGAGTGGGCCAGCCCAAAAGAGAGGAAAGAAAAGGAAAGGCAGGTCTGGTATGTGAAAAAGAAGAGGGATGAGGCCGGACTGTGCTACTGGGCCGAGAAGGAGAAGAAGAGGGCACGTCTAGGCTGGCCCAAGCGAAAGAAAAAGAAATAAGAAGAAAAGAGGGAGTGCTGGGCTGGACTTCGTGCATGGGTTGGTCTGTCTTCCTCCTCTTCTTTTTATTTCATGATCCGCAATACTTCTTCTATATCCTTCGACACCCAATTTATCCAGATTTCATTATTCCAACAAAATAAATAAATACATATTAAAATCCTAATTTAATAATTTATTTTAGAGCAATTATTAGATAATAAAGGGTATAAAAATGTAATAATTTTAGGTTAAATAATTGTGGTGCCTCCCATCTTATATGCTGGTAGGACTAAAGAAATAAGGACAACCTTATGGCCAAAGCTAACTACAGTCCGACTGTGGTGTCTACCACAGTCTATGGTAAGCTGGTAACTGTGAGCCTCTTCATTTTTCCTCATTTATGTGGTTGAGAAGGCTTGAGTTCCTACAATTGAAGGTGTTTTTGGCTATGAGCTAGGGCACCATACTCACCCTAACACTCTTCTCACCCATTACTCTTAGGATTTTTCTAGTTTTTCTTGAAGCAAAAGAAAATTTGAAAGAACGAGTTGACCATTAGATGCTTGAAGATTAGAAGATGATTCAAGAATCTCAATTCCTGCTAAGCTTCTAGTCCTTTTATCTCTTCATTTGATTTAGATGTTATTTCGTTTAATAATAAGTACTTAGTTTAATCAAATCTAGGGACTAGTTTGCCGAAGTATTGATGTTGAGTCTTTAATCTCTAATTATTATGCTCAATATAATTTAGAATGGTTGTATTATATCTTGTCATTGTATTGATGTAAGTACGTTTGGCCAAATTTGCTTGCATATGTTAGATAGTTGAATGAAGTACTGAAAAGAGAAACTCACTATTAGACAAACAAGGGTGAACTTGATGTACTAATCCTTGACAGAGAATTACAAGTTGAAAGAAGACTTTAGCAGTCGAAATCTATAATCTAGACCAAAATGAGGGCATTTGAAAGAATTTTAGTTGGATTAGTGTAGGTAATTCAGTTTCTTTCGAAAAAGAAGATTGAGTTAAGTTAGCTTGCAATTCCTTTGAATCGTCCAAACTAGAGAACAGTACATGTTAAATTCAAAGATTCAACTCTTTAATTAGGGAAAACAAACCCCTAGATGATTTACTTTGATTGAATTCTCGAATAGCCAAATAACGTAGTTGAAACAACCTGTCAAAATTTGTTTGCTTAGCATTTTTGGTTGGATAAGACCTAGTAGATTGCTTTAGTCCTAGAAGAAGTATTTTATCTACACTACAACACATATGCCTTTGTGTGGGTTTCGTCGAGTTTTTGGCGCTGTTATCAACGACTAAAATTTGTCAACTATTGAGTTAATCCAAATGAATTTGACTAAGCACTTTTCTTTTCTTCTACTTTTTACCTTTTTTTATTTCTTTAGTAGTGTTTGTGTAAGTGCTTATAGGAGTTTTTCCCCTTTCATGCAAAGTCCATTTCTGTACGAACCCGCTCCTGAGATTGAATGGACTTTCCGTTTAAAGAGACAGAAGCAAAGGCTAGAAGAAATAAGGTGCAAGGCCCATAAAACTTCATATATAGTGGTCGATGAACATTGAAGAAGGACACTCTGGGATATTGCTACCTAGGAAGTCCAAGGCATTACTTCTAGTATTCCCCAACCAACTGTAGAAGCTCATAACTTTGAGCTCAAACCGACACTAATCTATGGTTCAACAATCGTAGTTTAGAGGCACCCCTATGGAGGATCCTAATCTTCACCTGCAGGTGTGCCACACATTGAAGGTAAACGGAGTTTCTACTGATGCCTTTCCCAATTTCCATTTTCATTAAGAGACAAGCCATGGGCATGGCTCCATTTATTGCGTTCAGGGTCCATGGAAAGTTGGGATGAGCTCACAAGGGCCTTTCTTACCAAATTTTTCCTACCTAGCAAGACGACAAGTCTGAGAAACCGAATCATTACCATCGCTCAAAGGGACGATGAGATGCTCTATGAAGGATAGGAGCTATTAAAGGACTTATTACACTTGTGCCCTCACCATGGGCTTCAAGAATGGATGATCATGTGAACTTTCCACAATGGCGTTACTCAACCCATGCAATCTACCATAGATGCGCCGACAGGTGGCACTGTGATGAATAAAATGGAGGACGAAGCATACAACATTATTGAGGATATTGCACTCAACAACGTCCAATGGTCTAATGGTCCAATGAGAGAGGCTAACCCAAATAGGTTGGAGGTAAGCTTGAGGTTCATGTACTTACTTTACTTTCTGCTAAGGTGGATGTTATGACTCAACGATTGGATCGTTTGAATGCCAATGCCGTAAAAATTCAAGTGCCCCTCCCCCATGTGAAATTAGTGGATTCGTTGATCCTTTGAATCTAAATTGCCAAGTGACGAGTCCATTTGCCCAAGATACTAGCGACCAATCTAACTATGTCAATTATAACTCAAGGCCAACCAATGACCCTTATTCCGACACCTATAATTCGGTGGAGGAATCATTCAAATTTCTCATATAGGTCTAACCCTCCCAACATGGCCCAAATGAATGCTAGGCCATCCCCAGGTTTCAAAGACCTCTTTTTTCCCCTGATAAGCTTCGCAAAAGTCTAACTTAGTAGTAATGATGGAGAGCATGCTTATGGCATATCAAAAGCAAGAGAAGTGCACAAAGCAATTAGCCTCTAACATTGATATGCTTACTACGTATAATAAGATGTTTGGAAGCCCAAGTGGCCCAACAAGCTAGCTCTTCACCTACACCTCCTGGTCAACTCCCCAGTAATCCTAAACCTAACGCTAGGGAGCATTGTCACGCTATAATTTTGAGGTGTGGCAAACAACATGAGGGGCCTAAAGTAGCTGGTGACTATTTCAGTTTGCAAGATGATGAGAATGTTGTTGAGAAAGAAGGGTGTAGTCCTTCTAGCAATGTACATGATGGCGCGAAGAATACTAATAAGGTTCATGAGAACCCTCAGTACACCTACACTCCTCTTTTACCTTTTCCTCAAAGAATGGCTAAGGATAAGCTTGTTCTGCAATTGGGAATTGTTTAGAAGTCTTAAAAAAGCTTTATAATAATATTTTATTCACCAATGCTTTCTTTCAAATGCCTTCTTCTGCTAAGTTTTTGAAGGATATTTTTTTCTAACAAAAGAAAGCTAGAAGAGCATAAGACCATAGCCTTGACTAAGGACTATAGTTCATGATTCACAATAAGCATCCTGCTAGGCTTGAGGATCATTGTAGTTTTTCCATCCCTTGCTTAATAGGAAATGTCTCTGTGGATAATGCATTGTGTGATTTGGGCTCAGGTGTGAGCTTGATACTCCTTTCTATGTGTAAGATGCTTGATTAGGAGAAATAAGACCTATTAGGGTTAGAGATTTATATGTGCCGGTTTCGTGATCCTTGAAATGGAAGAAGATATGCGCACCCTCATCATTTTTCAGAGGCCTTTCTTAGCCACTCTCTAGTGTTGTATTTATGTAAAGAATGCTAAATTGCCCTTTTATGTGGGGGGGTAATCACGTCGAGTTTAATTTGTCCAAGGCTTCTAAATTCCCTTCTATTTCTGATGAATGTTAAAGAATTGATGTGATTGAGTCTTTGGGAAGGGACAAAGTCACCAACTATGTTCTCAGTGACCCTCTTGAGTATTGTATGTTAAATGACGGTGCTTCTAAGAATGATAATCCTGAAGTTGCCATGTGTGCTCACTTCTTAGAAGCCTCTCCATAAATCCCACCTTTTATTGCAAAAGTGAAAGAGCTCATGAGTGATGATAAGTCCTCGTCCAATGAGGAGTATGCCTCCGAGGTAAAATTGAAACCCCTCTCTTCATCTTTAAGGTATGAATTCATTGGCCCCAACTCTATCTATCCTATGATTGTTAATGCTAATATGAGTGCATCTCAAATTGATTCATTGCTTAGAGCGCTTAGATTACATCATAAATGTAATGCCCTCAAAAAGTACACGATTTATTACTTGCATTCACTTGCTTAAGTTCAGCAATTTAAAATGCTAACCCAATGAACGGGGTGTTACCGCCGTCCAAAAAGGAAAAGGCTTCCCTTAAATATGAAAATTTAGCCATAACACCACAGTTTATCCTCAAAGGGCAATCACACCATTCAAAACATTTAGTTATATACAGAAACGATTCTAACATCCCAATCATGTCAAGGATTACACCAAAATACATAATCCAGTTCAAATATGCAGTTACAACTCCAAAATACATCATAATATGATATGATAGTGTCTCAGCACCCCTACACCGCCAGTCACATGGACAATCTTGGCTCACTTATCACCTTCAGCCGTCCTGCCCACCTGAGGGCGGTCCACTAAACACTTTCCTAAAACAAAACATAAAAACATTTCGAACTATGAGCCAAAGTTCAGTACATGCATTCCTGTAATGTTAAAGATTCACTAAAAAGTTAGTTGGGTCCGCTTTGTAGTTCATTTTAATTTTAAAACAGGAAATGAGACGCATATAAAACTAAATTGTCAATTATTATCTATTAGTGCACCTCTAAGTAATCGTTACGATCTGTGAGTAGGTGCACGCCTGCCAAGCCGACCGGGGGACCTGGCCTGAAGCCGCGCTTGTAACTGGGGGGCAAAGCCCTGTAACTGATAACTGATGGGGTCACTAATTATGTGATAAAGCACTGATTAAATTGATTCATTGATGTACTTATCGAAACATTACGATTTCGATAAATACGTACTGGTTTCTAAAGATACAGGCAATGAACATACCTGGGAGCTTTAAATGCAAGTTCACGGTGTAATAAGATGCACTAAAGTGAAGAGAATGAAAGTTTAGGCCTTGATTTTTGTGCCTAAGAAAGAGGCATGAATGATCCTTGGTGCTTGAGGGAGTGAGAGGGGTGGTCAGGGTGGTGAGTTGTGGATGTTTGGTGGCTGTTTGGTGGTTGAAAGGTGGCTGGAATGGTGGTGCTACTACTGCCGGCTGCGGGGTATGAGAGAAGGAGCAGAGAATAGGAGAGAGAAAGTGATTAGCATTTACTTAGTGTAAAACAAAGGCTTTGCAAAATAAATACTTGGCTCTGAATTAATCCCAAAAAATTACTTTTTACTAAGCATAATTAACGCCTAACTAAGGATAATTAGCTAAACAAAGAGGGAAAGTCTTGGTGGACCGAAATTTTCCTTAAACGGGCTCGGGTTTGGAAAAGAGTTGAAACCGAGTGCGTTTACAAAGTTTTTTTTTTCAAAACTCGAGATTAAATGGTTTTGGTGTCATGAAAAATAATTATATAGCTTAATTCACAAATATCAAGGCCTAATATCGATCTCCAAAACCTGACAAAAACAAAAATCCGAATTGCAAGGTGAGGCCTATTTAAATTCTAGCAATTGAAATAACAAAGAAAACGATGATTTAAATGCGATGAAATTAACCATATGGATTAATGAGATGAATAAATATGATTTAGGGTCGGACTATTACAGTTTTCCCCCCTTAAAAAGTTTCGTCCTCGAAACTGATGAACTTAACCATAACATGCAGGATTACCTTGAATAAATGTTGGTACTTGGTTTTCATTGCCTTCTCGGCCTCCCAAGTAGCTTCTTGGGAGGTATGGTTCATCTAGAGTACTTTAACCAATGGTATCTACTTCTTGTGCAGCTTCTTGATCCTATGATCTAGTTTTTGGACAGGACGCTCCTCATATACTAGATCTTCAGTGATTTCGATAGGTTCAGATATAATGGTATGGTCTAGATCTGGCATATATTTCCTAAGCTGAGAGATATGAAACACATTATGCACGTGCTCAAGTTCTAAAGGCAGATCTAGATGATAAGTGATGGGATTCGACTTTTCAATGATTTCATACGGTCCAATGTACCTTGGACTCAGTTTGCCCTGTACTCCGAACCTTTTGACACCTCAGGTTGGTGAAACTTTCAGAAAAACTTTATCGTCTATTTGAAACTCCAGAGGCCTTCTTCTTTTGTCCGCATAACTTTTTGGTCGACTTTGGGCAAACCTGATATGTTCCCGAATCTTTCTTATTGTTTCAGTGGTCTCTTGAATCATTTCAGGTCCTATGATCAGTATCTCGTCCAAATCACTCCAGCACAATGGGGTTCAACATTTTCTCCCATATAAAGCCTCAAATGGGGCCATTTTGATGGTGGACTGATAGCTGTTGTTATAAGAGAACTCCACTAACGGTAAGTCATCTTCCCACTTCCCTTGGAACTCCAATACACAAGCTCTCAGCATGTCCTCCAAACTTTGATTCACTCTTTCAGTTTGTCCATCTGTTTCTAGGTGATAGGAGCTACTGAAGTTTAGTTTGTTCCCAAAGGCCTTTTGAAGTGCTGGCCAGAAACATGCTCAGAATCTTTGATCCTTATCTGAGACTATGCCTAAAGGGATCCCGTGCAGATGGACTATCTCCTTACCATACAATTGGGATAGTCTTTCAACTACCCAAGTATCCTTAATTGGCAGGAAATGAGCCGACTTTGTGAGTCGATCTGCTATGACCCAGATATCTTTCTTTTTCGAGGCAGAAAGGGGTAAACCCATAACAAAATCCATCAAGATCGAATCCCACTTCCAAGTGGGAATTTCTAAGGGTCGTAGCTCACCCACAGGACGTTGATGCTCTGCTTTAACTTTCTGGCAAGTTAGACACTTATTCACATATTCTACAACATCCTTCTTCATATTATTCCACCAAAATCTGCTTTCTTAATTCCCCATTTTTGGGCACACATAGGCGATTCTGGAACTGCGGAGTCCCATCCTCGTGTACTACACATCCCGGAGACTTCCCTTCTTCTAAATTTTGCTTTATTCTTTGGAGTTCGGGATCACTTTCCTGGTTCAGTTGAATTTCTTCCACTAGGGAAGACTGTATAGTGAGTGCTGATAATTGAGCATTTGTTTGCCTGTGGGACACTAATTGAAACCCAAAGTCTTCAAGTTCTCTCAAGAGGTTCAATGTAATCACCACAGTGTTTGAGCTATATTGCGCCTTCCTATTCAGGGCATCCACCACCACATTTGCTTTACCGGAATGATATTAAATCTGCAAATCATAGTCTTTAAGCAACTCAAGCCAACGCCATTGCCTCAAATTGAGCTCCTTCTGGCTGAAGATATACTTTAAACTTTGATGATCAGTATAGTTCTTGCATGGTACCCCATATAAATAATGTCTCCAAATTTTCAATACAAAGACCACGGCTGCTAACTCTAGGTCATGGGCAGGGTAGCTTTTCTCATACGGCTTGAGTTATCGAGAGTCATAAGCTACTACTTTATCCTCCTGCATCAGTACGCACCCTAGACCGTTCTTCGAAGCGTCACTATAAACTGTATACTCCTTCCCTTCGATTGGTAACGTGAGGATTGGGGCGGTAGTTAGTCACTGCCTTAGCTCTTGGAAAGTTTTCTCACATCTTTTAGTCCACTCGAATTTGTTTGCTTTCTTCAGTAGATTGGTCAGTGGTGAAGCTATTTTCAAAAAGTCCACCTAGAAAGCTTCTAATCTCAGTGACATTGGTAGGCCTTGGCCATTCTGTGATTGCTTCCACCTTCTGGGGGTCAAGTTTAATTCCTTACTTTTGTAACCACATGTCCCAAAAATACCACTTCCTCCAACCAAAATTCACATTTCTTTAACTTGCCATAGAGTTGATGCTCCCTCAAAGCTTGCAATACTGTCCGCAAATGATCAGCATGTTCCTCCTTATCCTTAGAATAGATAAGGATATCATCTATGAACACCACTACGAACTTGTCTAAGTAGGGTCTGAAAACCGTGTTCATAAAGTCCATGAAGGCTGCAGGAGCATTAGTGAGACCAAAAGGCATCACTGTGAACTCATAGTGACCATACCTCGTCCTAAACATTGTCTTAGATATGTCGTTAGGTTTAATCCTAAGTTGATGGTACCCTGACCTCAAATCAATCTTAGAAAACACTCCTACTCCTCGTAGTTGATCAAACAAGTCATCTATTCGTGACAGAGGGTATTCATTTTTAATGGTAATCTTGTTCAACTCCCTGTAATCAATACGTAGCCTTAAGGTTCCATTCTTCTTCTTGACAAACAGCACTAGGGCAACCCATGGTGACGCACTTGGCCCAATAAAGCCCTTTTATAATAACTCATCTAGCTGAATCTTTATTTGCTTAAGCTCAGTTGGGGCCATACGATACGGGGCTTTAGAAATAGGTTGGGCTCCAGGAATTAATTCGATTCCAAAATCAATTTTCCCCTACGGGGGTAGTCCTGGTAACTCCTCAGGAAAAACATCTTCAAATTCACAAACTACAGGTATATTCTCCACTTCCTCATCTTTTATTTGGGTGTCAATAGCATAGCACCAATATCCAATACACCCCTGATATAGTAGCTTATTTTCTTTCATAGTAGAGATAAATAACAAGATTTTGCCTCTCTCTGCCCAAAAAAACACACTTTTCTACCTTTTTCATCTTTCAAGATAACCTTATGATCTTCACAGTCAATTTGGGCTCCATAAGTGTGCAACCAATTCATTCCATAAATGATGTCAAAATCAGACAAATCAAATTGAATCAAATGCACAGGGAAGGTGGTTTCTCTAATGGTGATGAGGACAAGTCCATAAGAGAGGGGGCACTCAATCACAGAATTGTTGGGTAGCTTAATTCTATAATTGGTTTGCATCCGCCTGTTCTCAAGGCTCAATTGTATAGCAGATCGGGTAGATATAAAAGAATGGGTGGCACCCGAATCAAATAATACACAAAATGGCTTTGAATTTAAAAAGAGAGTTCCAGTGACTACCATACTAGAGGTAGCAGCTTTCTTTTTGTTCATCACAAATGCCCTTCCTGCGACTGCAGGCCTTGAAGGCAGAGGTCCCTGGTGAAGCGAAGCCAAGGGTTTTACTGCGCCCTTGTCTACAGCTTTTAATCGTCGAGGGCATGCAGCGATGAGGTGTTCAGGACTTCCACACCACATGCATTTGTTGGTGCCAACTCGGCATTCAGGAGTGGTGTGATTTGTTCTTCCACACTTCATACAGGGTGCTGTCGAGCCTACAGAATGGCTTTTAGAGGAAACATGAGTAGGTTTCTTCTGGTTCTAATTCACACTCTCACTCGAAGTCCCCCGCTCAAACCCCTTTCTCTTGCGATTGATTGGATTCAATGCTCTCAACTCTGTCTTCACTCATTCCACTTCAGCTGCGTGCTCATATAGTTCTTGGTAAGTCAAAATTGGTTGTCCAACTAACTGATTTCGAATGTAGAAGCCCAAGCCCTCCTCAAACCTTCTCATCTTTAACCTTTCAGATGACACAAATTCAGGGACAAACCTAGATAATTCTGTGAACTTACTAGCATACAGCAGCACTGACATGCTACCGCTTATTTTTAATTCCATAAATTCTTTCTCCATTTGCCTTTGCACCACAACTGGATAAAATTTCGCCCTTAACTCACTCAGGAATTTATTCCAGGTAAATTCAGGCCCTACGAGCTTATCCTTCACAATATTCCATCAAATGTCAGCTTCACCTGACAAATAATACGTCCCAATGTTTATTTTCTTTTCCTCTGGTGCCTCAACTACTGTGAAAATTTTCTCCATTCCCCTTACCCATTCCTCCAATACCACTGGATCACAATTCCCATCACACAATTTAGGGTTGCGCCGCGCTACCCTATATGCCAATTTATCCTCTTCATGAGGGGTTTCAACAGGTACCTAGGGAATCCGCTTCATCAATTCAGCAACTAAGGTTGGCCAGTAACTCGGGTTTCCTAAGTTGCTAGCTAAATCAGAGGGCAACGGTGGCGTGTCACCATGTTGTGGCTTCTAGCACGAGGCTTAATCACCCGATCCCTGGCCTTGCTCTAAATTGTCCTCGACATGAACCCCAATGTTATTTTGTACCGACTGAGACATTCTGATCATACATTAAATGAAACAATTCAAACACCGGAATCCTCCAGACATATAAGATAAAGATGCCTAATAAATACATAGGAGATGGCTCAAAGATTATTTCATAACTCAAAGCATCATCATTTCATTTCACAACTGCTTACTTACATACATAGTTGCTGATTTATATACATAAGCAACAAAAGCACATTACACCTAGCTGAGTAAGCAAGACTAGCTCTGACTCCTACCCTATCACTAAACACTAAATAGCCCCTAAACACCAGATCCGTCACATGACCAAAAAGAGTTACGGATTATGTCATCACGGTCGGAGAGGATTGGACTAATTATGTACAATGTCAGATGCCACATAAAATATAACTATCCAATCCAACCATACCATATGTACATACAGGGCTCAAAATGAAAACCACTTCACCAATCCCTAAAACCACCTAACGATCCCTAGATGGATCGTAATCTGGGTCAGACTCATCATCAGGTTCTTCACCTGAATCGAAGCTGCTCGTAGATGCCTCTGACTCGGCATCATCGACCTCTTGCTGAGCCTGTTGCGGCCCCATCAACTCGTCAGCCTCCTGCTCCCATTGCTGCTCTACCTCTACCTCATCAATGTCTTAATCCTCCGTGGGATCATCCTCCTCAAGATTCTCCTCCTCTCCCTGGTGGTCCTCATCCCCAGAGCTAATCACCACTAAATCTGGGGTGTCAGGGAGGTCTATCACCACATAAGCCTCCCCAGGGCTATCAAGCATTAGTGGGGTGTCTAGTGTAAGCGGGAAGGGTGGCCCCTGTGCTGGTGCTGGCAGGGAGAGTGGCCCCTGTGCTGGTGCTGGGGCTGTAGGTGAGGGATGGGCTTGATGTAGGGGAAAGACGTGCTGAAGAGTTTCCATAGTAATTCCCCTCAACTCAAACTCCTCTCTCAACAACAACTCAGTAGTGAGAGTCGTCCAAGCCCCCTGGGCCTGAAACTCAAGCCCGTCTAAGCCTGGAGTCCCTGTTATCATAAAGTCATGATAACGATGCCTAAACTCCACCCACGGGCCAACCAGGGGTAAGGACCCAAGCAGTCTCTGTGCACGAACCGTAATACTGCGGAACTCAGAGTAAGGGTCCTGGGCACGTACATCTATACTAGCATGTAGCAGTGCAATGTGAGCAATCATAGATCCACCCGGCAACATATTAACGCCATAAGGATCCATCTAATGAAGAAAACACATAAATGAGAGGCATACATATGAGGCATACATATCAATAAATAAGGAACATGCAACTGGAAGCAACTTGCATTTTAATATCGTTACTACACTCCTAATATCACTCTAGCAATATACGATAGCCTCCTTACGATGACCATCCTCACCCTATAATTTCTAACTCTGCCTTCCTCAAGAAAATCTCAACCTGTCTCTGATGCCAAATCTGTAACGCCCCAAAAAAGTACATGATTTATTACTTACATTCACTTGCTTAAGTTCACCAATTTAAAATGCTAACCTAATGAACAGGGTGTTACTGCCATCCAAAAAGGACAAGGCTTCCCTTAAATATGAAAATTTATCCATAAAACCACAGTTTATCCTCAAAGGGCAATCAGACCATTCAAAACGTTTAGTTATATATAGAAACGATGCTAACATCCCAATAATGTCAAGGATTAAACCAAAATACATAATCCGATTCAAATAACAGTTAGAACTCCAAAATACATCACAATATGATATGATAGCATCTCAGCACCCCTACACCACCAATCACATGGACAATCGTGGCTCACCTATTACATTCAGCCGTCCTGCCCGCCTGAGGGCGGTTCACTGAACACTTTCCTAAAAGAAAACATAAAAACATTTCGAACTATGAGCCAAAGCTCAGTACATGCATTCCTGTAATGTTAAAGATTCACTGAAAAGTTATTTGGGCCCACTTTGCAATTCATTTTAATTTTAAAACAGGGAATGAGATGCATATAAAACTGAATTGCCAATTATTATCTGTTAGTGCACCCCTGAGTAACTGTTACGATATGTGAATAGGTGTACACCTGCCAAGCCGACCGGAGGACCTGGCCTGAAGCTGCGCGGGTAACTAGAGTGCAATGCCCTGTAACTGATAACTGATGGGGTCACTAATTATGTGATAAAGCACTGATTAAATTGATTCATTGATGTACTTACCAAAACATTACGATTTTGATAAATACATACTGATTTCTAAAGATAAAGGTAATGAATGTACCTTGGAGTTTTAAATGTAAGTTCACAGTGCAATAAGATGCACTAAAGTGTAGGGAACAAAAGTTTAGGCCTTGATTTTTGTGCTTAAGAAAGAGGTATGAATGAACCTTAGTGCTTGAGGGAGTGAGAGGGGTGGTTGGGGTGGTGAGTGGTGGATGTTTGGTGGCTGTTTGGCAGTTGAAAGGTGGCTGGAATGGTGCTGCTGCTGCTGCTGGCCGTGGGGTATGAAAGAAGGAGGAGAGAATAGGACAGAGAAAGTGGCTAGCATTTACTTGGTGTAAAACAAAGGCTTTGCAAAATAAATACATGGCTGTGAATTAATTCCAAAAAATTACTTTTAGCTAAGCATAATTAAGGCCTAAGGGTAATTAGCTAAACAAAGAGGGTCAAGTCTTAGTGGATCAAAATCGGCCTTAAATGGCTCGGGTTTGGAAAAGAGCTGAAATCGAGTGCATTAACAATTTTTTTTTTCCAAAACTCGAGATTAAATGGTTGTGGTGTCATAAAAAATAATTATATCGCTTAATTCATAAATATCAAGGCCTAATGTCGATCTCCAGAATTTGACAAAAACAAAGATCCGAATTGTAAGGCGAGGCCCATTTAAATTCTCCCAATTGAAATAACAAAGAAAACGATGATTTAAATGCGATGAAATTAACTACATGGATTAATGAAATGAATAAATATGATTTGGGGTTGGACTATTACAATAAAGACTATAGATGACTTAAAAGGAATTCACCATTCAGTGTGCATGCATCACATTTTGATAGAAGAATACCATAAACCCTCAATTGAGCATCAAAGGACATTAAATCTTAATATGAAAGAGGTGGTTAAAAAGGAAACTCTTAAATTGCTTAAGGCCGGCATTGTCTACCCTGTGTCTAATAGTAAATGGATGAGCTTGGTGCATGTTGCGCCTAAGAAAGGGAGGATGACGGCTGTGAAAAATGGGAACAAAGAATTAATTCCCACCAGGACAGCCATGAGTTAGCATATGTGCATTGACTATATCAGGTTATACAAAGCCTCCCGTAAGGACCATTTTTCTGTTCCCTTTCTGGACCAAATGCTTGAGAGGTTAGCTACGAATTCCTATTATGTGCTACCTAGATGGGCATTCCTGGTTTTTCTATTCCCTATATAAAGGGTGATGACACTTGGGTTATGCAATGCCCCCGCCATCTTTCAACGTTACATGATAGTCATTTTGTCTAATTTTATCAAGGACATTATGGAGCTGTTCATGGATGAGTTCTATGTGTACGGAACATCTTTTGATCATTGCTTACATAATTCATCCCAAGTTTTGCAAAGATGTGAAGATATGAATTTGGTCTTGAATTGAGAGATATGCCATTTTGTGGTGCAAGAGGGGGTTATCCTTAGGAAATACTGTCTCTAATAAATCCATTGAGGTTGACAGATCAAAGGTAGAGGTGACTAAGAAATTACCCCTACCTGCTTCCGTTAAGGGTGTGAGGAGTTTTGTTGGACATGGTTTCTACCGGTGGTTCATTAAAAATTTTTTAAAAATTACAAAACCTATGACCCAATTGCTTATAAAGGATATGCCTTTTAATTTTAATGATGAATGTTTGAGTGCTTTTCTCAGGTCAAAACAAGCATTAATTTCTGCTCTGGTTATGTGAGCCCCAATTTGGGCTCTCTTTTGAAGTGATGTATGACACAATCAATTTTGCGTTGGGACCGTTTTAGGACAAATGAATGACAACTAGCCATGTGCCATTTATTATGGGAGTCGAACTTCCGCTGTCGCTCAAGCGAATTATACCACCATGGAGAAGGAGTTCCTAGCGATTGTATTTGCCTTGGAGAAATTCTGGTCATACTTGATTAATTCTAGGGTTATAGTATTCACCGATTATGCAGCATTGAAGTACCTAATGAAGAAGTCTAATTCTAAGCCCTGTCGTATTTGATATGTTCTCCTCCTGCAAGAGTTTGACTTGGACATTCAAGACAAAGCCAGACTAGAGAATGTGGTTATTAATCACTTGTCCCGCTTAGGCCCTAAGGCCACTTCTAGTCAAGAGCTCCACATAGACGACTCCTTTCTAGATGAATAACTCCTAGCAATTTCCAACTAGCCACTCCATGGTATGCTAAATTAGTAAACTATAAAGTACATGGAGTGTTGCCTCCCAGGTAGACTTATCCATAAAAGAAAAAGTTCTTAGCCGACACTAAGTATTATGTGTAGGAGGAGCCCTTACTGTACAAGTTATATAGAGATGGTATCTATTGATAGTGTTTGCCCGAACATGCGGTCCCTTATGTCCTTCATCATTGCCATGCTTTAACATATAGAGGACACTTCAATTTGGATAAAACAATTGCCAAAGTTCCTCAAGCAGGCTTTTACTGGCCTATTCTCTTCAAGGATGTAAGGAAATATGCCCTTAAACGTGATCGATACCAACGAATGGGGAATATCTCCAAGCAACATGCGATGCCTTAAAGTGGGATGATTGAGATAGAGCTCTTTGATGTTTAGAGGATTGACTTTATAGGTTCATTCCCTTTATCTCATAACAAACTCTACATCCTAGTGGCGATCGACTATGTTTCGATGTGTAGTAATGACTCCAAAGTGCTAGGCAGGTTCCTTAAGAAGTATATTTTCACACGATCTAGTACACCAAGGGCACTCTTGAATGACAATGGTACTCATTTTTGCAATAAGCCATGAAGTCTCTCTCGAAGAGGTATGGTGTATTTCACAAGGCTGTTGCACCTTATCACCCCCCAACTAGTGGTCAAGTTGAGCTCTCTAACCACGAATTAAAGAGTATCCTAGAGAAGATAGTTGATCAATCCTACAAACATCAGTCTTAGAAGCTTGATGATGCTCTTTGGATATACTTAACTGCTTGTAAGACTCCTTCAAGAACTACACCATACCGGTTGGTGTTCGAAAAGTTTTGTCCCTCACTGGTTCAGTTAGAACATGAGGTGAATTCGGCAATTAGGATGCTCAATTTTGATCTTAAAGCTGTCGGCAAGAAGCGGATGTTGTAATTGAGTGAGCTTGATGAACTGACGTTAGAAGCATATGAGAGCTCCAAGATCTACAAAGAACGGACCAATCTATTGCATGACAAATGGAATGAGAAGAAATGGTTTGAGGAAGCTGATACGGCTCTCTTATTTAACACCAAGTTATGATTATTCCCGGGTAAGCTGAGGTCTCGCTGTTGGGACTGTTTCAAGTCGCTAAGGTCTTTCTGCATGGAGTAATTGAGGCATAGAGTGAGTCCAATTATGTGTTCACGGTAAATACACAGTGACTTAAGGCTTATTTGATGGGGGAACCCATCGACAAGGCCATTGTGCATATACTAACTGATCCCGTCCAACCATTAAAAAAAGGGTCAAGCTCTCGACTTTAGAAGAGCGCCTCTTGGAAGGCAACCCAAGTGCTTTTTTGTTTTCCTTTCTTGATGTATGTAGATTGTTGGGTGTTTTCATTTTCAAAAAAAAAAATAAAAAAAAGAAGCAAATGAAAACAAAGAAAAAAAGCTGGGAGACAAACATTAAGGTTAGCATACAGTTGTTACCCTGGTCTGGGATGGTACTTCCCAGCTTCTTTGGCAACAGCTACCACGGACAGTCCGTGGTGCTCACCACGATCTGTGATCAACTATTGCGGGCCACGATCAAGGGTTTTGGCCACAGTGCCCCTTCTACAACGTTTCACTTTCTTCTCTTACCGGACACACTCTCTCTACCTCTCTCCTTCTCTCTCTAAACAACTCCACTAACAAACCTCTCAACCTTCCGTTTTTCCACCATTTTTCACACAAATTCTCTTAAATTTCTCCCTTTTTCTGGCATTTCTCTTATTTGCTCTTTTTTTTTTTACCACAAATTTTGGCTTCTTCTTCCTTATCTACCCATCGTTTCAACTCCATCTCTCTTACTTCACCATGATCATCCATTCCTCCTTTAAAGTTCATATTTTTCCCTGACATTCACTTTTCCTACACTTTATTACCACAAAACCACCCCCATTCCTGCATTTTTCTCCCATTCATACTCCTTATCATCCCTTGTTAAGCACTTTTCCTTTAATTTCACTCAAGACTTTCGATGGCACCCAAGAAGCTAAGAAGCACCCAAGGAGAGGGTCCATCCAGCCAAGTACGTCTATGACCTAGAAAGATTTTCTCGAACATTCAGCACCACAAGGAACCGTGGTAATGCCCTTCACCCACTTGGTTTAATTCATCCCAATCATGTTGCATGTTACACTTGCTTAAATAGTATACTAGTTGTTCCTACACGTTTTTATGATGTTGGTTTGTTAGCCTAGTTGGGATTGTTGGATGACATTAAATGGTTGTTTGCCTGGGGTGGGATGGGCCAGTCCATTGAAATGAAGGACCACATCTATTTGGACCTCACCCTCAAATTTTTGAGTAATTTGCATGTAGAGGTGACTCAAGGTCGACGATGTCAAGAAGCGTGCATTTTTTTCTGTTTATAAGGAGAATTCCATGAATTAAACCTTGGTACCCCCAACAACATGTTTGGTTTTTCCCGTAGCTTGGACTTCGCTTGGTGTCAATTCCCCTCAGAATTCAACCTGAATGCTTTTTGGGATGAGATTTCCAGGGTACAATGCAAGTACATACAAGCGCACCTTCATTAGGAATCCTTATATCCGGGTGGCCCAATGCATGCCTTCGTCCAGTCCCTTTTCTAGGGACGATAGTATGAATGTCTCCATATTGTCTCAGCTGTACTTTTTGTCTAGTGTGATGAATCGGCATCAGGTTGACCCTTGGTCTTTGTTGGCCCATCAATTATATAGTATTACTATAAGTACTACGTGTAGGATAGTCATTAGGGGTCACACCACTACCATTGCTAGATTTTCAAGTATTGAGCCAAACCCCGAGGATCTAGTTCAGGGTCCGAGCGGCTTGATGCAGTTGCTTTTAAACAAATAAAATTTTATAAGGTTGAGTCTGAGCAGTTGTGTGGGGTATACCCTGGGAATCAGCTTTTATCGCTTTTCAATGTTGAGAGGACCACCTTACTTCGTCGAGCTAACCTTTCGTGGTTACATAGTGATGCTGATATTGTCCCTCATGCACCACCTCAGCCCCCACCTACTCATCATGCCAACCTTAGTTTTTCCTCCCACCCTTCTTCCCATGACTATGAGGAGGTTCAGGCCACCCTTAGGCTCATTCAAGCAAAGGAAGCCTCCCTCTACACCTATGTTAAAGCTGAGAATGCAGCCCTTCCTGAATTTGTCCAAAAGTGGCACGATAAGCTGCATGGGTGATAGCTAATAGAAAAAATTAAAGCTTTAATATTTATAAACTCCAAGTGGAAGGTTTATCGCTAAGTACTTGTGGTGTCATCCACTGTGAGTTGGGTTTCAAGTACTACAATTTAGCTCAAGTGTTTCAATCTAGGCTAAACGAATAGGAATGAAAGGAAAAGGAACTAAACTACTAAGGTAGACCGAAAGGACCTTGATTATAATTAAACCCAAGATTAGTAAACTAATCAGGTCAAACCCTCACCTTTCCAAATTATGCTAGCATTCAAAGGTCATCCAGTACACCATGGAAGCTAGCCCAAGCCCTCTTTCAACGGTTAAAGGCTAGTGTAATTGCTTTAACAACCTGTTTTTACGGGGTTGGCCCAATGAAACTACAAGAGTAGCAACCCTAGGTGCTGGTAGAATTTGGACTATTTTTATATTTAAACGCTAGCTGTTCTCTCACCCCATACTGAACAATGGACATCACCTTTCAGCATAAGTCAATTGCCCCAAAACACATATCAAAACTCTCTCAAACATTTCATCGAACACTTGGTGGGCATGAAAGAAAACCCCAAATTCGAGCATAGACAAGATTAGCAAGGGTTTAAACAAAAACAATTAGCTATCTTAAGGGTTAATCACTATCATTAATCACAACTAAACATACAAAAAATTCAAAGCAAAGAATTAATAAAGTAGCAAACGAAGCAAGAAGCAAGAAATTAAAGAGAGACGGATGTGAAACTTAGTGCTCCATAGCGAAATCCACAACCTTCTACATAATATACACTAATCTATCTAATTTATTCTCTCCCTAATGGGGTCTTGGTGAAAAAAACCTAAACTAAAACCTAGTCTTAAAAACCTCTTAAAAATCCTCACCAAAATCAACCAAGAAGCCCCTTTTATGCTGGTTAAACTGATAAAGTGCTGAAAGCGAGGTGGGGTGGTGATAGGTCGTCGGCACCATGATGGTTGGTCATTGCCACCCCCTAGAAGGTGGCCTCCACTGCATGGTGGGCATCACAGCCGTCGCCTAGGCAACCAGCACCCATAGTAGCCCTTCTTTCTCAGGTCCTTGACCTCCTTACTCCTCCTCACCCCTTTCGCTGCACTTGCATAATTGAATTTATTGCTTACAAAAGTTAAATAAAGCAAGTGAAAATCCTGAAATTACATTATTTTATGGCCTAAAATTTGGCAAGAAAGGCGTGAAAAATGCAACAATTTAGTACCAAACAATAGCCTCCCAAAACTAATATTTTCTGGACTTTAGGGCCTGTCTTCATACCTATCGAGATTGGCATATCTCTCTAGGCCATCCAAACTTGAGAAAAGGACATGTTAAATCCAAAGATTCAACTGACTAATTAGGCAAGACAAATCCCTAGATGCTTTACTTTGATTGAATTTTCGAATAACCAATTTGCATAGTTGAAACAACCCCCTATAATTTATTCTGGTAGCATTTTTGGTAGGACAAGACTCAATGGATTGCATTGGTCCCAGAGTATGATATTTTATCTGGCCTGCATTACTCGTGCATATACGGGTAGTGCCAAGAAATAACACAGCCACAAACTCTCCAAAGATTGATTGAGCTAGGGGATGCATACGTTTCACTTCTTCACATGTGCCGGATTTTACCATCAATAAGGTAAATAATGTCTTGCTCTTATAATGGCACTCTCCACCCTTGTTTCACTCATATATAGGCTTTTCTCACTTACATTCCTTGGTTTAAATTTAAGAGGTTTTTGTGGGGGTAATGGGGTCAAAGTAAGACTATGACACTTATGTTTGAATGCATAAGTATTAGCATACCTATCATGATTCACTTGATTATCAAGCAACCAGGGCCTACTAAGTATCAAGTGATACAAATCAATAACACGGACGTCACATAGTACCTCATTATAATATTAACCAGTTGAAAATATAATAAGAGCTTGCTCAGAGATAATTACTTCGCTTCCTTACTTGAACCATTGAAGAGAATAAGGGGTGCTATACACCTTGGGAGGAAATTGAAGCTTGTCAATGAGTATTGTTGAAACTACATTGGTGTAACTCCATCCATCGATAACGAGCTCACGTACGTTGGGTTGGTTCACAAGGAGCTTCTTGAACATGGAGTGCTCATTGAACTACTAAGAGTTCGCCCACATCCGCATTGATCAAAGTGTGATCCTTACCTTTGAAAACCTTCTAACTTGTTGCTTCCCCAATAACTTAGATTTCTTCCATTTCTCTAATGATAAGAGTTCCTTGATTAGGACAATAACTTAGAAGTGTCTATAACCATGGTATTTGAAGCACTTCTGACCCACCAACCTCTTTAGTGGCTCACTAGCAATCCCATTACCCTTATCAAGGATTTTAGTGGTTGTATGGTGATAAGCCCTTAAAGTGTACTATATTTTGAGGTCATTCTGTACCATTTTTGCGGACAATTATGCGTTTTATGCTATATTAAGCACTCCACTTTTTGTTTTATGCTCAGGTGTGCGTCTTTTCTGTGTTTTGCTAGTTTTTGGACTATTTTAACCCAAATTTGACCCGTAAATGAGTGTAGCTTTACCTCTAACAGACACCTCTTAGTCATTATGTTCGTGGAAGAAAGAAAGAACAAACGAATGTTGAAACAGAGCTCACCGTAGATGGCTTGTGAGGGTGCCCATGGTCCATGGTTGACATCTTTCCCTCAAGCCTGTTTGTTTTCTTGCGACTACTCGACTTCCGAGCAGTTTTGCTATGAAAGACATGTTTTCAGCCTCATTCCACACCCCTCATTCTTTTCTTCCTCTCCTCAACTTCATGAATTAGATTAGAATTTAGATTAGGGGAAGTGCGAGTGAATTGAAGTGAACATTTGTAAGGATTCCATGCTGAGTTTGCAATCGACGGATTCAAGCGCGTTATTTGGCCAAGCATTTCTCTTCTCTTCTCCTCCCTTCCGCATTATCTTTGGATTTATGGCTTGTAATTTTGATTATCTTTTGTTGTTCTGATATTGGATTTATGCAAATACTAGTTACGTTCTTGATTTGATTAATCTCTTGTAGTATTTTGGAATTGTTGGATTGTTTTATTAGATCCTAGAAGTTTATTGTCTTGCAAGAAATTTTATCGTTTCATGTATGTTTTGGGATTGGATGAAGAATTGAAAGGTGAAATTCAGCGTAGAGCCCTAGGATTTGACTTGATTAGGTGGAGTCATTAGAAAGCCAAACCGGTTGAGAAAACACAAATATGATAATTGCATGCTTAATGAACCTAAATAAATTAAGAGCCCTTGAGAAATGGTGATTAGTTAGATTTGGATATTTCACTTCACCTTAAAAGAGAGTTGTGATACTTCAATTATCAGCTTTAATACAGCCAATTGAGGAAGAAGTGCATGATTAATGCATGAATTAAGAGATTGCTCATTTTGTGTAATTTCTTCACTATTTATTCATTAGATTAGATAGCTGATTGGTTTAATTTTAATGTCAAGCACTGATTTGCTTGGCCCATCGCAAGGGGATAAAGCCCAACAAATCAACCTAGTCTTTGTGGGATTGACCTTGATTTGCTACAACACTGCCGTGCACCTGTGGCCCTATCAAGCTATTGGCCCTGTTGTCGGGGACTAGCGTTGAATATTGGGTTATTCCCAATAGGTTTGACTATGCATTTTGTTTTTCTTTGGAAAAAAATGAAAAAGTTGAAGATAATAAAATTAAAATTTTTGAGACACTACAAGAAAGGTTGCTTCCCTCCACATTTAATTTTGGTAATAACCTTACTTATAAGGGTAGAGATAGCAGTTGCCCATAGCTCGGCTAAATGTGGGGAAGTTATGTGTGCGGAAGTGCTCTCCACACTTAATGAAAATGTGGGTAGACCTATATTTCCTAGACTTGTAGATGCGGAGTAATTACTAATTACCCACAATTTATATATGGCCATTTTACGCTGTTTTCACTCTGAAAGATGCAAGAAGTCATAATTTCCCCCACATTAAAAAGGGTTACTAGTGCCGTTTTAGTTTTTTAAAAAATAATGCTAGTAATTAATATAAAACTTATTAAGTTGAAAATAGAACATTTATAAACAATTGTTCTTTTTTAATTAACAAGTTTAATACTAATTACCAGCATTATCCCATATAAATGAATAAAATTAACAAACCAACAAATTAAAATGGATGAAACATCAATTAATTAAATAAATTACACATTAATGCTGAAAAAAAAAGTAATTGCAGACATAGCAACAAAGACTAGGGTAATCAAAACTAAATATTCTTGCATTATTTTGAAAACATCCTGCTGAAATTTTTTTTTTTTTTGGGTTGTAGCTGGCTAATTGAACATTTTATTGCTTTATATACTACCTACAACTATACTTTGAAAACATGCCTAACGTCCAAGAATATATAAAAAAATCTCCATCTTCGTTTTCTTCACTGAGAGATGTTAGCTCCAGAAATGCAACCTATTGGACAATTGAAACACACAGAAAAATGAATTATTAGAAAAAATCACCAAAGAGATTAACTAAGACATAGGCAGTACATCAGTCCCACAAGTCTAGCACTAATCCACATGGCAATGGAAAAAAAACTCACCATAACTGAGTTCAACTAACAATAGAACTCCAACCAAGTTCAACTAATAGTAGAACCCAACTAAGTTCATGCAAATAATAGAACCCCAACCGAGTTCAACCAACAGCAGAACCACAATCGAGTTACCATAACCGAGTTCAACCAATAATACAACCACAACCAAGTTCAACCAATAATAGAAACCAAGTTCAACTAAACAATAGAACCCTAACCGAGTTCAACCAACAATAGAACCACAACAGAGTTAAACCAAGAATAGAACGATAATGGAGTTCAACTAACAATAGGGTCCAATTAGTTCAACTAACAATAGAACCAACTGAGTTCAACTGATAATAGAATCCAACTGAGTTCAACCAAGAATAGAACCACAAGTGGGTTTAACTACCAATAACCCTAAAGGAAAATGAATCGCATGCTCTTACCAGGCTGCTGAGGAGTAGTGAACAATGTTTCTTAAAGAATCTTGATCAGTAAGTTTTATCTACATTCTTTTTACCCTCAATATAGGCCATGTTTTGTTTTTAGACTTAGTTAACCCAAAGTAAACGACAAATCAAACCTTAAATGTAAGAATATACAAGCATTTATAACACTCTCAACCCACGGCTAGGGATGTTAGTGATTTCTAGAATTTTTGAAATCAACGGATAGAGTTACCCCTAAAAACTGACCATAACTTAGGCTTATATCCTTATAATAAATACCTATAACAATAGAAAAAAAAAAATGTTACTGGCTCGATGGCTACACACCAGAGATCACAAATCCATAGTCCACACGGCCAGAGTACCAACAACATAAAGCCAAGTAAGAAACGAGAGTTTATTTCTCTTACCTTCGTTACTCGTTCCTATCTGTTGTAGGTTGCTAGGAATAAACAAAAAATTCTATGCATAGCAAAGTGTTGGCAGTTGATCACATAATACAATTGAGGTGTTACTTTTTGAGTAGATCTTCATCACTCAAAAAGTTCAACTCCCAACAATCAAGCGCTATTTCGAACTGAAAGAACGATCAAGTGCTGTTGCACGATTTAGGGAGAACCCAAGGAGTGGGCCAACCCACAAAGGCTAAATTAAGCCACACCCTGTCAATTTTTAGATAACTACTTTTTCTCTTCAACTTTTGATGTTCTAAAGTTTGTTGATAGTCTTTTTGTAGACTAATCAGCTTCTTTAAGACGCTTCCTTCCCATCCACTCTTTTTGCTAGCTAGAGTAAAAATCTTTTTTTTTCCTCATGCAAAATGTTAAAAACAATGGGCAATAAAAATAGTGCACTCGCTTATAATGTAGTCTTTTTAAACTCAACCTTTTAATCCAGAAGGACAATCCCAACTAATATACTACATTCACATCTGGCATGACTAGATCCTCTTAAAATCTACTTCAAGGGTCTTAGTGAGTTATGTTCTTCTTCTTCTACATTAATTAACAACCAAGAAATAACTATAACAACAACAATGATAGTCCTGTATGAATTTTATTGAAGCGCTAACCAAGAAATTAAATCATAACTGCTTCATTAACTTTCTTTAAAAAAAAAAAAAAGAGGAAGACAGCATATGCAATATACACTTTAGAAGAGCCTCGAAGTAAAACATAACAAAAAGAAGACAAATTTTGCCAATGCAATAAAGTACATAATATAATATCAAACAGTTATGCATTGAAGTGTCAAGCAGTTGAACCAATTTGTAGGCAACTTGCCAACTCAGCTTTAGCTCCAATGACGTTAGACCGAACTTCATTTTGAGTGCCAATTTTGGCTAAATGAGGTAAGCCGAGCTTGGATTGGCTGACATGGTTTTATTTCTATGCTTAAGTATTATTTCTTTCATTCTAAGGTGGATCATAAGCTTGCTTTGCAAGTATTGTTCTCTCAAGTATTAGTTTCTACTTTTTAGTTACAAAAGAACTTTCTAGAAGTGTAAGTATCAAGTTGTATCATTCAGAGTGCTATCTTCAGGTACAATTTATAAATATGTAAATCCTTTATCTTTTTTGCACAAAATGTTTTTACATCTATAATTTAAAACTTCAGCACTTTGGGAAAGCCACAAAAGGGAAGAATCTGTGTCAAGGTCATATTGCACTAGAGTACAAGGGGGGTACAAGGGAAAGAAGAATAGGTTTAGCTTTATAACTACTTAGCAAGTGTAGGTCGAGTTCAATAATAATGAAGCTTCATCCTATTCACTGACACCCATTGATATTCATAAGGTATGTCATTTACTCGCCTTGATGAGCTTTCCACTTGATGTCAAAAACTTCAATTTAGCGAACAACACTCTTTTGAAATCTGGAGGTGCCCAATATTAACCCTACAAAATAGTCATTGAAGGTTAGACATTATAATGATCTAATAAATTAAACACAAACAAACAAGCACTCACAAACAAATTAGCCAAATTCTAATTCCTAAATTCTCAATCAAGAAAGACAAAATCCTAATTTCTTAATTGATGAGTAAATCCCTAAATTAACCACTTATTTAACACAAATTCGATAAAAATTAGTAAATTAAACATAAACAAGCAAGCAATAACAGACTATATTAGTCCACTTTAAATCTTCAATAAAGAAGACAATTAAGGAAAATCTTCATTTTTCAATTCATGAATTATGAGTAAATCACTAAGTGAATCAATTATTTAACATGAATCTAACTAAAATCAGTAAAGTAAACGTAATTATTTACAAAATAAAAAATTAAAAACAAAAATTGAGGATTTTTGGTCTTTACCTTAAATTTGGAATTAGACAAGATGTGGAGGAGGTTTGAGGCGTTAGGCATGGCTCGGCGGTTGGCGACTACAGAGGCGGTGGTGGGCACAGTTGCGGCGGCCGTCCAGTGGCAGTGGGCCACTACTGGCGGCGGAAGTGGGCGAGGCAACTAGGTTGAGGGAGAGGGAGAGGGAGAGGGAGAGTTTTAGGGTGGGGCGTGATGCGTGGGGTTCTGCTATATGAGAGAAATGGGGTAGTGAGAGAAGTAAAGAGCTTACATTGAAGTGGCAAGAATTCAAAAAAAAAAAAAAAGAAACCACAAAAAGCTTGGCATGAGAATCGAACACGCAACTTCCTGTACGAATCATAGCCAGTTAACCACTCTACTGACTGTGCATTTGTGAATTTCATAGGAACTAACTAATATGTATACACTTTGCTTTTAACCCAGGATATACTATACTAATTTTTTTCCCAAAAAGATGGGGTGTCCCCTTGCACCTTAATAACTTCGCCCATTGCACACTGAGCTATTTTTGCTTTTTTGGGGGGATAGGCGGGCAAAGTACCCGCTTAATCTTCCATACGATAATTCTATTTTGCTAGATATTTGTGTATTTTTTTGATTGTTTGCTTTATTCCTTTGGCTAATACATTTAGATATAAATATTCAAATATTTTGTACAAATTACCTCATTAATATGATAAAAAATAATTATAAAAGCTCTTTTTAATTCCCCACAATTAATAAATATAGGAATAGGTTCATAATTTACCCACACTTGTTCAATGTGGAATCGAGAAAACAACTAAATCTTATCATTTTTTTGCCCACATTTTAATTAGGTGTGATGATACAAATGCGGGAGGATGCATTATTTTTTGTAGTCAGAAGAAAAAAACAATGCTAATTTTTCATTTCCCTCCATTCGAGCATGAATTATTTTGCAGCTATTTTAAGCTATTAAATGTCTTTCTTGCTCAATGTGATTATTGTATTGGTAAATGGGAAATTTTAGACATTGTTGGTGATAGCGTGAATAGTAAAACACGTAATGACGCATGGTATTTGCTTAAGTGGATAGCTTGGGATTCATTTGAATTTGAGAAGGTTAGTCCTGTTTCTGGATATTTAATCCTTGATCTTTATGCTTTCTATTCTAGATCTTATCATACCCCTTTTTGGTGTGATTTGTGTAATTCTTCTGACCATGCTACTAATTCTTGTCCTTATTATGCATGCTATGCTCAACTTGACTTTGTATCACCCTAGGACAATATTGATGTTGTCCTGACCTTACATGATTCATCCTTGCCTTTAGCGCAGTGCATCAGGCTCTAGGCGGGTTAGCCTTTTCAGATAGTCGCTTGGTTTAGTATTGTTGATGCATTTTTTAGGTCGAAAGACATTTTAGATGAGGTACATGATCTAGATAAGACTCCTTTGGAGGGGTCATGTGCTGTGTTTATGCATAAGGAGTCTCCTAGCCTTGGCCTATGATTAGCTTTTCGGGAAATTACCAAATGAACAATTTCAATGAAATCTTTTGATAGTATTGTTCTCCCCAATCCTTTTAATCATTCCCATATTTCACCTGTGTATTTACAACCCTCTCATTCCCTAGAGTATTACATCTATGTTCCCATTGATAATCTCATGATTTCTATTACTAATGTTGATTTTGGCTATGAGGATAACGTGTTCAATATGCTTGGTAGGAATGTTGATAATTTTATGTCCATAGGTTACTTTAGTGGGTATAATGCCTCTGTTGACCCATATTGCATGTACCTAGTGGATGCACCTAGGATAATTATGTTCTTTAATTTCTCCTTTGATTCTTCTATGGCACTTGGTTTTTTAAAGAGAGCACTGACTTTATCTGCTATATTCATCGTCATGCTCTCTTATGACTAAGTTTGTAAGCCCCATGCTACGGTGTTTGACAAGTTTTTACGAGCCTTGATGGTGTTTGATTTACTGAGTTGAGTCTTGAAGTTGTGACAGAGTGGTTGATGTGCCATTTGGCCCATTTGCATGGTGTCCTTAGCTTAGGTGCATCCAGCACCTAACCTGGTGAGAATTTTTTTTTTTTAGGGATAAAAACTTTGTGAGATTGTTCTCTCTTGTTTCTCCCTTTTCTTTGTTTACTTCATTTGAATAATAATGCTTTATTTAAGCATGGGGAAAGCGTAGCTTCATGTTTTTCATTTTGGTTATTAGCCTGCATACATGTTAGAGCATATAGTTTTAGGCTTCTTTTTGTTTGTATTAGGATGTCCCATTTTAGTGCATTTAGGTTTCCATATAGGATTATATATAGGGATGGTGTCGATTCCCTCGAATGATGATTCTTTAAGCATGATAGCTTTCTTGAGCTTGAGTAACTTTTGGAGTGCAATACCATTTGGCGCTAAAACTTTTTGAAGGTTCTATAAATATTTCTTGTTTTGGCCCTGTGCTTGATTGAGAACTTTATTGTCCCTTATAGTCCTTAGTACTAATGTTGGTACATGGGAGTTATTTTATGAGCTAGTTGAGACTTCGAAAGATTTCTTGTGAGACTTTGAGTCTTATTTAGGCTAATTATTATGTTTAGTCTTATGTTTCTTTCATGTGCGTGATTCTTCCATGTTGCATCTCTAGAACCTACCTAGACTCGTGTTCAAAACCACATGAGCATGTGCATAGTTGATGATATGATAGAGGTATTCTTTATTGTTACACATTTTAGCAACGCAGCCAAATAGCCTACCCCTGTGTTACATGTTTATCCCCTTTGCTAGCCCCTTTTAACTTATATCTATCTTTGTTCTGATCCCTTCATATTATCCATTGGCCAAACACCTATTTATATCTTTAAGCTAAGTCTATGAAGCATCACTTCATCTTTACAGTTAGTGGTTTTGGGGATAGATGAGTTTAAGATGGCTTTGGTATGTCGGTTTATTGAGGGATTAATGTATCTGTGGGGAAGAATCACAGACATTCAAGGATGAATTCAAAAGCTAAAAACAAGCAAGTTGAATTCGAGCTAGAATTTGAGTGTAGCTGTGCATGAATTAGTGAAAGAAGGATAGTTTAAACTCTCACTTAGATACAAAAACACCACTAAGTTTGAGTTTAGAGCCCTTAACCTTAATTGGGTCACAGAAACACTACCTAATTAAAAGTTAATACTTACTTGATCACCATCTTAATTGGCCTAATTAAGGATAAGCAAGTGAAGTGTTTAATGGAACAAAAGCATAATGCTCTCAATTCTGGTTTTTCATTCAAAATTCAGGAATATCTTACAAATGGCCATGGCTAACATTAATATAGAGCCAAGCAAGCAACCAAGCAGCGAAGGAACCTAATTGAGGTTTCCTCCCTAGGAGCGAAACGTCTTAAGTTTGCTAATCCTTGCGCTTAAGTCTAAACTAAGTTACATGCTTGTTTAACTATAATAATTACAATCAGAATCTTATGGAAAGTAAAGAAATGATGTAATTAACTCAACACATCCTTAACTAAGCTAATATAGCAGCATTAATCAGTAAATGAGGAGAAAAGTAGCCGTAAAGTGCTTCTCCTTTTCGACTATCTAATCAGGTTGCAAGGTGCTGATTGCCCCTTTGTTTTTTCATTAGTTCACATGTTTCAAAGCTTCTTCAGTAGCAAAGCATTGTGTTCCTAGGCTGCTCGTCTAGTAAAGGTAGCAAGCAAGCAAGGAAAGAGATGAGGAAACCCAGTAGGGAAGGAAAAACATGTTGCACTTCAACCGGGTTCAGTAGGCAGTTTTTAGCCCAATTTTGTGCCTTCTTTTAACGCAATCAAAACTGAGCGTGATTTCATTTCTAGGCCATGGGATGCCTCCTTAGGTGTATATAAAACCCCCTGTAAAGAAATCAATGTTAAATCATGTTTAAGTAGGAGATTTCTACTAAAACATTTTACCATTTAGATTCAGACCAAAGCTGGAAGGGTTGATAAAATGGCCTGATTTCTTCACTTTAACTGAGTATAATTGGTTTCTCTTGCTTCAATCTGAAAGGTAACATCTAGGGGAACCTAAAAATGTAAAAATCTGGGTCTTGAACCATAATTAAGCTTAAGAAATCACATACCAAAAACCGGGTACATTCTAGTTCAACTGGGCAGTCTGGATAGTTTGGGTTTAATGGCTGATTTGAATCGGTTAATGAAGTCCAAATGACCTGAAACTTGTTTTGTTGGAAAGTCAACTTCTTGAACTTCACGCTCATGGCAAAATATTGGATTTACATCTTATGGAAGTTTAAAATATTTGGTTCCTAAAATCGATCTACTACATTGTTTTAAACCTGAAACCTACTGTTTTAATGTTCCCAGCAAAAATGGGGGTTTTTCTTGGGTTTGGGATGTTAAAACCTAATTACCTTGAGTAAAACCTTAGTCCAAATTAAGGTTCATGGGTAGATATCCATCATTCTCGCCTTATCAAAAAAGATTTGACCTCAAATCGTTTGGTAATTTTCTCCCATTTGTGTTTACATTTCTGGCTGGAAAAAAATTAACCATTTAAACATGCCCTTTCTGATCTTAAAAGCTTCACACACTTCATAAATAGCAAGGGTCCATTCCTCTTTTGATCTTAAAGGGTTCTGGAGTAAAGGTCCTTGATAAGTAAGAATAGGGCTTAAATGCTTATGGTTCTTTTGTGGTTTGTTTTCATAGAGTTCAGAAAGGAAAAAGAGTGCTAAGGTATTCTCCTCTTCTCCACTTATGATCAGTGAACATACTTGACGATTTGGCTTTGTTCGTCCTCATTAGTTTGAAAACCACTTAAAACCCTCTCCAAAAGAGGCATTTCTCCCTCATCAGCTCTCACCTTAACTTCTTCTTGGTTCACCTCTTGATCTTTTATCAAATAAGCCTTCTCTTCTTCTTCATTCTCTTCCTCCGCTGCTGCTTCCCATTCGGCCAAGGAAATGATTTCCTTGTTGGGACAGTCCGAGTGTGTGTGACCTAGGCCTTGGCACTTAAAACACCTCCTAGGGTTTACAGGGCCGGGGTTAGGTCTAGTTTGAGAGGTTAGGCTTTTTTATGGAGTTTGGTTTGTTTGTGGGATGGGAAGAAGTGCCATGGGTTTAGGGGTAGGAAATGGACTCACCTTGTTCACGAATTGATCATCTTTATAGATTTTCTTGAGCAACAACTCGTTCTGCCTCATGAGTGCATCAAATCTCTCTTCCAAACTCAAACTCGTACTAGAACACATTGTGGAACCGAAAGTGTATACGGCTTATTTTGTGGGATGTGTTTGAAGGAATATATTTGGGTGGCTTTGGGACATGTGGGGGTTGGTTTCAGGCCAAGATGAAACTTGCTCTGATACCAAATATGATGTATCATGAAGGGATAACATGAATACTCAAGCTAGATGTAAGAGCTAAAGATTAAGCAAGCTAAATTCAAGCTAAAATTTGAGTGTATCCGTGTATGAATTAGAGAAAGAAGGATAGTCTAAACTCTCACTTAGATACAAAAGCACCACTAAGTTTGAGTTTAGGGCCCTTAACCTTAATTAGGATATAGAAACACCACCTAATTAAGAGTTAAGACTTACTTGATTACTACCTTAATCGGCCTAATAAAGGATAAGCAAGTGAAGTGTTTTAGGGAACGAAAGCACGATGCTCTCAATTCTGGTTTTTCATTCAAAATTTAGGTATATCTACAAATGGCCATGGCTAACACTGATATAGAGCCAAGAAAGCAACCAAGTAGCAAAGAAACTTGATTGAGGTTTCCACCCTAGGAAGGAAACGTCTTAAGTTTGCTAATCCTTGCGCTTAAGTCTAGACTGAGTTACATGCTTGTTCAACTATCCTAATTACAACTAGAATCTTAAGCAAAGTAAAACCAATGATGTAATATGTCCTTAACTAAGCTAATATAGCAACATTAATTAGCAAATGAGGAGAAAAGTAGCTGTAAAGTGCTTCTCCTTTTTGGCTATCCAATCAGGTTGCAAGGTGTTGATTTCCCCTTTGTTTTCGCATTGGTTCACACGTTTCAAAGCTTCTTTAGCAGCAAATCATTGTGTTTTGAGGCTGCTTGTCTAGTAAAGGTAGCAAGCAAGCAAGGAGAGAGCTGAGAAAACCCTTTGGGGAAGGAAGAACACGTTGCACTTCAACTGGGTTCACTAGGCAGTTTTTAGGCCGGTTTTGTGCCTTCTTTTAACCCAATCAAAACTGAGCATGATTTCATTTATAGGCCATGAGGGGGACTCCTTAGTGTGTATACAAATCCCCCTGCAAGGAAATCAAGGTCAAATCATGCTTAAGTAGGAGATTTCTACTAAAACATTTTACCGTGTAGATTCAGACCAAAACTGGCAGGGTTGATAAAATGGCCTGATTTTCTCACTTCGACTAAGTATGATTGGTTTTGCTTGCTTGAACCTGAAAGGTAACATCAAGGGGAACCCAAAAATGTAAAAGTCCATGACTTAAGCCACAATTAAGCTTAAAAAAGCACATGGTACATTCTGGTTCAACTGGGTGGTCTAGATAGTTTGGATTTAATGGCAGATTTGAATGGGTTAATGAAGTCCAAATGAGCTGAAACATGTTTCGTTGGAAAGCTAACTTCTTGAACTTCAAGTTCATGGCAAAATGTTGGATTTACATCCCATGGAAGTTGCAAATATTTGGTTCCCAACACAGATCTGCTGCACTATTTTAAACCTAGAACCTATTGTTTTAATGTTCCTAGCAAAAATATGGGTTTTTCTTGGGTTTGGGATGTTAAAACCAGATTACCTTAACTAACTCCTTCGTCCAAATTGAGGTTCATGGGTAGATATCCATTAGGGATTGATGTTATTGAGTATTTGGATTTATTCTTCTCTTATACTGGTTATATATGTACATATAAATTAGGTTATGATTGATAGCTAATGATCCTTTCAATAATTGAAATTTTCATGTTTAAAAAACAAAGAGAAGAGACAAGAAAAAAAAAGAAAGAAAACCAAAAAACAGAAAAAAAACCAAGTGATTGCCATTAGATATGTAAATAGCTCGAGTTCCTTCTTTGTTCGCTTATTTCCTATATGATTCATTGGGGTAAGTACAAGATTCATTGGGGTAAGTTCAATCTATTTTGAGGTTTGGAGTGCTAGTGATTTTTATGGTTTTTTTGATGTTTTGTTGGTTGCTCCTGAGTTGTCTGGCTACCTACCTTCACATTGCCCAAATTCGTTAGTTCACTCTTTTCTCTAAACCCTTATAACCCACACTACAACCCGAGTGAAGTCATCTTGACTATCTTATGCACTTTGTATTTTCGGTGGTGGATAATTTGAGAGTCTTGGTGAGCATATGGTAGATTATATCTTTGGAATAAGTCTTGACTAAATATATGCTATATTTCAAACACATAAGTTAGAGTGTTCCATATTTTCCAAAAGTGAGGTTCTACCGGTCCATTTGGTCTCATGTGCTTCCATGATGTGGTTTATGGCTCCTTGGGGGTGACCAAGTTTGATTTCGTGCTTGTGGTCTTATAATTCTTTAAAAACCTTCTCCTCCTTCTAATTTTGAAATGTCTTATGGACTACTTGCGGTTGTCATTGACTGTCACTCTTGCTTGTGATATGCTATGACTTGCCTGCTTTAAAGAGGTTGTTATGTTTAGAGTCCTAGATGCATCTCCCCTTATCAGTTTTATATAGTGTTTGCTTAAGGACAAGCAGCAGTTTAAGCATAGGGAAGTCTGATAAGTCCTTAAAATGCCCTCTATTTTGCGGTAATTTTGTACCATTTTTAGGGAGAATTATGTGTTTTATGCTATATTATGCACTCCTTTTTCTGTTTTATGTTCGAATATGGTTCTTTTATATGTTTTGCAAGTTTTTGGATCATTTACCCCAGATTTGACGCTAAATGAGTGTAGCTTGACCCCCACGAACACCAGAAAGTCACTATGCCCATGTAAGGAAGAAAGAATAGAAGAATGTTGAAACGGAGCTCACCACAGATTGCCTATGGTTAGTGCCCGCAGTCTGTAGTGGGCCACTTTCCCCCAAGCTCATTTGTTTTCTTCAACTGTTCAACTTCCAGGCAGTTTCGATATAAAATGTATGTTTTCAGCCTCATTCCACACCCCTCATTCCATTTTTCCTCTCTTCAACTTCATAAATTAGATTAGAGTTCAAATTAGAGAAGGCAGAGTGAATTCAAGTGAAGATTTGCAAGGATTCCGTGCCGAGTTTGTAATCAATGGATTCAAGAGCGTTGTTTAGCTGAGCATTTCTCCAGTTCTCTTCTCTTCTCTTTTCTCATTAGCTTTGGATTTATGTTTTGTAATTTTGATTATCTTTTGTTGTTTTGATTTTGGATTTATGCAAGTGCTAGCTAAGTTCTTGATTTGTTGTTCATCTCTTTAAGTATATTGGAATGGTTGGATTGTTTTATTAGATCCTAGATGTTTATTGTCTTGCAGGAAATTTGATCACTTTCTTTCATATTTTAGGCATTGGATAAAAAACTAAAAGGCGGAATTCAATACTAGAACCCTAGGATTTGATTGATTGTATGGAGTCTTGGGAAAGTCATACCGATTGAGAAGCCAAGAATATGATAATCGCATGCTTAATGAATCCAAACAAATTGAGAGCCCTTGAAAAATGGTAATTGGTTAGATTTAAGTGTTTCACTTCTCCTTAAAAGAGGGTTGTGATACTTCGATTATTGGTTTTAAAACAACCAATTGAAGAAGAAGTACTTGATTGATACATGAATTAAGGGATTGCTAGTTTTGTATAACCAACCCAGGCCCGTGCTGTGCACGGAGCATATTCAAATAGAGATTTTGTGGATATATTGTTAAAATAATAAATGAATAGTTATGATAGACATGATTAATATTATAATTTAGAGGGGATAATAGAAAAACTCAATGAAAAAGTTAAGTATACAGCAACTTCGTACATAACCAATGGGATTAACAATTGAAAACTATATGATTGTGGAAAAAGTCTATACAAGTATGATGGAGATAGTAGATAGTGAATTTGTTACAAAGCACACTAAATGGGGTGATGATAAGTCAATCTATGACACCAATGATGAAAAATCCACCTCCTCCTCTTTTTGGTGTGCAAAAATTTATGAAATCATTAATTATCTAGGGAAGTTAGGTAGAAATTATTTTGAAGTCGGTTTAGTTCGAGTTTCGCATGTAACACAAATAAAATTTGTCTTTCAACAAAAATAATTTAAACATTATATCTATGCTGGTATATAACTTTTTTGACTATTTAAAGTGGCCAATTAGGGGGTGCTAATATAAATATTTTCATAGTTTGTACATTTGGTTTTCGTGTCAACTCAATAGCATCATAGGTTTTGATATAAACTTCCCATTCCCTTATGTTGTCTTGTAAGAGATGGCTTGAGTTCAGATTTGTGGATTGAGGTATTTCTTATTTTGAAGTGTTATGGTGATTTGGGGCGGTTTATTTTAAATAGTAAAAGATTAATTGTAATTTTAGGTGTTTTATGAAGAGAATTTGATTATTGGATTTATATGGATTAAAAGAAAACAAAAATTATTTCATTTTTTCTGCTGTGTTAAATAGATTAGATTTTGGTTATTTATTTGAAATTTTGAAAAATAATTATACTTTTAAGATTTATATGAATTAAATTTAATTATAAGATCTGTGTGCTTTGAAAGAAAAAGAAAACTATTTCGTTTATTTCCTTCAGTTAAATAAATTATATTAAATGTGAAAGAAATTCAGTTTCACCAACCTAATATGATGATCGTGTTTTATTTTTAATTTTTTTATGTTTCACGTTCAACCCTTGTAATATGTTATATCATGCTTATGATGTGTAATTTTTCAGCACAACCCTTACATATAAATGATCATAATTAATATTGACTATGTTATCAAATTCAAAGAGGAAGATAACAACGAAGATAATGACAATGATGACAGCAACAACGACAGTAATAATAGAAATAATCATGGAAATCATATTTATATTTCTATTATCTCCAATAATACATGCTCAAATGTATATTTGTATTAAAAAAGACAACATAATAATAATAATCATGGAAATCAAAAATGTTTATTATTTTTATATAAATCTATATATTATATTATGTGTTAATAATAACGTGTCAAATAAAGCTTTACGGCTTGTTCAATAATTATAATTCGATTTTCTTACGTTAAAACTTCTAAAACATAAACTTATTCTATACTAATGAAATAATGAAAAACTTTTATCCCTTATAATTTCTTAATCTTTCTTTGATAATTAGATTATCATAATTAATATTGACTATGTTGTCAAATTCAAAGAAGAAGATAACATCACCGACAACAACAATGACAACAATAACAATAATAGTAATAATGAAAATAATCATGGAAATCATATTTATTTTTCCATTATCTCTAATAATACATGCTCAAATTTTTATTTGAATCAAAAAATACAAAATATTAATAATAATCATGGAAATCAAAAATGTTCATTAGTTCTTTACAATTGTGTATAATATATTATATGTCAATAATAAGGTGTCACAAAGACCTTATGGCTTGTTCAGCAATTATAATTTGGTTTCCTTAAGTTAGAACTTCTAAAATATGAACACATTCTATAATAATGAACTAATACAATTTTTATATCCAATATAATCTCTTAATCTCTCTTTGGTAATTAGATGGTAATAATTAATATTGACTATGCTATGAAATTCAAACAAAAAATAACAACAACGACAATGATAATGACGACACGAACAATAATAATAATCATGGAAATAATCATGGAAATCGTATTTATTATTCTATTATCTCTAATAATACACGCTCAAATTTATATTTGTATAGAAAAATATAAAATACTAATAATAATGATGGAAATCAAAAATGTTTTGGTCCGTAGGAGCCACAAAGGGCAATACAGTACAATGAGGGAGGGGGGAATCGAACCTGAGATCTAATGTTCCTAGTAAAGAGAGAGAGATTATTGCATATACTATTTATTAAGGCGGCTATCGAGATAAATCCAAGGGCTTAGATTGCCTGTAATTTTTATCAACGGTTGTGAAGCAATACATATCCAAAATTCATTCTCATGTTAGTATTTTCCATTTCCTCAACACTCAGCCCCTTACACATTTTACCATTTATAATATAATGATTCGCTGATTATTTATCCATTAGCTTGGATAGTTGATTAATTTTATTTCGATATCAAGTATTGATTTTCTTAGCCTATCTCAAGGGGTAAAGCCCAATAGATAAACGCAGTCCTCATGCAATCGACCCCGATTTGCTACAATGGCACCGTGCGCTGGTGCCTCTATGATAGGGGTAGTGTGAACCTTGTGGGGGAAGCAACCCTTAGGGATACATTGAGGGTGAATAGAGGAAGTGGTTTGAAAGAGTTTTCGACCCGTAAGTTGCTTATCAACTTTGATAGCTAGCTGGCATATATCATTAATAGATAAGTAAGGGTGAAGATCCACCTTGTTAGCAATGCTAGGTGATAATCCTTTAGTAAACCTAGCAACCTTGAGCTCAAGCTCTTCGTCCAAGCTAACACTGATTTGGAGTTGTTCAAATTCCTTGATGTACTACCTTTAGATTCTCTTCACTGAGAGAGGTAATGTTATAGTAGAGTTCTTACTTGTAAGAGGAAGGTATGGACCTCTTATCCATATACTTTTTAAGCTTGGACCAAGTTTTGATTTTGCATTCAACTTCTCTACCCTTACATTTCTTCAAATGCTTATACCACAGTGAAGCATAACTCTTTAATTTAGGAATGGCCAACTTGAAGGACTTTTTGTCATAATACTCTTTAAGTTCAAAAATCCTTTCAATGGCTTATGCCCAATTAAGAAAATTCTCCAGGCTAAGATTACCACCAAATTCTGGTGCCTTAGCACTGAGATCCTTAAGGTCATCCCTTGGATGCCTTCTTCTTCTAGGGCCTTCTTCCTCAGCATCAAACTGTTCATGAGAGGAAGAGTCCGCAATGTCAATAGGGTTAACATCATAGCCTCAAGTTTCAGCCATCCTGCAATGGTCTTGTACTGTCAGGATGTCTTGTGCAGAGTGTAGACTAGTGTTTATCCCAAACTAGCTGAGTACGTTATGCAATATACATTTGCTGAATGAACTCTCAAAAAACAAATGTTGATGAGATTCCTTATGGTGGAAGCATAGTGTGCAAACATTGCTCTCCAAAAGCACTCCCATGCTAACTAGCCTGTCTTTTGTGAGAAGCCTATTCAATAACTTTCTCCAAAAGCAAGAAGAAGTCCCTTAGTACTTTGTATATGTTCCCAACCACTTTAGCAAGGGGATACTGTTTAGCTTACCCATTAACCATGAATGTCCTAAGAAAATAGTGAATTCTCTGGAGTTGAAGCTTGCTAATTGTTCTGTAAATACCCAGGAGCAACTTTATCTCTTTTCTTAAGGATTTTCCAACTGTACCAAGAAGAACTATCCTCTATAGGTACATTCCAGGTACTTCTGTCCCTTATGTGTAATCCATAAATTCATTTTAACCAAAGGCACATTTTCTCTTTTGCAATATACTAGAGGTTCTTAGCTATAACAATATAATTCTATATGTCACACTCCCAATCCACCAGCTTTCTTAGACTTGTAAACAAAATCCCATGCTATCGGTGAAGCCTTTAAGTATTCTTCTTTTTATCCCAAAGGGAAATTCTTATAAATGCCTTTAATGTTCTTTATGACACCGTTTGGCAGAATAATTATTAAAATCCTATATGTGTGTGTTGAGAACAATGAAAAATTGAAAGCTACAATCTACCAGCATATGATAGGGTTTTGGATGTCCAACATTGAATTATTTTTGGGATTTTTTCAACCACAGCACTATACTGAGCCTTAGTCCATCAAGGGGACCCCTAAATATCTTATTGGGAAGGACCCGAAAGAGAATCTAGTAAGGCCAAGGACTTCACCTCTAATTTGGTTATGAACCCCAGCTATGAACACTTATGATTTGTGAACATTTACATGTAAACTAGTTACACTCAAGAAGGGATGGAAACCATCCATGAGTATTTGCATAGCTAGTGGATGAGCCTTATAGAAAATCATAAGGTCATCAGCAAAGCACAGGTTTAGAAGTTTCATTTCCTTGCATAATGGGTGGAACTTGACTGGTTTTTGGACAGCAACATACTGTAATGATCTAATAAGGTAATCTATCATAAGCACAAAGATAAGAGGGGACAATGGTTCCCCTTGTCTAATCCCATTCCATCCCTTAAACCATCCATGGTTATAGCCATTTAAGCTGATGGTAAAGCTGCTTGTGGATATCAAGGTAACGATCCATTTTATAAATGGATCACGAAAATTTAGTTTCAACAGCAGCTGATCTATAAAACAGCAAGAGATGGAGCCATATGCCTTTTTGAGGTCAATCTTAAATGAATAACTTGGAGAGACCTTTTTCCTTTGGTATAATCTTATAAGATCTTGACAAATCATGATAGTGTGAGCAATTAACCTTACCTTAATAACGGCTGACTGGTTTTCATTTACCAGGTGACGTAAGATAACTCTGAGCCTATCACATAACATCTTAGAAATGCATTTATACAGTGTATTACCATAAGTAATTGGTCTATAGTTTGCTGCTATAGTAGGACTTTTAATTTAGGGACTCAAAGATATTCTGGTTCCATTCCATTTGCTGAGCAGTTTACCTGATCGGAAAAAATCTGGCATAGCATTGCACACATCGTTAGTAATAACTAGCCAGCCGCTTTGAAAGAACGCACTATTAAAACCATCAACACTTGGACTTTAAGGAGAAGGACTTGAGAATAATGCTCTTTTGACATCCTCATTTGTAAATGGTTTCATGAGACCTATTTGCTATGATATCGAGGGACATAAGCCCATAGCTATACCTTGATCATCACTATCTTCTTGGATAACAGCAATGGAGCCTAGAAAGTTCTTATAGTAATGCACACAGTGCTCCCTAACCGTAGTATATTCCTATGTCTAATGTCCATTCTTTATTTGATGTGAGGATATTCTGTTGAATGATGCCTCTATTTTAACTTCTCATAAAAGTATCTCTCATTTATGCCATCAAGTTTCAGCTAGTCCTCTTTAGATTTTTGCATATAAAAGCTCTCTAGCTTATCACTCCACAGATGGATATTTTCTCGTGCTCCTTTCTCCTCTTAGTACAACCCATCACTTAGTGGTTGTTATTGAATCTGTAACATAATGCTATTAAGCTCATTCTTAGTAGATGCAAACTAGTTTTGGATGTCTCTAAAAACTTCTGTATTTAGTTTCTTGAGTGGATATTGTAAAAGTTCCAGTTTCTTTGAGACTCTGAACATAGGGGTCCCTTTTATTGATTTTTTTCCAAATATCCCACACGATCTCTAGGAACTTTGGATCTATGGTCCACATATCGAAGAACCTAAATCTTTTTGTACCATGATCTCAATTCAAAGAATTTCAAAATCCAAGTGACTTGTTGTGTCATATGGGAGGAAACTAATCTTGGAGTTAAGAAACTCTATTATCCAATAGGGATATGCCATAAGCCTATTTCCATGATAAATCCAACAGACCCTACACCCCTTTGTTATACAGAATTTCATTTGTTCGAAGGCAGCTAAGGCTAATCTCCCTAAACCTAACACTCGACCATCAGGGTTAGGCTCAATACCAACCGACCTAGCGATAGGGGTGATAAGGCCACCAATTACTATCTTCTTAGCAGAACTGGTAGCTGCGCTCAACAGTTGATTGGCAAAATACAAACTAGGGTCAATTCGTGTCCTTGCTAGCACACTATGCAAGAAAATAAGCTCAAATAGACGAGGTATATTCAAGCTGTCCTCCTGAGCAAACAAGCTATAAGTAAGGACACATTTGGCTACTCTAGCATAGGGGTTTTGAATAATAGTACCCTTGGAGTGACTAGCATCATATTGATAATTACCAATTAAGGTGTACCAAAAGGCATTATTGTTGGACTCCATAGGCACATGACGTCGATCTAAATCCAAACAAGGTGGAAAACTGAGTATGCTATTAAAATCGCTCAAATTTAGCTCATAAAACTCCATGTTAAAAAAAGAGATATAACCTTCTTGACAGCGAGGATCACTCGTGCCTTCAACATGCAAAGTACTCAAAATTCCAAAGTAAGTTCACGATATGTCTGGTACCAAGTCTCAATAAATTGACCTATACCCTTATGAGCAAATAACCAATGAATATCATCTACCAAACCCAATCTAGTTAACAAATCCTCATCAAAATATCGAGTAGTTACAACAAGTTTACTATTCAAAACATTATATTGAGAAACATGATCAGGATTAGTTAAACCAAGTGCGTTAGGTGCGTTACCTCTATTTCGTGTAGTAGTTGAGATTCACAAAACTCTACAAGAAACTTAACTTGACATCCACGCTCCTATAGTACACCTTATTCTCTTCTTGGGTGCCACAGATATGGAATGTGGATGGTATGGATGCTTAAAAATCTAAACAATAAAGAAAATGGACAAAAAGGGTGAAAACTGAAAAATTTATGTAACTAAAGGGGTACCGGGGAAGAATTATAGAAGGAAATATGAAATTTTGGCAGATGAAGAGGTGCAATGGAAGTGTTTGAAGAATATAGGAGAAAATGGTTATGAGTAGTAATGAATAAGGGAGAAGAAGAGTAGAAAAGGGAAATTCGAATGAGATTGGGAAGGTAGGTGAAGAAATTAGGAAAAAACGGAAGACATTTGATGGAAAATTGTTAAAAATGGATGGGGGGAAGGTAGGTGTTAACGGAGTTTGTAGAGAGAGAAGGAAAGAGTTTGGAGTAAGACAGGGACGAGGTGGAAGATGAATGAGTGAAATGTCAGGTCAAAGGACATGAAAAACCCTAGCGCACGAACGAATAGGCCTACCACGAATCGTGGGGACGGATGGTCCATGGTCGGCTTTGTTCTAAAATTGTTTTTGATTTACTTGGTAGGGGCTCCAAGGAACATGTCAGACACCACTAGGGGTCTGTAGAAGCTTTTTTCTGGAGCCCCTAAAACTCTCTTCTTACTTTTTTCGACGTTTCTTCTTTTTTCCCCCTTCTTTTCCCCTCTCTTTTTTTTTGGCCTTTCTTTTTTTGTTCTATTCTCTTTTTTTCTTTTTTCTATTGTTTTGCAAAATAAGAAATGCATTATATACAATCAAAAAGAAAAGCTATTAAAGGAGAAATTTGGGTTGCCTTCCAAGAAGTTCTCTTTCAAGGCCGAGAGCTTGACCTTAGCTTTTTTGCTGGCTTAAGGTTAGAAAGAGTGTGGGTATAGGGCTTCTCAATTGGCTCGCCTATAAAATAAGGCTTAAACCACTGTCCTTCACCGTAGATAGAGAAACAAAGACTTTGGAGTGAGAAAGAGGCGTGCTGGAAGATGAATGAGAGAAATGTCGGCTCGAAGTGCATGAAAAACGCTTAACCACAGACGAACAAGCTCGTCGCGAATCATGAGGACCACCATAGATCATTCGTAGTCAGCCTTGTTTAAGGAAAAAAAAATTGATTTCTTAGTAGGGGCCCCAGGGACCACGTCAGACAGCACTAGGGGTCCGCAGAAGATTTTTTCTTAACCATGTAAAACTCTCTTATTACTTTTTTTCAATGTTGCTTCTATTTTTAACTTCTTCTTTCTCACTTGTTTTTTTGCCTTTCTATTTTTTCCTGCTCTCATTTTTTTCTTCTTTCTCTCATTTTTCAAAATAAGAAATGCATTATATACGATCAAAAAGAAAACCTAGTAAACGGAAAACTTGGGTTGGCTCCCAAGAAGCAGTCTTTTAAGGTCGAGAACTCGACCTTAACTTCTATGCTGGCTTGAGGTCAGAAAGGGTACGGGTATAGAACTTCTCAATTTGCTCCACTACAAAATAAGACTTAAACCACTATCCTTTCCTGTAAAGAGAGAAGCAAAGAGTTTGGCATAAGAAAGAGGCAAGGTGGGGGATGAATGAGTGAAATGTCGACTCAAAGGGCATGAAAAGTCTTGACCATGGATGGAAAGGCTGGCCACAGACCTTGGGGACCATCACGGATGGTTCGTGGTCAGCTCTGTTCCAAAAAAGAAATTTGATTTCTGAGCAGGGCTCCACGAACCACATCAGACACCGCTAGGGGTCCGTGGAAGCTTCTATCTGGAGTATCTAAAACTCTCTTAGTACTTTTTTCGATGTTTCTTCTTTCTTTTTTCCTTCTTTTTCCTCTCTTTTTTTGTCTTTCTATTTTTCTTTGTTTTTTCCTACTCTCTTTTTCTCTTCTTTCGCTTGTTTTTCAAAATATGAAATGCATTAGCTGTAATAAAAAAGAAAAGCAAGTAAATGAAAAACTTGGGTTGGCCCCCAAAAAGTGCTCTTTTAAGGTCGAGAGCTCGACCTTGACCTTTATGCTGGCTCAAGGTCAGAAAGGGTTTGGGTAGAGGGCTTCTTAATTAGCTTCGTTAGAAAATAATGCTTAAACCATTGTCCTTTACCATCGAGAGAGAAGGAAAGAGTTTGGTGTCAGAAAGAGGCGAGGTGGATGGTGAATGAGCGAGATGTCAGCTTAATGGGCGTGAAAAACCCTTGACCATAGACAAACAGGCCTATAGCGGACCATGAGGACCATCATGGATGGTCCGTGGCCAGCTCTGTTGCAAAAAAATTTTTCATTTCTTGCCAGTGGCTCCACGAAGCACGTCAGACTGCACTCGGGGTCCATGGAAGCTTTTTTCTAGAGCATCTAAAACTCTCTTATTACTTTTTTCGATGTTACTTCTTTTTTTCCCTTCTTTTTCCTCTCTTTTTTTTTTGTCGTTCTATTTCTTTCTGCTCTCTTTTTTTTTTTTGGCTTCTTCGTCTTGTTTTTCAAAACAAGAAATGCATTATATACAATCAAAAAGAAAATCTAGCAAATGAAAAACTTGGGTCGCCTCCCAGGAAGAGCGCTTTTGAGGTTGAGAAATCGACCCTCACTTTTATTTTAGCTGGAGGTTAGAAAGGGCATAGGTAGAGAACTTCTCAATTGGCTCCCTAACAAAATAAGGCTTAAACCACTATCTTTTACCATAGAGAGAGCAGGGAAGAGTTTGGATTGAGAAAGAGGTGAGCTGGAAGATGAATGAGTGAAATGTCGGATCAAAGGGCATGAAAAACATTTGACCATGGACAAAAAGGCCACCTGCGGACGGTGGGGACCACCCACGACTAGTCCATGGTCGGTCCTGTTTCAAAAAAAAATTATTTACTTGGCAGTGGCTCCACAAACCACGTTAGACACCACTAGGGGCCTATGGAAGCTTCTGTCTGGAGCATCTGAAACTCTCTTATTACTTTTTTTTGGTGTTCCTTCTTTTTTTTTCCCTTCTTTCCCCTCTCTTTTTTTTTTGTATTTCTATTTTTCTTTGTTTTTTCTGCTCTTTTTTCTTCTTCTTTCCCTTGTTTTTCAAAATAAGAAAAGCTACAATTAAAAAGAAAAGCTAATAAATAAAAATTTTGGGTTGCTTCCTAAGAAGCGTTCTTTTAAGGTGGAGAGTTGGCCCTTCACTTGTATGCTACCTTGAGGTTAGAAAGGGTGTGGGTAGATGACTTCTCAATTGGCTCCCCACCAAAATAAGGCTTAAACCACTGCCCTTTACCGTAGAGAGAGAAGGAAAGAGTTCCGAGTGAGAAAGAGGCGCGATGGAAGACGAATGAGAGAAGTGTCGAGTCAAAGGGCATGAAAAACCCTTAGCCATGGACGAACAGGCCCACGACGAACTGTGTGGACCAGCACAGATGGTCCGTGGCAGGCTCTGTTCCAAAAAATTTTTCGATTTCTTAGCAGGGGCTCCACAAGCCACGTCAGACACCACTAGGGTTCCGTGGAAGCTTCTGCCTAGGCGTCCAAAACTCTCTTATAACTTTTTTTGATGTTTCTTCCTTTTTTTCCCTTCTGTTCCCTCTCTTTTTTTTGCCTTTTTATTTTTCTTTTCTTTCTTGCCCCCTTTTTTCTTTCTTGCTCTTGTTTTTCAAAATAAGAAATGCATTATATACAATAAAAAAGAAAAGCTATTAGAGGGGAAGCGTTGGTTGCCTCCCAAGAAGTGCTCTTTTAATGTTGAGGGCCTGACCTTAACCTTTTTGCTGGCTTAAGGTTAGAAAGCATGTGGGTAGAGGGCTTCTCAATTGGCTCGCCTACAAAATAAGGCTTAAACCACTTTCCTTTACTGTAGAGAGAGAAAGAAAGAGTTTGAAATGAGAAAGAGGCATGGTGGAAGATGAATGAGAGAAATGTCGGGCCAAAGGGTGTGAAAAGCCCTTAACCACGGCGGAACAGGCCCGCCACAAATCGTGAGGAACACCACAGATGCTCCGTTGTCGGCTCTGTTCAAAAAAAAATTTTGACTTCTTCACTGAGGCTCCACGAACCACATTAGACGACACTAGGGGTCTGTGGAAGCTTTTTTCAGGAGCAACTAAAACTCTCCTATCACTTTTTTGGATGTTTCTTCTTTTTTTTCCCCTTCTTTTTCCTCTCTTTTTTATTAGCCTTTCTATTTTTTTCAACTCTCTTTTTTTTCTCTCTTTCTCTTGTTTTCCAAAATAAGAATTGCGTTATATACAATAAAAAAAAACCTTGTAAATGGAAAACTTGGGTTGTAACAGAAGAAGCGCTCTTTTAAGGTCAGGAACTCGGCCTTAATTTCTATGCTGGCTTGAGGTCAGAAAGGGTGTGGGTAGAGAGCTTCCCAATTGCCTCCCCTACAAAATAAGGCTTAAACCAATGTCCTTTACTGTTCAAAGAGAAGGACAAAGTTTGGAGTAAGAAAGAGGGGAGGTCGAAGACGAATGAATGAAATTTCAGGTTAAAGGGCATGAAAAACTCTTGAGCACGGATGGAAAGGCCGGCCGCGGACCATGGGGACCATTACGCATAGTTCATGGTCGGCTCTATTCTAAAAAAGAAATTTGATTTCTTAGGAAGGGCTCCGCAAACCACATCAGATACCACTAGGGGTCTGTGCAAGCTTTTGTTTAGAGCATCTGAAACTCTCTTATTACTTTTTTCGATGTTCCTTCTTTTTTTTCATTCTTTTCCCTCTCTTTCTTTTTTGCAGTTCTATTTTTCTTTATTTTTTCGACTCTCTTTTTTTCTTCTTTCTCTTGTTTTTCAAAATAACAAATTCATTAGCTACAATCAAAAAGAGAAGCTAGTGAATGAAAAACTTGGGTTGTCTCCAAAGAAGCGCTTCTTTAAGGTCGAGAGCTTGACCTTGACATTTATGCCAGCTCGAGGTCAGAAAGGTGCGGGCAGAGGGCTTCTCAATTGGCTTCCCAACAAAATAAGGCTTAAATCACTGTCCTTTACAGTAGAAAGAGGAGGAAAGAATTTGGAGTGAGAAAGAGGCGAGGTAAAAGATGAATGAGAGAAGTGTCCAGTCAAAGGGCGCGAAAAACCCTTAGCCACGAACGAAGAAGCCTACAGCGGATTGTGGGGCTGCCATTGATGGTCCATGGTCGGCTCTATTCAAAAAAAATTTTGATATCTTGGTAAGGCTCCACGAACCATGTCAGACACCACTAGGGGTCCATAGAAGCTTCTGTCTGGAGCATCTAAAACTCCCTTATTACTTTTTTCGATGTTTCTTCTTTTGTTTTTCCTTCCACTCCCTCTCTTTTTTTTTGTCTTTTTATTTTTCATTGTTTTTTTTTTGGCTCCCTTTTTTTCTTCTTTCTCTTGTTTTTCAAGATAAGCAATGCATTATATACATTCAAAAAGAAAACCTAGTAAGCGGAAAACTTGGGTTGCCTCTCAAAAAGCACTCTTCTAAGGTCGAGAGCTCAAACTTAACTCTTATGCTGGCTCAAGGTCAGAGAGGGTATGGGTAAAGAGCTTCTGAATTGGCTCCCCTACAAAATTAGGCTTAAACCACTTTCCTTTATCGTAGATAGAGAAGGAAAGAGTTTGGAGTGAGAAAAAGGTGAGGTGGAAGATAAATGAGTGACACGTCAGGTTAAAGGGCGTGATAAACTGCTGACCACAGATGAGCAGGACTGTCACTGATCTTGAGGGCCACCATGGATGGTCTATGGTCGGCTCTGTTTCAAAAAAAATTTTGATTTCTTGGTGGGGACTCCACAAACCACATCAGGCACCACTAGGGCTCTGTGGAAGCTTTTGTCTGGAGCATCTGAAACTCTCTTACTACTTTTTTCGATGTTTCTTCTTCTTCCTTTTTTTTCCCCTTCTTTTCCCTCTCCTTTCTTTTTGTCTTTCATTTTTTTTGGTTTTTTTCATCCTATCTTTTTTTCTTCTTTCACTTGTTATTTACAATGAGAAATGCATTATATGAAATTGAAAAGAAAAGTTAGTAAAGGGAAAACTTGGGTTGCCTCCTAAGAAGTGCTCTTTTAAGGTTAGGAGCTCAACCTTAACTTTTATGGTAGCTCAGCGTTAGAAAGGGTATGGGTAGAGGGCTTATCGATTTTCTCCCCTACAAAATAAGGCTTAAGCCATTGTCCTTTGCCGTGAACGAACCGGTTGACTCAGCCTATACTTCAACCACCCCATTGGGATGAACTGTGATGACTCGAAATGGTCCCGACCACCAACACCTGAGCTTGCCTGGGAATAGTCTTAGCTTTGGATTGAACAAGAGAACCATATCACTTTCATCAAAGCGCTTGTTCAAAATATACTTGTCATGCCATTTCTTGGTTCTCACCTTGTAGATGCGGGGACTTTCATATGCTTCCAACTATAATTCATCAAGTTCATTCAATTACAAAAGTCTCTTCTCACCAGCCGCCTTAAGGTTGAAGTTGAATGTTTGTATCCCCTAGTATGCTTTGTGCTCCAACTCCACCACCAAGTGATAAAGACTTTCTAAATACTAACGGATATAAAGTAATACCTAGTGTCACAGGTTGATAATTCACACAAACTCAAACCCGTGCGGCCTAGCAAACTTTGCTTGTAAATTCCAGCTTTGTTTGCTAGTGAGCCTTAAGGATGCTTGACTTAGACTTTGAGAAGCTAAGTAAGCACACTCACACTCTTAGAGAACTTTAGAGAGAGAAAGTAGAGAGAGAAGGAGTTTAGGAGAATGCTTTGTATTGCACTTGAATGCTTTCAATGGATGGTGGAGATCTTTTTGATCCTACGACTATTATTACTCTTCCAGAACATTCTATATAGATATCTCACATGTGGAATACTGTGGAACATTCTAGAGTATAGTCTAGAATGTTCTAGTATAACCTAGAAGGTTTTGGGAGTCTCCACAAGGTCTTAGATACTCTAGAAGCTTCTAGAACAGTCTAGAAGTATCTAGAGTTCTCCAGAAGATTCTAGAAGACTCTAGAGTGGCCAGAAGGTTCTAGAACATTCTAGCGCATTCCAGAAGGCCCCATAAGATCCGGAATATTTTAGAACTCTTTGGAAATGCAGCCCGTGACATTCTTCCCCGACCCAATCCGACAACGTTCGTGTTTTCTTTCGGTCTTCGTATACTTGGCCCTTTTGTTGCCTCGTCTCCATGAGGTGTCCCTTCCACTTGGTTAGCTTGATGTGTCGTGATTGTCTGCTTGGCACATCGATCCTTTGCTCACTTGCATCCCATCCACATTCTGGCACATTTCCTTTTTTGTGCCAACTTCCCAGGTGATGTCTTGGGTATGACACTCGTAGGTCCCTCATCACTTTTGAGGGTGGATAGATAGTCCACCTCCTTACTTTCCATGAAGCGGAGGGCGGTTAGCACCTTTTCCTTTTTAGCTTCCGTCTCATGGGTATTGCATGTGCTTGTCCATTGCTTGTGATGGACAAGGTGCTAGCATAAGGAACTAAGACGACTTCCGCCTTATTGAGGAAGTCCATTCCAAGATAGAACTTCCGATCATCAAGGGGAGCGACGGCTATGTCGACCTTACCTTTCCATGGTCCGACTTGGACGTTCATACCTCGAGCAACTCCATAGATTGGAAGGATCTGCGCACTGACTCCCTTAACATAGCCCTTCTCCTTGTTGTAAGGTAGGCTAATCTCATCGGTGAGTTCTTTCTCCATATTCACCTTATCCGCTCCCGTGTCCACCGTTGCTTGGAGTTTCTCACGTCCAACTTCGGTTTCTACATATAGGCGACTACCGACTTGCTCCCCTACCTTGGATTGGATGGCACTTACGAGCGATATTGAGGCAATACTTGTTTCCTCTTCACGCCTCTCCTCCTCCATCACAAGTGCAGCAAGTTTCCCATGCTTCGGGCACTCAAAAACCCGATGAGGCCCATTGCACACGAAGCATGAGTATTTCCTCGGTGTCTCATCCTTCTTATCTCTTCCCTTATCTTTGAAGGTTGTTAGCTTGTCCCGTCTAGGAGACTTGTTTCGATATCCATCACTGTCTCTATCATCGTGGTTCTTCTTGCTTCGCCCCTTAGAGAAGTCCTTCTCGCACTCATTAAGTGACTCGGCGGCGGCAACTGCCGAGGCGAGGTCTTGCACACCATGCCTTCCCAACTTGATCTTGGCCTAACCACTTAGGCCATCCAGGAAGGCGAATAAGGCGTCTTCCTCTCCCGTATTTGGGATCTCTAAGAGAAGCTCCTGGAATTCCCTCACATACTAATGAAGGTGGCCCTCCCTGTGTTGGAGGCGCCTCAACTTGGCCCTTGCTTCCTTCACTGCATCGTTGGGGTAGAATTGCTCTTTAAGCTCTCTCTTGAATCCCCCCAAGTGGTGATGGGAGTGGATCCTCGGTCGACATCATCGCACCTTCAATGCGACTAAACCAAAGCAATATCTTTAAGAGAGAAAGAAGCAAGGTTTACCTTTTATACTTCATCGATGATACCTACTGCTCCAAAGTAGGCCTCAAACTTCCATAAGAAGTTGTCGATCTCCCTTGCGTTCCTGGCCCCGTTATAGGTTGGAGTTTGGAGTGCATTCACCTTTGGTGTGGTGGACACTTGACTCAATCCACCACTGCTTGCATTGGCCACCGCGGCCATGCATACCTTGAGTTGGGTTTCCAAGGCCTCAACCTTCGCCTTGTACGCCTCAATCTCGGACTTGCAAGCCACCACCTTGGCTTTGCAAGCTTAGAGTTTTCTATCCCAAAGAGCTCGAACCTCCTCATCGACATTGCTTACTAAGGATTTCACTGCCTCTTGCATCTCTACACGAAACTCCTCCAAGTCCCCCGTGGACTGGAGCTCCTTGATGCGCTTCTCCGTGTCATCCACCCGACCCGTGAGATCTGACATGGAGTGGTTGACCTCCGCAAGCCTATCATCTACGGGAACCGACAAGTCCTTGTTCTTGATTGGGTAGAGGATTTAGGATTCATGCTTAATTTGTGCATACATGCTTGTTATGACTCTTCTATGCCCTTATCCTCCACAATGAGTGATGTTAGGCATGTGATTAACTCGCATGATAAGGCCCAGAGCTTCTATTAGCTCAAGAGAGCTCTCACTTATATTCTGATGATGTGCTTTCTTTGGAACATCCTCCTTGTTACCAATGGTTTTAACTTTCAGAGGATTGTTCGAGTTTATCTGATAAGTTGCTAGGAGCTTTGATATGGATTGATACAAGTAGCAACTTTGTGATTTAACGGAGTGGCTAATTCCTCTTCAGTCTCTTATAGCATATCTTAGTGAGGTATAGTTTAGGTGCATTCAGTACCTGACCTATTATGATCGTTATGTCTCTTCTCTCTTCTTCTTTTTGCTTTTCTTTATTTCTGTTCAGGCACAGTTGTGGATATTTAGGATTGTGATTGTCTGGGTTATGAATGTTAAGGTGAAATTTGGGATTTGCTCGGCCGAGATAGCTATGCTCCCTTTTATTTGATTTGTGTGGATTGTTTTATGTGTGTTTGTTAGTGGTGTCTTTTGTTTTGTGAATGTTGGTTGGTGTTGTTTGGTTTTGTCCTTGTTGGTGGTGCCATGGGTTTGTATATATTTGGTGGATTTGAATTACTGGTCTAGAGTTGGATTGCTTATATGATTACTTTTTAACACCTTTGTTCCCAAATGAGGGCACTATGGAGTTTTTGGTGTGGAGCTAAGGTGCACATTTGTACATATTTATCAAAAATTTTGAAAAAAATTTCAAAAAAATTTTTATTTTTATTTGAGGATTTGTGTGCTTTCTTAAGGGGTCGTGGTCTGATGTTCCTATGCTATTAAGTTATACATAAATATAGTTTGCATGATAAGATATCTAGTTGATGATGTATATTCGATTTTTTCATAATAACCCCTATCTCATATGGATGATTTTATGCCTATCTTGTGCACTTTTTGATTAATTCTTCAGATCTTGTTGTTGAGTTGCCATATGAAATATTTGTTTGTCGAAATTGCCTTCTAAGCTCTTGAAAAATTCAAAAATATGGCACTGTCTGCCTATCCCACATGGCATGACCGTGCCGAATTTATTCCATCTGGATCTATTTAAAGCCCCTTTCCCCATTTGTGTAAGAATCTAATTTTAGGTTTTAAGAATAAGGTTTAGCCTAGAGTTTAGGAGAGACAAGTGTATTCAGTTTCCTTTTGTAGCCACATGTCAAGAGTAATGAACTTTTCATGCATTTAGCTTTCTTTCTCCCTTTAATCTTCGTTTTCATCAAGTTCTTACTTTGTTAAGTTTGACTTACTAGTTTAATGCCCAAATTTACATGCTTAAGTTTGTTAATGGATTGAAACTAGTGCTTCTATTTCCTAATCGTCCTTCTTTTCTCTTATATACTCTTAATCTGTTATTATCTTTCTTCAAGAACAAATATCAAGCTCTTTTTCTCTTCTCCATCTTAGGGTTTGAAAACCCATTTTTATAAATTTGAGATTTTAGCTCTCAGTGGGTTAAATTAAGAGTTGTTGAGTTAGATTGTACAGAATAAGTGGAGAATCCTCCTGCAATCATGATCCACCTGCTCCAACAATGGAGGCCAACCTCCTTTGTTGGATTTTCAAACTTTTGAGGTACTCCCCTTTCCGTCACTTCTTTTATTTAGTAAATTTAATGCTTTTTTAGTTAATTAGATGCTTTGCTAGTTATTGTTAATTAATATGATATTTTGTGTTAATTTATTAATTATTCTTTATTTTTGTTTAGTTTAATTAATCTTGTTTAGATTAATATTAGTGAGTAATTAGTTTAATTAATCATGCTTAGTGACATTTGTCTCTTTCCCTAGGTTAGTGTTGCGGCCGAAAATAACTAGTGACTTGATTTCCATGCCATCTCAGAGGACGACAAATTTTTCACCCTACTCATTAAGCAATACTTCAACAATCAATGGCTATGATAGATAAGGATTCAAGAGGATGTCTCCAAAACATCTATAATTTGAGGGAATATGGAAGGGTTATCAAGGATTCAAAAACTGACACTACCCAAAACTCTTGTTATGGCTGTGAACTTCTAGGTCACATTATGAAGGACTATCCAAACATGAAAATGAAAAATGAGAGAACGGGGTTCAAGTCCATGAAGGCGGGCAAAATAATTATGGTTGCAACATGGAGTGACAATGAAAGCTCTGAAAGTGAAAGTGATGATGAAGAAATGGCCAACCTCCATCTCATAGCCAGAGATAAAAATATAGAAAGTGATGAATTTGAAGAGGTAACATTAGTATAGCTCCTTACTTTTACAAAAGAGTATTTTGCTCAAGGTCTATTAAAGTGTGTTCAATATAAGCAAGACCACATTTTTAAAATCAAGCCCCTTAAAAAGGAAAACAAGTTCCTCAAAGCAAAATGACAATTTACAAAGATCTTGTGAAATCGACACCCTAAGGTCAACGACCTTGAGAATGAAAAAATTATTTTGCAAAAGAAGTGTGGTTATTCTTGCAAGTCTCTCATAAAACTTACAAATGGAGAAGAGAATTTGGACAAATTACTTAGATCCCAATGTATGTCATTTATTAAGGAGGGCCTTGGCTTCGACCCAAATTATGAGAAAAGGTCATACGAGCACAAAAGGAATACCAAAGTAGGTTAGGCTCCAAAAACAATAACCTTGGTCACAATTACCAAAGACATATTGTTTACCAAATAAACCATAGCTACTTTCGTCATAGGTGTCAAAGCTATTATTGATATACGTCATGAGCAACACAATAGATTTAATGGTAAAATGATCTCTAACCCTAAAATCATAATGGTGTGGTTACCCAAAGGGTCAATGCCATTAAAATAGGACATTGGGCATCTTCACCCAATTCCTGCCTCCAAAGAATGTAGGAAGGTTTGATTTTTGTTCTTGTAGGTATGTTTCAAATCCAAGAGTAGTCTCTAATACTTGGATAGTGGGTGTTCAAGGCATATGACTGGAGATGCCTCAATGTTTAGTAAATTTCAAAAACTAAAATCATGTAAAGTGACCATTAGAGATAATGGTCGTAGTAACATCCTTGACATTGGTGGGATTGATAAGGACCCTACAAGTTTTATTGACAATGTCTATTTGGTTGATGGCTTGAACTATAACTTGTAGAGTATTTCACAACTCTGTGATAAGGGTAACCCTGTATCATTTAGTGAACCCTAATGCACTGTTGAAAATGCCAGATCTAATAACATTGTATTGCATGGTTCTAGATTAGACAATGTTTATGCTATAAACCTTGGTCGTATCCCTTCTATGCATTTTCCTTGTCTGAAAGCATCCCTTGATGATGCGTGGATTTGACATCGTACATTGGGACATGCAAGCATTAACACTCTTTATAAATTAGTTAAGCATGATTAGCAGGAGGGTTACTGTCCAATAAATTTGAGAAAGACCGTGTGTGTACTGCACTCAATTTTTGAATGGTCTAGTAGTGCATGTGTTAGAGGTAAGCAAGTACGTGCTTCCCTCACATCCTTGAAAAATGTGTCTACCTTTAGGTGCTTGGAATTACTGCATATGGACCTTTTTGGACCAATCCCTATTAAAAGTTTAGGAGGTAGTTCATACATATTTGTCTTAGTGGAAGATTACTGTATATTCACATATGTAATCTTTTTGAAAGATAAAACAAAAGCTCTTAAGGAGTTTACAAAGTTATGTAGGGAATTGCATATATCAAAGAACTTATTAGTGGTTACAATCAAGACTAACCATGGAAGCGAATTTGACCAAAACAAGTTCATTAAGTGCTGTGTCAAGAATGGAATCTCACAGAACTTTTCAAAACCAAAGATACCATAGCAAAACGGAGCTGTTGAGCGGAAGAACCAGACATTGGAAGATATGGCTAGAAAATTGATATGTGAAAATTATCTTCCAAAGTCACTATAGGTTAGGGCTGTTAACATTGCAAATTATGTACTTAATAGATGCCTCATCAGACCAATCCTAAAAAAGGCACCATATGAATTGTTCAAAGTGAAGAAACCAAATGTGTTAAACTTCAAGGGCTTTGGAAGTAAGTGTTTCATCCACAAAAGTTACGAAAAGCTCGATAAATTTCATCCTAGAAGAGATGAATGTATATTTATTAGTTATTCCTCTGTTATTAAGTCATATTGTGTTTACGACAAATGTACCAAGGTCATTGAGGAATCCATTCATATCGAGAAACAAAATCAGATTGGTTGCAAAGGGATACAAAGGCATATTCGTTACAAAAAGATACAAAACCAGATTGGTTTCAAAAGGATATAACTAAGAGGAAGTGATAGACTTTTATGAGACCTTTACACTTACGATTAGATTAGAAGCCATCTACATATTGCTTGCATTTGCATCTCATATGAGCATTAAACTATTACATATGGATGTCAAATGGCCTTTCTTAAATTGTTTTTTAAACGAGTCTATATGTGAGAAACCCTTGGAATAGAAACCCCTGAATTTCCAAATCATGCTTTTAAACTTGATAAAGCTCTTTATGGCTTAAAACAAGCACCAAGAGCTTGGTATAAACTACTTAGCAAATTTGCCTTAAAAAATGGCTTTACAAGAGGAAAGATTGGCAAAATATTTTTCATTAAACAAAGGTGGAAGACTTCCTCATCATTTAAATTTATGTAGATGATGTCATACTTGGTGCCACTAACAATGTTCTATGTCAAGAGTTTTCAAATTTTATGAGCAAGGAATTTGAAATGAGTGTGGTAGAAAAACTCAACTTCTTCCTAGGGCTTCAAATCAAGCATTGCTCAGATGGCACATTTATCAACCAAGGTCAGTATATGAAAGAACTCTTGAACAAATAGAAGCTTGATGATGTCAAGTATGCCATCACTCTAATGGCATGTAATACAAAGTTGGACCTTGATCCAAACAGTAATGCAATATCAGAAAAGGTCTATAGAGGAATAATAGGCTCATTACTTCATCTAACAGCATGTAGACTAGATATATCTTCAGTGTATGCCTTTGTGTCGGGTTCCAAAGTACTCCTAAAGAGTCACATCTAATTGCATTCAAAGAAATCTTTAGATATCTTACAGGAACCGAGGACATTGGTCTTTGATGTCCTTGAGGTAAAGATTTCAATCTCATTGTCAGATGTAGATTATGTAGGCTACAAGGTGGATCGAAAAGGCACCTTTGGATACTGTTAATTCCTCGGGCACTCCTTGGTATCATATCACTTAAAGAAATAAAGCTCAGTAGCTTTATCAACTGTTGAAGTTGAACATATAGTAGCAGGAGCATATTGTGCTTAAATGCTCTAGATCACACTACAAGTAGAAGACATTGATGTTGATTTTTGAAAGATTCCTATTCAATGTGACAACATGAGTGCAAAAAACATCACAAAAATCTAGCCCAATACTCAAGAACTAAATATGTTGAAGTCAGGCATCACTTCATATGAGATCATGTTAAGAAAGTTAATATCATTCTTGAACTTGTTCCTTCACATTTGTAATTAGCTAATATTTTTAACCAACCACTTGATGAAGATGCTTTCAATTTGTTCCAAGTGAACTTGGCATGTTGAAAATGGATGCATAAATTGAGGGGGAGGAACCCTCAAAGTCCAATGTGATAAAGTGATGCAGGAAAAAGAACCAATGACACTGGACTGAACATTGTGACAACATCTCAATGCCCAGATCGAGTCTGTGTTCCTAGAATTTGGATTTATGTGAAACATATCAATTATAGGAAGTAGTTGATGGTTGGGGATTTAATTCAATTAAATGCCCCAATAACTATTTGATAAGTGCTTAAAGTGTATATCATTTTGAGACCATCTTGTGCCATTTTTAGGGAGAAATACGTGCTTTGTGTTATAATTTATACTCCTTTTTTGGTTTTACACTCAGGTATGGTTCTTTTATGTGTTTTACAGGTTTTTGAGCCTTTTTACCCGAAAGTTAACTATAATTGAGTGTAATTTGACTTCCCATGGACACCCCCAAGTCACCATCCCATAGAAGGAAGAGAGAACAGAAGATCATCAAGACAGAGCCCTCCACAGACCATCCGTGGTGAAGGCCACTGTCCATGGTGAAGATATAACTACTAGCCTATTCGTTTTTCTTCATCGTGTGGCTGAGGTTGATTATATTTCTCTATAAATAAGGCCATTTTCGTAGTAGAAAGCACAGCGCACAGCAAAGAAGAGAACCATTCCCTTTAGTTTTTCATTCCTTTTCCATTTTCTAAGTTTAGTTTAGATTTTTAATGGTTTTGAGTGTGAGTGTGAGAGAAATGCTTAATGTGTTTTAGAGCCCATGCAAAATTAGGAAACCCTTCAAGGATCTCCAATTCCACTAAGCTTTCTTCTCTCAAAACTCTGTTTAATTTTGTTGATTTGAATATGTGTGAGTAGTTTTCCCAATCAAGGGATTGTTAGCCAAGTATTAATATCGGAATCTTTCATCTTTGTCCAGTTGTTCTTGTTCTTGATTGGGATTGTATCTTGTGTGTGTAATTATTGTGATTGGATTTTGGCCAAATTCATTCGCTAATTCTAAATGGTTAAGTGAATGACTAAAAGGTGAAACTCGCTATTGATTGACAAGATAGGACTTGATTTACCAATACTTGAAAGAGATTAGCTTGTTAACAGGACTTTTAGCAATCTTTGATCTTTAATTTAGGCTAAACAGGGGCATTTGAGAGAATGGCTTGTTAGTTTAGGCAATTTAGTTTGTTTCAAAAGAAGATTCAATTCTATATGCGATTGTACCCCTTTCAATCCCCCATAATAGTTCAAGTACATGATATATTACATTGATCCACATCTTTACAAGGTGAAATAATTCCCTAGATGTTTTTAATTGGTTGAATTCTTCAATTAGGTTACAATGTCATTCAAACTCTTAATTGAAATTGCTTGTTTAGCACTTTTAAAGGATAAAACTCAATAGATTACAATTGGTCATCATGGGAATGATATCTTTACTACACTACAGCACCCGTGCACTTGCAGTAATAGTAGTAAACCTATCAAGTTTTTGGCGCCATTGCTAAGGACTAAATTTATGGATAGTAAGTTGGCCCTTAGAAATTAGCTAAGCATTTTGTTATTATTTTCTTTACAGTTTTGATTTGCATTGGTGGTTTTATTACTATTTTGTAGATTTCTCCTTTATATGCGAAGTCCCTTTCCATTTGAATTTAATCTAGAAATCAAAAGGACTTTTCGCTTTAGATGGAAGAAATTAAGGGTAGAAGAGCAAAGACTCAAGGCTTAAGCCATTTGTTCACCAGTGGCAGGAACAAGAAGTGATCGAAGAAGGACACTCCGGGATTTTGTTACCCCGTCCAAGATATTTCCTCAAGCATCGCTCGCTCGAACATAGAAGCTAACAACTTTGAGTGCAAACTAGCCCTTATATCCATGGTACAACAATCTCTGTTCGGAGGCACCCCGCTACACGATCCATACGTACACCTCTCAGTCTTTTTAGAGGTGTGTGATACGCTAAAGCTCAACGGAGTTTCTACCAACGCCATCCACTTGTGCCTATTTCCTTTTTCAGTTAGGGATAAGGCAAAGGCGTGGCTTCACTTGTTGCGTCCAGGATGCATAACAACATTGGACAAGCTTAGAAAAGTCTTTCTTGCCGAGTTCTTTTCTCCGAATAAGATGGCAAGCCTGTGGAATCAAATTACTACCTTCTCTCAAAAGGAAGATGAGACTCTTTATGAAGCCTAGGAGCAATTCAAGGATCTTTGACAATTATGCCCTCACCATGGCCTTTAAATATGCATGACTATGTAAATTTATAATTGAGTCACCCAATCATTGAGGTCTACTATTGACGCGGCAACAGGAGGTACCCTAATGAACAAAACGGAAGATGAAGCATACAATCTTATAAAAGAGATAGACCTTAACAATTTCTAAAGGTCGTCTAAGAGAGCCCAACCTAAGCTGGTTGGAGTAAGCTGAAATTAGATGCTACTTCTATGCTTTCTTCTAAAGCTGATGCTATGTCTCAAAAGTTGGAACGCTTGAATGTTAATTCTATTAGTTCAAGTACCCTTCCCCATCATATGATATATGTGGATCAATTGATCATTTGACTGTGCATTGTCAAGTGGGTAGTTCTTTTGCCCAAGATGTAAGTGATCAGGTCAATTATGTGAATAATTACCACCCTCGACTAGCAAATGACCATTGCTCTAGCAAGTATAATCCAGGTTGGAGAAATCACCCAAATTTCTCTTATGAGTCTAATGCCCCACTCGTGCCCCAAATGAATTTTAGACCATCCCCTGGATTTCAAAGACCATCTTACCCTCAACAAGTAACCCAAAAATCCAACTTGGAGTCTACGATAGAGAATATGCTTTTAGCCCAACAACAGCAAGATGAGTATATTAAGTAATTGGCCTCTGAGGGTGATGTGTTTACTACTCACAATAAGATGTTGGAAGCTCAAATAGCTTAATAAGCTACGTCTTCATCCACATCTCTTGGTAGGCTGCCTAGTAAACCGGAATTTAACCCCCATGAGCATTGTAATTACATTACCTTGAAAGAAGGGGTAGAGGATCCTGAGGACATACCATGTGAGGAGGGTAGAGAAGTGATCATGGCTGAGAGTAAAGAAGGAAGTGATGGTGATAAGCCCATAACTTTTATAGAAGATGATAGCTTGGAGATTTTCATAGTCTTTCCACCCAAGCTTCCTGTCCTAGGTCGCTTTTCTATCCCCTGTGTCGTAGGAAAAATGAAAATTGAAAGAGCCCTATGCAACCTGGGTGAAAATGTCAACATGATGGCCTACTCTATGTTTCAAAAGCCTTATCTAGGACCATTACGACACGCATCCTTTTCACTTTAATTAGTAGATGGTTCGAAAATACGACCTTTGGGTACATTGGAGGATGTGCCTATAAAAATAGGAGCTTTTTGGGTGTTAGAACATTTTTATCATAGCTGATATGACTAAGATCGATGATGGCCAAATTATTCTTGGTAGGCCCTTCTTGGGTACTTTAGGTTCCATTATTGACGTAAAAGCAGGGCAGATAACACTTGAAGTAGGGAGTGTTATGCTATGTTTTGTTTTAAGGATGAGAAAGTTGTTTCCCCTGAATTCTTCCTTATCTGATCTACTTCCCCTTTCTCCTGAAATTGAAATGGAGGAAGGTTGGAGTTATCCTGACCCTTCTAAGTCTGATTGGATTTCTATAGAGGATCCCAACCAAGGTTATGTTAAGGTTGAGTTTGCTGCCCCTACGCCACCTAGCATACCCGAAGTTGAGCCCTATGCTTCTAATGATTCTTCCTTGAGTGATTATTGCATGTTTGCCGAAGTAGTTCTTTCTTTACTTCCTATGGAAGGAGTCGATTTAGATTTTGATCTTTCTTTACAGTGGTCCGTCTGATGGAGCACGCTATCGATTTATCTTGTATGTTGACAATACGCTATGGTGTCATCTGATGATGAAAAAGGACCTCCAACCTGAGTATTTAAGGTGGTACCTTCAGTTGAAAGATTTCGATTTTGTGGTTTGCGACAAGAACGACACCTATATTTTCATTAAACCTGAAGTAGAATTGCAGAAAGGTCAAGCTCCCGACCTTAAATGAGCACTTCTTAGGGGGCAACCCAAGTGTTTGTTTTACTTTTTTCTCTTTTATTTGTACCCATTTATTGTATTTTATTTTTGGACTTTAGAACCTTCACTACAAATTTATTAACATAAAAAAAGTGAGAAACAAAAACAAGAGGTTTTTTAAAGCCTCTACAGACCCACCATGGTCTGCGAGGGCTTTAAAGAAAAAGAAAAAGAAAAAAAGGGAGAAAAACACAAAAGAGTCAGGACCCAAGCTGACCATGGACCGTCTGTGGCCACCACCATGGTTCGTGGTGAGCCCCGCATCTGTGGTCCAGGGTTTTCAAAGCCCTCATTCACCTAATTCTTGTCATCTTCTTCCTCAAACTCAGCATACTCTCTCTATAAAGCCTCCATTCCCTCTATACAACCTCCACAACCACTTCACTTAAACCTTTAATTTTCACCAAATTCCACCAAATTTCTTCTCTTTTTATTTCCTTTCTTCACGTTAACCACAAATCTCCCTTTATTTCTCACTTTCAAGCCTTCTTTCCCTTTCATTTTTCTCATCTCCATACCCACAGCTTTCATAACTCCATTTTTTACTTTTATTATTCCAAATTCCATTTTTCTTTCATATTTCTTCACCATTTACTTTCCCTTTCTCAACTTTTATGTTTTCTAGCATTTTCTTTTTAGTTTAATTTTTTAAGTTTTTTCCATCCACATTACACCACTATGGCATCAAAGAAGAAGGTAAGAATTGTACAAGAAGCCGGGACTTCAAGTCAAGCCCCATAACGAGCTCCCCGAAGCTCCCGCACATCAACCGCCATAAGAAATCTAGGCAACATTCCACACCCCCTTGGTTTAACTAATCCCGAACACATTGCAAGATATAATGCTTTGCATAGTAAACTTACGGTAGCTACTCGATATTATGGCGAGGATACGTTGAATCATTTGGGATTGTTAGATGATATTCATTGATTAGGGGAATGGGCAATTTTTAGAAATTAGGGACCACACCTATCGAAACCTCACACTTGAATTTCTAAGCACGTCGTATGTTGAGGTCATGAACCGCCCTCCGTGTCAAGAGGGCTACATTTCCTTTTATCTTAATAGATAGTTTTGTGAGCTTAATTTTAGTGCCTTCAATAGTATATTTGGTTTTTCGCCAAGTACGGACCTTCCATACCGACATACCCCTAAGGAGTTTAATCTGAAAGCTTTTTGGCATGAACTTTATGGGGATTATCAGTATGACGCTAGTAATTCCTAAGGCACGGCAATTCAAAACCCCAGTATTTGTGTAACCTAATGTTTACTAGCTTGTGATTTGTTTGCACGGGAGGATAGTATCAATGTGCCTCATCTATGTTAATTGTATTTTTTGTATAGCATGCTTGAAGGCCTGGGTCATTTTTGGTCAAACAGTTATATAGTGCAGCCACTAGTTCTGCATATAGGATTGCCATTTGGGGTCTCATTACCCCCATTGCTAGGTTGGTTAGAGTTGAACGAAACCCTGATGATAGAGTCACAGGTTCAAAGCGGTTGACTTCGCCGCTTTTAAACAAATGAAATTTTATAAAGTTGATGGTGGGCATATTTGTTGGACTTATCCTGAGAACCAGTTTATGCATCTCCTAAATATTGATCGCACCTCTCCTAAACTGGGCCAATCTCTACTTTTTACCCGGTGATGAAGGGTTGGTGCGCACCTCCTCTACCTCCTCACCCTAGGACTTCTGGTTCCTCCCAATCGTCCTCCTCTCCTGACTGCCTGGACCTATATGCTACCCTTTGGTCAATTCAAGAATAGCAAGATTCTCTACGAGCTTATATAGAAACTGGGCATGCCTCACTCTTGGGCTTTGTTCAGGAGCACCATGATGAGCGCCTCGGGTAACTGCCTCCCAAAACCAATATTTTTAAGACTTTGGGGCATGCTTAGAGACTTGGAGAGACCGGCACATTTCTCAACCACACCCTCCTTCTTCTCCTCCACCCCCTCATCCTCATTTTTGGAGTCTTATGCTTGCATTGAGGACAATGTATTGTCCAAGCATGGGAGAGTTGTCATGGTTGTATATATGTGTGTTGCGGATGTGTGATAATTTGTGTTTTTAGGTTTGGTTTACATTTTTAGGTTGATCATTTAGTTTTCTAGGTTTCTTTCTTCGCTTTAGTTTTGCTTTGACACCTTTTAATTTTTAGTTGCAAAAAAGAAAGAAAAAAAAATAGAAAAATCAAAATAGAAAAAAATGAAAAAATCATAGGAAGAAAAATAGCCTATAAATCCTCTGATGATCAGCCTTTATACTAGGTGGCTTTCTTTTGCCTATTTAGATCCTTTTTGTTGGGCCTATTTGTGGATAAAATGTTTGTTTCAGAGTTTTCAAATTATGCATCATGTTTTGACCTTCACATTAGATATGAGCTCCTTACTTAGTGATTCATGGCATGAGTATTTGGCATATGAAATTCCAAGAGCTAGATGAGCGTTGTCCTGTGAGATTTTAAGCATAAATAGACTAATTCATCAACTTTGTCTCATATTTCTTTTCGTGTGCGACTCTTGCTATATTTCAAGTGTCTAAAGCTTGCTTTGACTCTTGTTCGAGACCACATTTAGCATGCACATTTAGACAACATGATTGGGGCATTCATTGACTTTATGAGCTGCATTGACCAAATAACCACCTTTATATGAATAATTTACCCCTTGCTACCCTTTTGAGCCTTTACTGTGTTTTTTTTTTTTTTTTATGAGAACCTATATTATTATCTTTAACCAAACACATAAGTCTTACCCTTTTAACCAAGGCTATAGAGTTTTTATAATTGATTGGGAGCAGTTTGCGGATAATAACCTTATTGTGGTCTGGTTGGATATGATAAGGGATTCATGCTTTATTTTTCCCTTGAAAGCCAATTGGGTTATGTTTTGTGAGTTACAAGTAAAGTGATGAAAATGCATAGTTTCCTTTGCCATTATGCTCCTCAAAAAGAGAAGGAAAAAAAAAAAGAAAAGAAAACAAAGCACACCTAATATGTGTAGAAAAAAATCTGTATATGTTTAAAAACAAAAACAAAGACAAAAGGAAAAAAAAAAACACCCCCGAAAGAAGAAGAATGATGCAATAAAAGGATTTAGCATTGGTTTTATATTAGGTACTTTTTCTTGTGACATCACTTGGGGATGTTGCTGATATTTTAAGGAGTATGTTTTTGTTAGGAGATGATGGTTTATGCTCTTAATCTTTGGCTTTTAGCTCCACAAAACTCAAAATGTTCGCTCCCTCCTTGTCCCATTACAACCCTTAAAAGTCCTCATGATTAGCTTGTGTGTTTTACATTATAGTGCTGGTGAATTAGAAAGTCTTATCAAGCTTATGGTTGATTTAGTTCTACGAAATGAGATTTGAGAGAACCGCATTTTATTTTTAAACACGTGAGTGATGAGTGCCTCATCCCTAAAGTGACGCTCTATTGGTTTTTCTAGGCTCTGCTTATTGTAATATGCCAATATGATTGCTGAAGTTGATTTGAGTAATTGATTTAATATTTTGATTTGATGGTTCTTATCTTTTTCGAAAATTCCCTTCTCCTATCTGCTCATAAAATTTTTCATCACCTTTTAGGCTAAACTTCTTGGGTTGATTTGGTTATTGATACCACTATTGATGTCTTCCTGAGAAAGTTATTCTTATCTTTAGCCTCAGTTTCATGATTACTTAGGGATAAGCAATGGTTTAAGCATTGGAGAATTTGATAATTAAGTGATCAAAGTGTACATCATTTTGAGGTCATTTTATGCCCTTTTTAGGGAGAAATATGTGCTTTATATTATTAATTACACTTCCTTTTTGGTTTTACAATCAGGTATGGTTCTTTTCTGTGTTTTACAGGTTTTTGGAACATTTTACCCTAGAGTTAACGATAACTGAGTGTAATTTGACTTCCCACGGATGTACCCAATTCACTATGCCTGTAGAAGGAAGAAAGAGCAAGAGATTATTGAGACAAAGCCCTCTATGGACTGTCTGCGATGAAGGCCACGATCCGTGGTGAAGACATAACTGCTAGCCTATTCATTTTTCTTCATCAAGTGGCTGACATTGATTATATCTCTCTATAAATAAGGCCATTTTCGCAGCAGAAAGCACAACACACAGCAAAGAAGAGAACTATTCTCTCTACTTTTTCATTCCTTTTCCATTTTTTTCTAAGTTTAGTTTAGATTTTTAGTAATTTTGAATTTGAGTGTTGAAGAAGTGCTTGCTATTTTGGAGCCCTTGTGAAGTTGGGAACCCCTTGAAGGATCTCTAATTGCGCTAAGTTTTCTTCTGTTAAAACTCTGTCTAGTTTTGTTGATTTTAATATGTGTGAGTAGTTTTCTCAATCTAGGTATTGCTAGCCAATTATTGATGTTGGAATCTTTCATCTTTATCTAGTTATTCTTATTCTTGGTTAAGATTGGTTGAATTCTATCTTGTGTTTATAATTATTGTGATTGGAATTTGGGCAAATTCATTTGCTAATTCTAAATAGTTAAGTAAACGACTGAAAGGTGAAACTTGCTACTTGATTGACGAGATATGACTTGATTTAGTAAAACTTGAAAGAGAATAAGGACTTTTAGCAATCGAAGATCTTTGATTTAGGCTAAACGAGGGCATTTGAAAGAATGACTTGCTAATTTAGGCAATTCAGTTTGTTTTGAAAGAAGATTGAATTTTATATGCAATTGCAACCCTTTCAATCTCGCATAATAGTTCAAGTACATGATATGTTGCATTAATCCACATGTTTACAATGTGAAGAAATTCTCTAGACGTTTTTAATTGATTGAATTCTTCAATTAGGTTATAGTGCCATTCAAACTCTTAATTGAAATTGCTTGCTTAGCACTTTTAAAGAATAAACTCAGTAGATTACAATTAGTCGTCATGGGAATGATATCTTTATTACACTACTACACCCATGCACCTGTGGTCGTATTAGGAGCCCTATCACTATTGTATTCTAGAAACCGTGGTTTTTCAAAATCTTTTGAAAGTCAAATTTCTAGTTGTCTTCCCAACCTCTCTTAGAGCTTCTCCCCCCTGTTTATGGAAGGCAATGATGCCTTTTCTCAAAAACTGCCTTTGATCCTCCCCCTTGTTGCCCTACACCTGCCAAAAACTAACAAATCTCACTCTCCTTTTCTCTCTCCTCAACCCCATAAAAAGGGCGTGCCCTCGTAGCAATTGTTCATCACTCGAGTTCCCTGTCTCTTACTCTATCTCCCATTCAATCTCCCAAACCCTCAACTCGCTCCTACCCCCTCTCTCCTATTAAAAACCTTGATACCCTCTCTTATTGAAAACCTTAATACCGCCTCGATCATGTCTTCTAAATGAAAAGGAAGTGCCCCCTTTAAAGCATTTGCCACCCCTGCTAAGCCAACCCACGATGTCATCAAATGCAGAATGCCAAAGTGTAACGCCCTAAGTTCTAATCACCTTATTGACCCAAGATAATTTAACATTATAGGTTAGTGTAGCTGAAGTCTTATGCTAGAGCATTACTGCCATCGTAAAATAGACAGGGCGAGGTGCTAGAAACTACTGGACAATGATGTTGCTTAAGAGCTTTCATGTAATCCTTCAAGGGCTAAATTGCTAAGAACTTTTGAAAAGAATACTGATCAAATTTAGAGGCATGAACTTCCACATACTTATGTTTAGCACCATGAAACCACCTGAAACTCCACTAATCGAACTCAATAGACAATGACTGTGAGCTTTCTATAACCTTTATGCAAGATCTTATGATGCCACTACAAACTGGTTGAGGATAGCTTTCTAGAGATTCACATGGAATAGGACAACACAAAAGTTTTGAAAAGTGAGCCGAATAACAATACATTTACCCTGATACTGTAGAAATAAAAATAATAAGTTTTACTAGATGCCCGCATTTCAATTCATTTTAGTTCGAAGTAAGAAGTGGAGAGAGTGTTATATTAAAAATGTTACCGATTATTATCTTAAAGTGGAAGCCAAACTAATGAGCTCATCTACACAATGTGATCATTACATAAATGCACACCTGCTAGGCTAACCAGGAAGCTTGACTTGAGATCGTGTGGGTGAATTGAAGAGTGTAAGCCTTGATGATTTATAACTAGTGGGTCCACTTGATTATATGGCAAAGTAATGCTTTAAAATGATCCATTAAATAACCATACATTTTGTGATGTTGATATGTATAAAAAAATATATATGAATGTTCAAAAGGTATATGCAGTAAGTGTATCTGAACTTAAAATCTCAACATCCCTTTTGAAATAATTAGATAGTAGCTTGAACAATTGATAAACATAACCATACATTATGTCGAAATGATTTCGTTTATTATTAAAACTTATAAAATTTTCAGTTTGATCATCTTAATAAAAAGTACACATGCATATAGATATATGTACGTGTTTAGACTTGACTACAACAACATTTCTTGATACACTTTTATTGCTTATTAATTAATCAACTACTAATGTCAATGGGGATGGTCTTACTTGTAGCCATTGATTTACTTATATTTATTTATAGGCTTCCATCCAAGTATTATTGATTTCTGTTTCATTTTCTAGTGATAGACTTTTTTTTAACTGTTTAACTACTGGGTAATTTTATAAGTCAACAGAATCTTATTTGGAGGCCATTTGTTGTCTAAGCCCTGCAACATAAAATTACCATTTATTGAATTCAAGTGCCAGCACCCAACTTAACAAATCTTTCTTTGAAACTAATTAAAAATAATTGGCAAAAATTAGGTTTAGGCTATTACAACCGCCCCCGCCCTTATTACAAGTCTCATCCTCGAAACTTAAAAAATCTTGAAGAACTTTTATTGCATAATAGAAGATAATATTCACAATTCATGGCTTGGAGTGGCATACCCCTTGAAAAGTAATTCACTTGATAATGGACTTAGACATTGTGCCTAAGTCGTTAGGTCCTTTAATTCGACTTAAACTTACAGTCCCCTTCATTTTCCCATTTAGTGCTCATATGCTCTTATAGTTAGACATAACATATACTTGTGATTCTGCCACATTAAATCATAGTAAAATACTTACTAGCAAAGTTTTCCTACAACCGCGTACCTTGCTCACATCGCCTTTAACTGCGAAGTTTGAGGCCTATGTTGTACAAGAGAAATGTTCAGTAAGTATAAGGGTTGAATGTGCTTATAACTATGAGAAGGATAATCCTAGTTTCCATGAGAATAGGTCACCTCTTGTATGTTCAAAAGATTTGAGTCTAATCAAATCTCCATGCATTTAATTAATAAAGTTGCTTACCCATGACCTACTATATTTGAGTAACCTCTTACTCACTTGACAACACCCAGTCAAGCATGTTCAAATAAGTTATCATAGTTATAGTCGGTTCCCTTTGGCCAAGCAAGTTTCCAAACTTAATAGCAACTCATCATCTCTCAAAATTTTCTAGGGAGGACTCCCAAGTCCGTACCCAACATGCCGGATTATCTTCATGAAAATAAGTAATATGCTCTAGTATGCGGGTTAGGCTTGTGGTAATTTCAATCGGTATAGGAAGAGAGAGTATTTAGGTCGAATCTAAGAACGTACTTAGGTTTCACAGAATTTTGATTTCATATAGGAGTAAACCATTTTCATAGGCCCCATTTTATCATCGTAGGAAGAAATTTATTTATAACACAACTTCTAACAATTCGCTCAACCTTTGATACTTTGTTGCCTCATGGACAACTAGAAGCATGTAACCATCCCTGGACATATTGCTTGAACTACACCCCTCGGAAAACAGAAGGTCCCATTTCCCCCTTTGACCTAGTCAATATTCACAATAGGAGTCTCTAAATTTATGTTGAAGGTTGCTTTTTATCATCCAAATAAAAATGGGGCTAAAAAGATAAATAGTACATGAGGTGCAAGTCTAAAACTATTATAACCCAAAGACGTTTCATTATCATCTGACCCAAAACATGTGAATTGTAGTACAATTTATACTAGGGAAATACAAAGTTGTTTGAACTCTCTTCAGTCACCCCCTTTTTGTCCCAATTATTCACAGTAGCCTCTATTTCCAATATGGCACCATAAGCTTAGCCAAATGATGTCTTATGAATACATGTGGGCCTATGAAAGATTGGATCAACTTTTCCAGACAACTAATATTAGGCATGTGCCACGATTGAAATGGGTTAGTAGATATTATACTCGAGAGTTAACTGGTGACAAATTCTATGAAGAATTAACATTGACTAATTAACATCAAATGGCAAGCTATTAAATGACTAATAAAAGGTTAATTTGATCAGGAATGTCAAAGAAGGAGGTCAATGTTTATAAGGGCGACAATAAAGTATATAATGGCTAACAAAGACGGGGATTATTAAGGATGCACAACACTGTCCAAGTTCCACAAGTAATTAAAAAACATAGAAGATGATAACAGATGCACCCAAACGACAATCCGCCATTGGGAAAAATAAACGATATCTTAGCGGCTAAAGACTTACAAATACAGACAATCTATATATCATTTTTCCTGAAGGAGTAACATTGATTAGTTGAAAGGTACAATGTTGAGAACAATAAAGTTGTTTATGGCAATGGTCAACTTAAGACAATAAGAATACCTAGCCACATAAGCACCCAAATTATGGACCCCGATACTCAGGTAATTGGTCAAGGTATAAATTATATCTAATCCCAAGGTATGCAAATTAAAAAAAGATTTATCCATAAGTGATATATAAATATTCACAAAAGGAAGTACTAATTATTTTTTTCTTCCAAAGATTGTGAGAAATAAGATCTACAAGAGTTTTTTTTTTCAAAGAGTATTTGGAAGGTAAAATAAAATCACAATCAATAAATAGGAGTCATTATATGAAGACTACAATACTGAGCTATAACTTGGGGGCCTTATGGGGATTAAGGAGATAAAGGTGTACAATTGCAAAGCATAGAGGGGTAAATGGTGAAATTCAAATAGAACATATGGGTTTGGAACATAGGGTTTTCATGTGTACAGTTGGTAGGCAAAGTTTTAAGTAAGTTTGAAACTCAAAAAAAAAAAAAAAAAAAACTATAGAGCTTCATAAAAGGAGAAGGGCTACCACAATCTTCCCAAACTATTTAGGTGCGTTGGAACTCGTTAGGCAAAAAATTCCCACCAAATAGTTGCAAAGTAGTAAGAGGATTCAAATGTTAGTTATCAATTAGGATTATCATTTTGTAAGGCTGGTAGGGTAGCAAATTTAACATGTTGGCCTAGTAAATGGATTCAACATCCCATATCAACCAATCTTATACTTACATATGCTAATACAGGGTGGAATGCAATTGTGTCTCAAAGAAAGCCAACTAAGTGCAAAAGCTTAAATGAAGGGTGCAAAAGCTTAAATGAAGGGCGCAAAATAGCACTTCTTGTACGAGTACAATCATTAATGGGGTAAACAACGATACTAATTTAATTAAGAGGTAGTAACGAACAGAAGCTTGTTTTTGAACAATTACTTATAAGTAAGAAGGAATGTAACCATTTTAAACAGTATGATTAAAAGGAATATATTTATCTACTAGTAGAAAGAGTTGAGAGCATACTTCGGTTTCCATTGGAAGATTACAAGGTGGGAAAAAAAAGCCCTAAATAAAGGCCAATGATATAGAAGTTGGGTCGATCCCAAGGATAAGATTTACTCTTAGAATTTCGACATCCTTCAAATCAACTAATTAGTTAGCATAAAGAGTGCTGAAGAGAATTATGGTTTTGCAAAAGAGCGATTTTAATTAAGAAACTCCAAACTCCGGCCAAATCAAGTGAACATTAGGGATCAAAAAAGTAAGGCAGCGAAGGAGGACCAATAATAACTTCGGCCAATGTAATCTTCTAAAGACTCAATCGGATACTATGTTCAATTAAATGCCAAAAGACCAATTAAATGCCTAAAGATCAAGGCCAAAAAATGACTTACAAGTACCCTCCATTTTCAGACAATAATTTTTAGGTCCCTAACATTTTGAAAATAACACTGGGGTACCTATGTTTTTGAACAACAAACTTTAAGGCCCTTTTTCTTGTTATTTTGGCCCAGAACTTTCAGAAATTTTCAACTTTGGCCCAAAAGGGTACTTTTAGTAATTTTGCTATTTTTTGGATTTGTTTAAGAAAGATGCTTGTTTTGAATGACTTCACTTTTTATAATGACTTTACTAGTACTAATTATCACAATCTATTACTTATATCATAAATATTATATTTCATGTGATTATAAGCCCACCATATTAAGCAAAATAATAATGCTTAATTAGAGAGTTTGGAGCATTACCTAAAGTTAGTAGACACTGGACCCTAGCGTTCCTTCAGCTTTCAATTCACAGAGATTGTTAACCTCAACCACACTTTTATTAGATCAGGTACAACACAGATTTGTTTCATTTTCACCTCAAACTGTAGTCACTAATCAAGTTTTATAATTTAAAGAATAGTGAGATTTTAATCAAGAAATTATAATATTTTACACATAAAGTTCGATTGAAAAACATTCCCTACAGGGAAACTCCTTTTATTGAATGTTTAAGAGTGGAAATGTTACAATGGGAAGACTAAAGAGGGACTTAAGCTAGTAACATCTTCAGAGATGCTTGCTCATAGAGAAATGAAGAATCTTGACTTTTCTTTGCTCAAATATGCTTAAAGGACAGTGTCCCTTCTCAGCACTTAGTTTCTCCTTTTGTGGAGGATATGGATCACATAGGATGCCCTAATGTCTATAGTATACACTGATATTTTCACACGACTACAGTAGACAACATTATTTTACTAAATTGATACTTGATAAAATAGTATAATAATGGAGCCACAACATTTCAGAGCCTTTAATACAAACAAGACTAGTCATCCATTTTGAGATGATGCATGCCTTTATCTCCAATAATGTCTGACAGTCCATCAAAATCTTCATCATCATCAAAATCTTCATCAACTTGAAGATACTCTAGATCCCATCACTTAAATAACTCATTAACATATTTTTTTCTTTTTCTGATAAGAATTTTCCACCTCCAATATCAAAGTGACTATGAAAGATGTCTTCTGAAGTATCTCCTACTTCTTTTATATATTTGCTGATATCATTATGATAAACGAAAGTAGTATCACCGTAATGCATTAGTGGTCTTTCTTGTTCAATGAATGCCCACATTCGATGATAAATATTATAAAAACCAATGGTTCTTGCTAAAGCAGAATCACTGACTGCTTCTTGTCATTCTAGAAACCATTCTTATAATTGATCAATGGGATCATCCAAATCAACTAATTGAACAAGATAATGGGCTTGTTTGGCTTTTTCATTTTTATACTCAATTATTGCTCAATATGCCTCGACATAGAAACTTCTAATGTATGGAATTTTCGTTAGACTGCCTGGAGAAGTGAGTGTCCAATGGATCCTTTTAAACATGCATTGTTGAAACTTAGTTAGTCTTGAAAAGAATGAGAACTTTAGATCTGAGACTTTCATGAGGTAAAGCTACCATTCCATATTCTCATACTTTTATGATGGGGTCATCTGCAAACATTGAATTTGCTGGGAATCCAACACCATCAACTCCAGATCTATCAGGAAAGAAGATTGTAGTACTCAATGACTCCCAAATATCATTAGAATAATTATGATAATAGTCTATGCATGCTACATACCAATCGTTGAACCATTTTTCTTGAACATGGGAACTTGTTTTCCCTTCAATATCATAAGGACACCTTGGATAATTCATTTGTAATTTTAAAAGGCTGAATCTTTGTGCTATCATATATGCAGAAGATAGGAGACCAAAGTGTAATCTACTTTTTGTGTACAATTCCAAAATATCCATAAGGATTCTACTAGAAGGAGAAACCCGTTGAGCAGTAATGGCATTTTATTTTAGATTTGTCCTTTTCTAATAGGAGTTCTGCTCTAATGATCACCATTGTGAGTTCTTGAGTTAAACTAGCTGCCCGAGAATTATTTGGTCTCTATATATACTCAGTAAAGAAGGAAAACTATTTAAGCCATAATTGTCAACGCATGAGTCACACTTATCCTTGCATACTTGATAAATTCTTTTTCACAATACCAAGTATTTCTTTCCAATCAATTCGAATAAGAAAAGGTTTTGGGGCTTAAAGGATTAAGAACTTTTCGATTCCTCTTATGACTATAAGGATTTCTTTTTCCATCGTGGAATAGTTATATTCTACTTTATTAAAACTTCCGTTGTATATTTGCTGAGATTTTCTCCTTCTTTAATTTTGAATACTACACTCTAGTGTTCATTGTTGACATTTGTCTCAAAAATTAAATCATCTCCTTGATTAGTCAACTTAAGAAAAGGAAGATTTTTACACATTTTTTTGAAGTTTTGAACAATCTTTGAATCACTAGGGGTCCATGTCCGATTTACTTCTTTCTTGAGTTTTTGTTACAATGGTTTCCTCAAGTTAGCTAGATCTATAATGAAGTGTGAAGCATAGATAAGACATCCAAGAAACCATTCTAATTGCTTCTTATCTTCAATCTTTTTAAGGAAATTTTCTATTTTTCTAGAATATGTTTTGTAAGATGACTTGTCCAATTTTTATCTCTAGGTCTAAGAACTCGATTTCTTTTTAGCCCACCAAGAATAATACCATGATCAATGTATCTTTGGGTAATAGCTAAGACATCATTTTTGTGCTGCTCTATGGTCTTGGAGAAGATAAGAATATCATCGATGTAAACTAGACAGCAATAATTAAGATCTTTGAAGATGTTATCCATTCTCCTTTGAAATATTTGGAGTGCATTTTTAAGGTCCAATGGGATTAATATCCACTCATAATGTCCTTGAATGGTAGTAAAGTAGTTAAAGCAATGCTTACTTCATCCATTTTCATATGCCAATATCTATTTTTACAGTCTATTTTTAAGAACTAAGAGTCTCCTTGAATTCTATTGAAAAGAATTATTTTGTTAGGAATATAATAACCATCAAAGATAATATTATCGTTAAGCTTTTTGTAAATGATTACCATTCTAACTTTTCCTCTTTTCTCTTTTGCATGATTTCTTCCCATAAAAGTGGCTTTGGTGTGAGGACTCTGACTATTCCTAATTAACCGTTTATCTAGAAGTTCTTTGAGTTGCTTGTCAAATTCTTGGATATCCTGGTGTGTATACATCATTTATTTGACTCACATAACAGTGTTAGGATCTAATGAATTGATTTTTGCAAAGATCTTGTCTTCATCGAAAAATTTGAGAAGATTGTCATAATAGACTTCTTTTGTACAATAGCTTCTGTTGTTTAGTAATCTGCTATTTAATGGATAAGTCAAGTAGTGAGATTATTAGTGCTATCTCTCCTTGTGTAGGTGTTTTGTTCTCACCACTGGGTGCGTGTCGACTCAGTCTTTTGATGAGTGTATGCTTCATTTGATTTATCAATAAGAACTGAGTGACAATTTATGTGAATATCATTTGTTTTATGGTCTGTGTTCATGGCGAATATAGCCTTTGAAAATTATTTCCAATAATCATATTTGAAAGGGCTTATTAATAGCCCATAGAACTAGTATAATGCATTGGGCTCTCCCTATTTCTATGGCTAACCCTTCTACGGTTCGTTATGGCTCATTATGCTATTATCAGCTATCTTCACTTATAAAGGATTCTTGGCTTTCCCCTACATAAATTCTAAAAATAAAGATCAATTTTTCCAAAACTGATAAAACAACTACTATCTGTATAGGCACACAATTCATATATATTATCTCCCTCAAAACATACATCTATTGGACATAAATGCTATTAGGATTTGTGTTGGTGACTTCATAACATATCTCCATAGCCATATTTCTAACTAGTTCATCTGATAGATTGGCTCGCTAACAATTCTTATTTTGTACCTAATGACTTTTCTATCTAGACCCATACTTCAGTCTACAATGTGTCTTGTGAGTTCAAAACTCATTCTACTTATTTCACTAGTCATATTAATTGAGACCTGATGATCATTTCACCACTCTCATCAATTTTATTACATTTTTTTATTTTTATGTGAATAGAAAAGCTAGATATCCATGATTTATCAATCTTTTTCTACTGATGATTGGATTTTATCGTTTGGATTTTTTGAATTAGGAGTAGGACTTTCATTTTTTTTTTTTTTGGCCTCTATCATTGTTAGTATTTGGGTCTATGGTATTATCTAGTTTATAGATTATTTTTCAAAATATTCTTAGTGGATAACCTGCTGTTTGCATATCTATTGCAGCTATCATTATCTTAAGGCATAGGAAGCTTCTGATAAATTCATCTTTGAGGCTTACATAATATCCAGGTCAGCAATTGAATTCTACCGATCCATTACATAGATTAGTCTTAATCAATGTGATAATATGATTATTAAATTTGATATACCTAATATCAAAGAGGAAAGCATAAAGATCAAATCTTTGCCATAATATTATAAAGGAGTAGTTTGCACTTAGACACGTCCAACATAGATATACCTATATTTACTATCTTTGTTATACTTAAGGATATTTTCCCAATTAATGAAACTAACTTCTCCTACATCATACTTATAGTCTTTTATCTCTGGATCTCCCTCCATCATTTCACATACATACTTACTAATTAATTGAAAGATGGATTATTTATAGATCACATATTTCTAAATTATAGGAAAGACCCAATCTCATTTAACATCTTCATTGTCATTATATATGATAAATTTTTCTCCATGAAGATCACCAAGTCTAATTAAGCTACTTTCCATTATATTACTAGTTTTCCATAATCACTTTCTTCATATTCATCTTCTATTAAAATTACCACGATTCGCTTGCTGTTTTTTAAGGCTAAATCTAGTGCTTCGTTGTTGAATTCGTGAGTATACAACCACAAGAGGGGGGTGAATTGTGGTGTCTGATTTTCGCATTGTCAATAACAAACACCCTAGTAGAGGTTGTTCTCAAATGACAAACACCCTGATAGCTTGTTTGCACGGGGTGTTCTCAATTATTGCAGATGCGAAAATCACCAAGATAAATGCGGAAAATAAAGCACACACAATTTTTACGTGGAAAACACCTCTAGCCCAACTGAGGTGTGAAAAACCACGACCTACCTCGTGTAGGATTTAACCACTTTCACTAACGGGCTTCACACGTTACAAATGTAACACACCTTGTTACAACTTGCAACCACGTAACCTTCTTCCCAAAGACAGGTTACACCACGTCCAACCTTCGCAAGATTAGACACGTCCAAGTCCACACGACTAGGACACACTCACTCACTTTTCTGATTCAAGATCAGGGTTACAAACACCTTACAGGGGGTGCTTCTTACTAAGCAGATGTAAGGTACAATGAAGATCCTATTATGCCAATGGTTTGAAAACTCAAAATCAAACACAGCTTGTCACGGTTTGCTTTTCAGAATGAAGCTCAAGAATCTTTGAGTGTAAACCGTGTTTTCTGATTTTTCCTGAATTTTTCAAAAAGCTGTGTTTAAGCAAATTCAACCTGAGTTTTCTATCTGCTCTTTTCTCGTGTGTTGTGTGTCTTCTGGGAGAGAAAAAGCTGAGGTTTTTAAACACAAAAACCAACGGTCATAAGCCACAGAATCAGCTAAGTATAGAAAACGATTTTCAATTAGGAAATGTTCTCCTACGGCTAGTGATAAAATTTTGCCAAAATATAAGGGATTTGATATCTTAAAAGATAACCCTTATCTTCCCATAACCGTGAGGTGGAAGCAACCAGAAATTTTCAGCTTTTGAAACTTTACCATATCCGAAAATATGGTCAAAGGAAATCTTTAAGTTTTGGGCAAATCTCCCAAAACTTATTTTCGAAAATCTCCCATAATATTTTCAAGAAATATCCTTTCTAGAGAAATAGCAGTTTTGAAATTCAAGGAAAGTAATCTGGAGATCTTAGCCAACTAAAATAAATTTTCAAAGATAACCGGGTGTGGGTACTGCAGTTCAGAAACACCCTAGGCACCCTGTTCGCAGGGTTGTTCGCTACTGGTGTTCTGAAGCATTTAGCGCAAATACCGATTCAGGAGGTGTTTAAAATGATGTTTTCAATATTGGCATATTAACAAGAGTCTAAATAAATAAAACCTATATACCCGAGACTTCTTGTTTTGAATGTCATCTTATCCAAGATTTATGGTGCTGCTGTGAACACCAAGGCCACCTTGTTTGCTGGGGTTGTTCTTTCCATTGCTAGAGTTCAGGAACATGCCTTACAATCAACTGTCGAGATGGTATTCTTGACTTAATATAGAATCACCAAGTAAAACCTGTTTTGAAGACTTGTTCTCACATGTAGCAAACCAGTTAGTATAATAAAGAACACAAACACCAGTTAGGCCTGTTTGGAGACCGTGTTTGGAGCAACATTACTAGGACAAATTTTTACACTTGGATTTGTTATCATCAAAACTAAATATAATAACTCAACAAATTCCCCCTTTTTGATGATGACAAACCAAGTGACCATATTGACAAAAAAATTGAATGCTGATAGGGATCCACGTAAGTCAAGGTCCACTTAAGTCAATGCTAAGTTCATTCGTCAATAGGAGGGTTATACTCTTCTTCCCCCTTTTGGCATCATTAAAAAGCATAAACAACATTATGAATGCAAGAAAACAAGTATGTAGCAGAAGGGGCAAGAAGCATTAATAATGAGATATTGCATTAAAAAAAAATACAATGCCAAAAACGAAATTAAGAAAGGAGGAGACTAGAGAGCAGCTTATACAATTAGGGAGCAGGGGGTTTGGAGGGACGATGAGAGGATTGAAACGCTAGCCTTGCAGATTTTCGAGAGGGCTTAGAGGATTGTGGAGAAGAGGGAGTTTGAGAGGGTTGAGACCTTGGTTGTGGCCTTGTTCTTGTCGTTCTGCTACGCCTAGCCACGATTTTCACCCTCTTCCTTTTCTCTCCAGTTTGAAAGACTGGAGGGGAGATTTCAGCCTCAGGGAGAGAATTCTTCTCTAGACTCTCCTCTGACGACTCATTCGACTTCCCTTGGAAGTCGACATGCAGATCCTCCACAAACACACCTTCGACAGAGGCAGCCCCTGTTTCTGTCGCGGTGTCAGAGAACAACCCAGAAGAACAGGGCTTAAAATTAAACCCTTCAGGGGTTTCCAAGAATTGTTCTTGAGACCCCGACTTTGTTCCCTCTGACTCAACTGAAATGGAACAAGCAATTGCCCCTACGAGGAACACCAATTCCCTTCGACATTCAAAGGGAATATCATCCATCCCTATTCCCACTGATTTTAAGGATAAGCTTTTCAGGAATTTGAAAGGCTTGTACGAGATTGGGCGAGAAGGAGCAGGGATTGAGGAAGCAAGAACGAGGGCTTTTGAGTGAGAGGTGTTGTTGGAAGCCATTGTTTGCTAGAGGAGAGAGATTAGGGTTTAGAGGGTTTTGCTAGGGTTTGAAAGCAAGAACAGATGAGAGAGAGAGAGAGAGAGAGCAAGACGGGGAAAACAGACACACGCAAAGGGGGTTTTTAAACTCCCTACCCGTTATGAAGGGCCACCTAGGAAACACCTAGAATTTAAGCAGGCAGCATACATTAATGACAATCAAGGCATACCTGTTCAAGCCATCTGTTCTTGAACATGCTTCTCTCATTCCAAGGTCTGTCATGAATACTCTTTCTCCATCTCCCAAGGCAGCAGTCTTCATAATTAATCATAATAGCACACAAGACTACGCATATTTGTTAAGCATAGACCACTGTTTTGATAGCAATAATTGCAAACAAGTGGATAGAACAGGTATTATAGGGTGTTTTCTCAGCTTGATCTAACTCTGAGAACAGGTGTTCTTAGGGTGTTTTCACCAACCCCAATTCCAGTCTGTTTCTCTCAAATTGGTCTCTAGCTAGTGCCTTAGTGAATATATCAGCAATTTGATTTTCCGTTGAGCAAAAATTCATAGAGATTAAACCCTTTTCAACATTATCTCTCAAGAAATGATGTCGAATGTCAATATGCTTTGTTCTTTTATGTTGACATGGATTTTTGGCAATATTAATTGCACTTGTGTTATCACAAAAAATAGGAATGCATCCAATGTCAACACAAAAGTCCTTAAGCTGTTGCCTTATCCACAATAGTTGAGCACAACATGAAGCTGCTGCAACATATTCAGCTTCTGCTGTGGACATGGCAACTGAATGTTGCTTCTTGGTAGCCCAAGATACCAAACAAGGTCCAAGAAAGTGAGCCATACCTGAGGTACTCTTTCTATCAACTAGGAATCCAGCATAGTCAGCGTCAGCATATCCAACAAGATCAAAATTGCAACCTTTAGGATACCATAAAGCTAAATTGGGTGTATGTTTCAAATACCTTAGTATCCGTTTAACAGCCTTAAGATGAGTTTCCTTAGGGTTAGCCTGAAAACGGGCACATAAACCAACACTAAAAACAATATCAGGTCTACTAGCGGTTAGGTATAAGAGTGACCCAATCATACCCCTATAGAGTTTCTCCTCAACTGAGGGACTCCCATCATCCATAACCAACTTGGTTGAAGGAGAAATAGGAGTGTCTATGGGTTTGGCTGACTCCATCCCAAAACGCTTAAGTAACTCCTTGATATACTTTTGCTGATGGATCATGGTGCCGTTTGGAGTTTGCTTGATTTGTAAGCCTAAGAAAAAATTAAGCTCACCCATCATGCTCATCTCAAACTCACTCCTCATCATATTTGAAAATTCATTGCATAAATCATGATGAGTTGCACCAAATATAATATCATCAATATATATTTGGACAATCAAAAAATGTTCCCCCTTAGATTTTAGAAACAAGGTATTATCTACCTTACCTCTTCTAAAATCATTTTCAAATAAAAAACTTGACAACCGTTCATACCAAGCTCCTGGAGCTTGTTTTAAACCATAAAGTGCCTTGTCAAGTTTAAAAACATGATTTGGAAAATCACCATTTTCAAAACCAGGGGGTTGTTTGACATACACCTCTTCTTTAAGGTATCCGTTTAGGAATGCACTTTTAACATCCATTTGATATAGCTTGATTTCCATATGAGCTGCAAAGGCTGTTAAGATTCGAATAGCCTCAATTCTAGCAACTGGTGCAAAGGTTTCTTCATAATCGATCCCTTCTTCTTGATTGTATCCTTGTACAACCAGCCGTGCCTTGTTCCTAGTGACTGTTCCTGACTCATCCAGTTTGTTTCGGAACACCCACTTGGTTCCAATGATTGTTCTCTCTGCAGGTTTAGGTACAAGGTGCCATACTTTGTTTCTCTCAAATTGATGAAGCTCTTCTTGCATAGCCGTGATCCAATCTGAATCTGCAAGAGCTTCATTCACACTTTTTGGCTCAATGTTAGAAAGAAAAGCATAGAAAGCACAAAAATTCTTTAGTTTAGATCTAGTTTGCACTCCAGTATTAATATCTGACAAGATTTGATCAAGAGGGTGCGAACTATGGTGCTTCCATGGTCGTGGAGTAAGAGGATCCACAGACCCATGCTCTACTCTAGTCGTAACATAATGCTTACGATCATCTCCCGAGCCTGTTTCTGCACATGTTTGTAAGTCTATTCCTGAAGAACACGGTTCCGAACAGGGTTCAGCGGTGTTTTCCCCTGTTTGGTGTTCACCTTGCCTGCTGTTCTGAGGAACACCTTCAGGAGTTGTTTTCTCCATGGTGTTCTTACCTCGTTTATCTTGGAGCAACACTTCTTTTCGAACAAGACCTAATTCAAGTTCATCTTCCTGTGCATCATTCTCACTCAACACGTTAGATTCATTAAAAAGCACATGCACACTTTCCTCAACACACAAGGTTCTTTTGTTAAAGACTTTGTATGCCTTGCTGTGAGAAGAATAGCAAAGGAATATTGCCTCATCACTCCTAGGGTTAAACTTTCCTAAGGCATCCTTCCCATTATTATGCACAAAACACCTACAACCAAATGTCCTTAGGTGCGTAATATTGGGTTTTCTGCCTTTGAAAAGTTCATAAGGAGTTTTATTCAACATGGGTCTGATTAGGCATCTATTTATAATGTAACATGAGGTGTTCAATGCTTCTGCCCAAAAATACCTAAGAAGACCACTAGCAATAAGCATTGTTATGGTCATGTCTTCCAGGGTGCGATTTTTGCGCTCAACCACCCCATTTTGTTGGGGTGTTCTTGGAGCTGAGAAGTTATGATCAACACCATGTTCATTACAATAGTTGATAAAACTTGCATTTTCAAACTCAGTTCCATGATCAGATCTCAAGCTAATTAAAGAGTGTCCTACTCTCTTTTCAATCTTTTTGAGAAAGGCAATAAAATTCTCAAAGGTTTCATCTTTGGATGCCAAAAACAAGGTCCAAGTAAACCGAGAGTAATCATCCACTACAACAAGCACATACTTTTTCCCACCTCTGCTGGTTACCCTCATAGGACCACACAAATCAATGTGTAATAATTCTAGAGGTCGAGTAGTGCTTACACATTTTTTCGATTTAAAAGAAGATCTGACTTGTTTGCCTTTTGCACAAGCTTCACATACCTTGTCATCATTAAACTTGATGGAAGGTAGTCCAACAACCAAATCTTTGGAAACAAGTTTGTTTAACAAAGATAGGCTTGCATGACCTAGTCTCTTGTGCCATAGCATTATATCATCATTTAATGCATTTAAACAAGTCAGATTATTTTGGGGAAGAGTGGAAATACAGACTTTATAAACATTTTGACATCGCTTCCCCCTCAACACAACATCTCCTATGTCGTCATTCACAACCAAGCAACGTGTTCGTGAGAACACCACTAGGTTGTTCTTGTCACACAGTTGGGACACATTTAGCAAATTGTGCTTTAAACCATCAACCAAGTGCACATTGTCAATTGAATGGGAGAGAGTTTTACCAATATTACCTATACCGACAATTGTCCCAGACTTGCCGTTTCCAAATGCTACACTCCCACCATTCAGAGCTGTAAGTGAGAGAAAGTTTGATCTTTCACCAGTCATGTGCCGCGAACACCCACTATCAACATACCACAGCTGCCTGTTTTCAAGGTTGTTTTCTGATCTGTTTGACAGGGTGTTTCTTAACCTGTTTGCTGGGTTGTTTGTGGGATTGTTCTCTCTCACTTCAGCCTGCAAAACAAATCACGGGTTAGTTTTGGGAACCCAGATCCACTTGGGTCCCATTCCTTTAGACATGTAAAGCTTATCTTTTCTAATCCAGATTTGTTTCACATACCTTTCATTCTTTTCATTGGCATGTTTTCTTAAAGGACAAGAATATCGATAGTGACCAGTTTTACCACAATGAAAGCAAACAATGTTTTCAGGTAATCCCACATACTTTCTATGAATTGGGTAAACTGTTCGTTTAGGCTTATACCCAAGTCCCTTTTTGTTTCGACTGTGGTGAAGCAAGGACCTGTGAAGATTTGTTCCAGCGTTTGTTTGTGCTAAGCTCGGTTTCCAGTTTTTCTTTACTAGCATGCAAACCCTTGTTCTCTTTGAGCAGGGACTCAACCATTCCTTCCACCTCAAAGAGTTTTTCCTCTATTCGAGAGTAATCTCCTTCTTTTATGAAGAGGTTTACTTTGAGTATATTAACATTTTCATGTAAACCGAGTTTTTCATTTTTAAAAATTTCATTTTCAAGCTCTAGGTCACGAACTTCTCTTTTTAGATCAGCACATGTGTCTGTCAAATTATATAGAATTTCTTCTAAAGTGGCTTTGTTAAGACCATGTACCTTGTTCTTGAGATCTAAGAAGCTGATTGTTGATTCATCATCTGAATCTGAATCACTTTGTGCCATAAGTGCTACGACTCCTTCTTCAGCTTCAGATTCTCCTTCATCCTCAGAGGAATCTCCCCAAGCAGCCAGCATAGCTTTCGAGAATCGCTTGCCCAAATTGTTTACAGGGTGTTTTCGACCCTGTTTTCGAGGGTGTTCGGGCGTCTGATCTTCTCGAAGCAGAGGGCAATTCTTGACTAAGTGATCTGGTTTGCCGCACTTGAAACACCCTGTGAGCTGTTCTTTGGAGGTGTTTCTGGACTTGCTGAAGTCTTTTCTTTTGTTGTTTTCCTTGACCTTTTTGAAGAATTTCTTGAATTTTCTGGACATTAGGGCCATTTCTTCATCTTCAAGGTCAGAGTCAGTGTCCTCATGTGCTTTCAAGGCAAGCCCACGATCCTTCTTTTGCTCCTCTTTTTGCTGTGAGTTCTTTCGGAGTTCATAGGTCTGGAGATTACCAATCAACTCGTCGAGGGTGATCTTGTTCATGTCTTTAGCCTCTTGGATGGCTGTTACTTTGGCCTCCCACGTGCGAGGTAAAATTCTGAGGATTTTCCTCACCAACTCTTCAGTGGTGAAAGATCTTCCCAGGGATTTTAACTCGTTCGTGATGTGGGTGAACCGTGTATACATGTCCATCACAGTTTCATGATCACCCATATCAAACAACTCATATTGTCGCATAAGTAGCTCAATTCTAGATTGTTTAACTTGACCCGTACCTTCATGAGCAACTTGCAGAGCATTCCAGATAGCTTGGGCTGATTCACACTCAGAGATGCGAGTGTATTCATCGGGTCCTAGGCCAAAATATAGAAGCTTTTTGGCCTTGGCATTTTTCTCCATTTTCTTGTAGTCCTCGGCATCAAACTCTATGGATTCCTTGGGAACCTTCTTACCATCTTCAAGCACCTTGGTGGGAACAAGGGGCCCGTTCTTGATGAGCATCCATAATTCATAATCTTCTGCCTGAATATAGTTCTCCATCCTATTCTTCCACCAACTATAATGTTGGCCGTTGAAATAGGGTGGACGAGTAATGGATTGCCCTTCAAGAATTCCTTGTGGGGTACTCATCTTCAGAATCTCTCAAGGTGTTAACCTTTTGTAAGAGAACCCGCTCTGATACCACTTGTTGAATTCGTGAGTATACAACCACAAGAGGGGGGTGAATTGTGGTGTCTGATTTTCGCGTTGTAAATAACAAACACCCTAGTAGAGGTTGTTCTCAAATGACAAACACCCTGATAGCTTGTTTGCACGGGGTGTTCTCAATTATTGCAGATGCGAAAATCACCAAGATAAATGCGGAAAATAAAGCACACACAATTTTTACGTGGAAAACACCTCTAGCCCAACTGAGGTGTGAAAAACCACGACCTACCTCGTGTAGGATTTAACCACTTTCACTAACGGGCTTCACACGTTACAAATGTAACACACCTTGTTACAACTTGCAACCACGTAACCTTCTTCCCAAAGACAGGTTACACCACGTCCAACCTTCGCAAGATTAGACACGTCCAAGTCCACACGACTAGGACACACTCACTCACTTTTCTGATTCAAGATCAGGGTTACAAACACCTTACAGGGGGTGCTTCTTACTAAGCAGATGTAAGGTACAATGAAGATCCTATTATGCCAATGGTTTGAAAACTCAAAATCAAACACAGCTTGTCACGACTTGCTTTTCAGAATGAAGCTCAAGAATCTTCGAGTGTAAACCGTGTTTTCTGATTTTTCCTGAATTTTTCAAAAAGCTGTGTTCAAGCAAATTCAACCTGAGTTTTCTATCTGCTCTTTTCTCGTGTGTTGTGTCTCTTCTGGGAAAGAAAAAGCTGAGGTTTTTAAACACAAAAACCAGCGGTCATAAGCCACAGAATCAGCTAAGTATAGAAAGCGATTTTCAATTAGGAAATGTTCTCCTACGGCTAGTGATAAAATTTTGCCGAAATATAAGGGATTTGATATCTTAAAAGATAACCCTTATCTACCCATAACCGTGAGGTGGAAGCAACCAGAAATTTTCAGCTTTTGAAACTTTACCATATCCGAAAATATGGTCAAAGGAAATCATTAAATTTTGGGCAAATCTCCCAAAACTTATTTTCGAAAATCTCCCATAATATTTTCAAGAAATATCCTTTCCAGAGAAATAGCAGTTTTGAAATTCAAGGAAAGTAATATGGAGATCTTAGCCAACTAAAATAAATTTTCAAAGATAACCGGGTGTGGCTACTGTAGTTCAGAAACACCCTAGGCACCCTGTTCGCAGGGTTGTTCGCTGGTGTTCTGAAGCACTTAGCGCAAATACCGATTCAAGAGGTGTTTAAAATGATGTTTTCAATATTGGCATATTAACAAGAGTCTAAATAAATAAAACCTATATACCCAAGACTTCTTGTTTTGAATGTCATCTTATCCAAGATTTATGGTGCTGCTGTGAACACCAAGGCCACCTTGTTTGCTGGGGTTGTTCTTTCCATTGCTAGAGTTCAGGAACATGCCTTACAATCAACTGTCGAGATGGTGTTCTTGACTTAATATAGAATCACCAAGTAAAACCTGTTTTGAAGACTTGTTCTCACATGTAGCAAACCAGTTAGTATAATAAAGGACACAAACACCAGTTAGGCCTGTTTGGAGACTGTGTTTGGAGCAACATTACTAGGACAAATTTTTACACTTGGATTTGTTATCATCAAAAATAAATATAATAACTCAACATTCGTCTACGCTAAGCTTAAAGTAATCTAGACTCCTAAAGTTTCAATAAGCTTGTTATTCTTCCTGTTTTGCATTTGTTTGTATAATGACCTACTTCTTTGCATGCCCAACACTCACAATTGTTTTTTCTCGCAGGACAATAAGCGACATTCCTAGAAAATCTTTGTTTTTTAACATTTTATTTTACATTTATCTCATCATAGCTTGTAATCTCATGTTCTTATAAAATTTTCTTCCTTCTCTCTTACCTTTGGAGGTCAACACATTGATCATTGACCCATTTTCTTGGATAAGAAATTCTTGTATCGGGGATATCAATGACATCTACTTTCTCAAGCTATGTAATATATTTTTCATTAACTATAGAATTGACTGGATATAGTAGCTTGCCGTAAAACTTACCATGATTGGCTTCATTATGCCCAGTTTTGTAATTATATTGACTGAATTCAGCAACACAATTTTTCAGATATCACATATCACATAATTCTGTGTTATTATTCTTTCTTTGCCATTGTCTTACCTTTTCTTCGGAATCATGTTTAGCTCCGGTAAATTCAGTTTTGATTTCCTTAGATAATGTTTTGAATATTACAGCTGGTGTTTTCATCATTCTTCATACATTTTTACCTTCCTCATCTAGTGAGTCATACCTGTTTGCTATAATGCCAGAAAAGCTATGTTTGATATAGTTTAGTAAATTTTTAGTAGTCTATGTAGTATTCATGTTTGGGACACTATTCATGCCTCTTTTCCAATGCTCAATTATTTCTTCCCTATTATAAGCTCCATCAATGTTCAAGATGTGTCCTATTTCGCTAATTACGGCCAATTTCTTCAAAGGATGTAGTTTCCCATCGGATAAAACCAAAGCAAAAGTTAGTTGTATGTCCTGCTAGAATGTACCTAGGTCTCATAAAAGGGGCATTTCTTTCAGAATATTTACCAAGCTCTTCAAGCTGGGGAAGAACATTGCTAACTAGATTGGACTCAATTTCATCTGAGCTAAATTCTTCTCCAATCTCATTAGTTTCATAATCTAATGCCATTTTATAATTTTTTGTCTAATCTCTTCCTAATTTCTTCTAAAGAAACAACATTAAGATCTTCTGGTTTAATTGGGTTTATCTGCTAGTATATTTTTTCTTCTAACTGGGCATTGTTAGTCTCTTCCATATCATCCAATAATACATCTTGTTTTTCAACTATTGCGCCTATAATTTTATTTAATTTTTATGGGCTTTGTTCTTTACCAAACATATCCTATAATTCCTCCAGATTATACTGCTTATATTCCATCTTCATCTTCTTTCTCTGCCTTTTTAGATTTTTTTTAGTTGATTTTTCTTCTATTTCTCTTTAGGTCTTTATATCGTGCAAAGGAAATGCATTTTTGCTTTCTGGGTTTTGGAAAGGATATTTATGCTGAAATAGAGTGCTAGTACTTAAACCAAATTTTCCACTATGTCTGATCTCATTAACTAGAGAAAGATGGATTACAGAAAAATACTTCCTAATCTCCTTAACTTCAGTCTTAAGTTTTACTAATTCAGCTTTTAATTCTAAAACTATATCAGTTATATGGTTTAACTATGGTGTTACTAAAGTGGTTCCTTCTGGGGCCTGCACAATATGTGAATAATTGGATGCAGGACAAGTAGAAGATGATTCAAGCATTAAACACAGTTAATTGAATTAATTAACTATTAATTAACTTAATTATTTTAATTATTTTAAGTCACGTGGCTCTGATACCAGATTAAAGAGGGCTAAGAGAAGTAATACTAAGAAAAATGACTCATGCATAAAATAAAATTTTTTAAAAGTAAGTTTTTAAGGATTGGGATAAAATATGCAAATATGAAAAGTTAAGGTCATTACATGAGAACTAAATGGTATATTTGGACCTGAAAATACTTTGTTTAGACTTTGAAGGTGTTTTCTGTTAATTACCTCATATGTCAAGGTACTTTATAGTTTTTTTTAAAACTGAGGGTCCTTAAAATAATTTGCCCAAACCTTAAGGTACCTTTGTATAGTGTTTTTTTTTTTTTTTGGTTAATCGAGACCATTTACATTTAAAACATGACATTCAAATAACAAGAAGTTGGTATGACAAGTGACATTATCAATCATGAGGGTCAACTAACATGAAGGGACATTCTGATCTTATGGCATAAGAACCCATGGGACGGTATGGAAAATGGCATTGGGAAAAGGGAAGGTACTCAAAAGGTTTGCTCGAAGGAGCGAGCATTTTCAATAGATGCTGAATTATTATGATTTGGAGAAGGGGGGAACTAAGCATTAGGATAAAATTGGGTTAATATAGATTTTTGGCAACATCTAATCAAAAGGAAATAGTGATGTTTTGAATTCATGAGACTGAATAAGCCTATTAGATCATTAGACAAAATAATTTTTTTTACGTTAGGTTGCTTCGTGTATTTATAGGGCAGGTCAATACAAAGATTCATGTGTCCAGATTCATGAGTCTCCCTTGCTTAGAGGAAAAGATGACTTGTTATTAGCTCGTAGGTAAAAATGTCACACCTCCTTTACTATGTCTAGTCTAACGTTTACATATCCAAGGGTAAACTTCGATGGCACTATCACCCAAATGCTATATCAATCTTATAATGTGTAGCAAATATGATTCCTCTCTAAAGTTACATAGTGGTCAGCTGCATACTAAAGCCCTACTGATCAGCTCATGCCACACTGCAATTAGTACCGAAGTCCTTAAACTCCTACCCATGATCACAAGGGTTCTCTAGTGATGGATATGCCAATAAACTCAACTCGCACTCAAGGAATGCAAGAACAAGCGAAGTACACTAAGAACTCAGCCTTGAGTTTAAGGGAACTAGAAACTAAAATGGGGATGAAAGATGGAATTAATCTTGATTCCTGTATATAAAATCACCAGAAGATCAAGATTAGGGCCCTTAATCTCAATTAGGATACAAAACACCACCAAATTAAGGATTAAGATTCATTTCATCACCACCTTACTTGACCTAAGCTAGGATAAGCAAGTAAGAGTTCAGCACGTTTAAAGAGCAATGCTCTCTTTCTCTTTTAAAGTAAGTTGTAATTTGATTACAAAAGAGGCTCCCTAAGGCGTTATACTCACGTGTACAGGCTAGTCTAGTAAGGTTATGAGATTTCTTTAAGATTAGGAAACCTCCTAATCTAGCTTAAATCCAGCTTAGTTTAAACTTACAAATTTGCAAAGTACAACCTTGCTTAATCACAATAATTACAATCCCTGAGTCTAGTTAACCTTTATGTTAAATCCTAAAGTCACTACTAAGCAAGTAATTAAGCAAGGGGAGAGCTCGTTCCACATGGAAGAGAGATAAATTGGCTACTTGCAGCAAACACTTTGCGGCAAGCCAATTGGAACGCTCTTGCCTTTTCTTCCTCAATTCCCATTGGTTTTGCTTTTGGCTAAGCTGAAAAGCTTATGATTGTGTTTCAACTTCCTTTAACTACCAAGTGATGCTACTAAACTAGGATTGGACACAAAAAAGAAGGAGAAACATCAAATGCACGAATCAGCTAAAACAGGGCAATTTGTAGGTAGTTCTTAGGCGCCACATTTCTCACCCAAAAAGTGAGCATGATTTGGATTTCCTTCCATAAAGGGAAACCTTACAATGTCTACTAACTCCACATAATGAGAAATTAGGTTTATCACATCATTTGCTAGCCAAAATCCTTAGCTAAACCAAACTAGGGAGAACCTGCTTCAATCCAGCATAGGTTGCAAAACAACCTTAATTCTTAAATATACACCTGATTTAACTTGACTTTCTTTCTTGGACTAGATAACTAACATCTTAGGGAACCCAAATATGTCAAAATAATTCACTTAAACCTCAAGGAGGCCTAAGTAATCTTTAACACAAAACCGGGCTTAAAATCTACCTTGAACCCGGATGTGGCTGTTTGCTCTATTTGCAAAATGTGAGTGATCCTTTGGACTTTGGATGGTGAATTAAGACTTCCTAGACCTGTTTGAGCATCCTCATGGGACTGCCTAGATGGGACTCCATCATCCTCCCCTTGTTGAGAAGATTTGATCCTTAAGTCATCTGGAAGATAAGGAGTCAAATCTGCTACAGTGAATATGGATGAAACTCCAAAGTCTCTTAGTAAATCACCCTTATAAGCATTGTTATCTACCTTTTCGAGGACCTCAAGTGGACGTTCAGCTCTTAGCATTTACTTGTTCTTGCGCTTTGAAGGGAGACGTTCCTTCCTTAAATGTATCCAAATGAGATCCCCTGGCTAAAATACCTTTCTTCTTCTAAGCTTGTTAGCTCAAGCTTGATATGGGGCATTGGTCTTCTCTATTCTGCTCTTAACTAACTCATAAATCTTCTGGATTTCTTCTACCCTTGTTGCTGCATCCACATTTGGCTTTTGGTTTAAGGGCCATGGAGTAAGATCAAGTGGACTAAGGGGATCAATCCCATAGACCACCTTAAACAGGGATAGACCAGTAGGCTTGCTAGCGGCCTTGTTATAAGTAAACGCAGCATGAGGTAAAAGTAAATCCCAAGCTTTGGCATGAGTTTAATCAAAGTTCTTAGGAGAGTTCCTAAGGTTCGATTTGTAACCTCAGTTTGCCCATCAGTTTGTGGATGACAAGTGGTACTGTACTTGAGTTTAGCAACCAATATTTTCCACAATGTAATCCAAAAGTGACTAAGGAACTTAGTATCCCTATCAGAAACAATGGATCTAGGGATATCATATAATCTTGTCACCTCCTTGAAATACAACTTCATGATATGTGCAGCATCATTGGTCTTGTCATATGGAATGAAATGTGCCATCTTAGAAAATCTATCCACCACAACAAAGATTAAGTCTTTATTCCTTTGGGTTTTAGGCAATCCTAGGATAAAATCCGTGCTTACATCCACCCAAGGAAGTGTAGGGACTGGTAGTGGTGTGCAAAGGCCATGGGGAAGAGAATAACTCTCAGCCACTTGGCATGTGCTACACCTCCTCAGGATGTCTTGAACGTCCTTTTCCATCCTGGCTAGTAGTAATGCTCCCTCAGCATGATTAAGGTCTTGTGTTCTCTATAATGGCCAGCTAGAGATCCTCAATGTACCTCTCTAATCAAAAGGTCATGGGTGCTACACTTAGGAATACACAAGTGTGTACCCTTGAACAGAAATCCTTCTTGAACCAAGAAATCCTTTGGGGTGCTTTTGACACATAGAAAACAACTCCTTAAAGTCTTCATCATCAGCATATAAACACTTTAGATGTCAAAACCAAGTATACAAGCATCTAACTTGGAGAGGAGAAAATACCTCCTAGATAATGCATTGGCTCCTTGATTGAGTTTCCCGAACTTGTGCTTGATTGTAAAGTAAAATGACTAGAGATACTCAACCCATTTGGCATGGCATGAGTTCAACTTATGCTGGCCTTGAATACACTTCAAAGCCTCATGATCAGAATGAAAAATAAACTCACTACCCATAAGATAGTGACTCCAGTGCCCTAAGCATTGCACAATCATATAGAACTCCTTATCATAGGTAGAATACTTTCATCTTGAATCATATAATTTCTCACTAAAAAGGGCTAAAGGCTTACCTTCCTAAGTAAGAACACCACCTATACCAAATCGAGATACATCACATTTAACCTTAAAGACTTTCTCAAGGTATGGCAAAGCAAGTATGGTTGCTTGAGTTAGTCTCTTTTTAACTTCCTCAAAGGCAGATTGGGCTTTAGGCGTCCATTTGAATGACATACCCTTAATCATCTCTGTCGTAGCAGTTATAATAGTAGTAAAGCTCCTTATAAATCTCCTATAGAAAGGTGCAAGACCATAGAAGTTTCATACATTGTGTATACTTTATAGAATAGGCCATGTCCGAATGGCCTCTAGCTTGATCTCATCTGCCTTAATGCCATAACCAATGACAATATAACCAAAGAAAGCCATCTCCCAAGTGAAAAAGGTGCATTTCTTAAGGTTACCAAACAACTTTTTACGTTCAAGAACTAGCATAATCTGGATAAGATGATCTTGATGCTCTTGCTCATTCTTAGAGTAAATCAGAATGTCATCGAAGTATACAACCACAAAGTTCCCAATGTAAGCTTTGAATACTTGATTCATTAACGTCATAAAGTTATTAAGAGCATTTAAAAGACCAAATGGCATAACTGGCCACTCATATAACCCTTCTTTAGCCTTGAATGCCATCTTTCATTCATCTCCCTCTTGCATTTTGATTTGGTAGTATCTACTTCGAAGATTGATCTTTGAAACACTTGGGAGCCATGTAACTCATCTAGCATATCCTCAAGTCTAGGTATGGGATACCTATACTTGATTGTAATCTTATTAATGGCTCTACTATCCACACGCATATGCATACTGCCATCCTTCTTAGGAACTAGTAAAGCTGGTACAACATAAGGGCTTAAAGACTCATGAACTAGCCCCATTAACATTAGTTCCTCAACTTGCCTTTGAATCTCTATGGTTTCTATAGGATTCATCCTATATGCTGGCTTGTTTGGAAGGATAGAACCTATAATAAGATCAATGTGGTGCTGGATGTCTCATTTGAGAGGTAAACCCGTAGGTATCTCCTTGGGAAACAAGTGACTGAAACGGGTGATTAGAGAAACGGCTATGTGGTGGCTTGGTAACGAAGCTTCTAGTTCCTCTTGAACATTCAGAATCCACTCCTTGAAAGCTTTAAACTTATGATTTAAGGTTTTAAAAGTGGTTCACTAATGGTGAGAAGCAAATTAGAATGTTCAAGCCCTTTTTAAGGTTTACCTTTGTAGAGCTCCGATGTGGATAAAGGAACCAAGGTAGTTATCTTCCCTCCTTTGGAAAAAGAGTAAATAAGAATCCATTATACATTACCTTCCTATTATATAACCAGGGCCTACCTAACAAGATATGGCATGCATCTATGGGATAACATTACACCATAACTCATGTTGGTAGTTCTTTGCAATGGAGAAAGAAATGAGGCATCGGGAGTTAACTTGTAACCCCTTGCTTTCATTAAGCCATTGGGCATTGTAAGGATGGGGATGGGCCATAGCTTGCAAGCCTAGTTTCTCAATCATGCTAAGGGAAATAACATTAGTATAACTCCCTCCATCTATGATCATAGAACATACCTTTCTTTGAATCGTACACTGGGAATGAAAGATGTTCTCCCTTTGCCCATCTTTAGCACCTTTCTGGCCACTTAAAACCCTTCTTAAAACTAGCATTTCACCCTCATCTGCTTCCTCCTCTACCTCCTCTTGAGTTTCCTCAAGATCATCCACAACATCCTCCTCATTTTCATCCTCAATCTCATGCTCTTTCACAGCCTCCAATATGGCTAATGTGATCACTTTTCTGTTTGGGCAATTTGCGGTAATGTGTCTAAGCCCTTAGCATTTAAAGCATCTTCTAGTGCTTGAAGAACTAGGATTAGATCTATTTTGAGTTGCTTGGCTCTTTTGTGGAGTTTGACTTCTTTGTTATGAAAGGGGACGGATTTGTAGGCTTAGGAGACGGGTTAGAACCCCCCTTGTTAACGTGGGTTTCGGGGTGCAGGCTTTGTAAACTCATGTTTGAAGGGCTGCCTGGTTTTCCTTTGTTGCTTAACCTTGTGCGGAAGGACATAAACCTCATCAAAAGTAGTAAACTGTTGCAATTCAACCACATTAGCATACTTAGGTTCAAGCCTTCGTAAGTATTTAACTATGGTTGCTCTTCAGGTTCCTGAATGTCACATTTCATCATGAGTTTTTCAAACTCACGTATTTATTCTTTAATATTGAGGCTGCCCTGGGTTAGTTTGTAGAGTTGGGAATAGCTATCTTGAATGCAAGTGGGAGGTAGGAACCATAAGCTTGGCCTTCATCTTCCCCTATGTGTTGGTTTTGCTTTTCCAATTGCTCACCCTCTTAGCACATAACCATAATAAGGCGTACTTCCTTAGCCTAAGAGCAACGATCTTAACCTTCTTATCTTTAGGAACTTCTTTGTATTCAAAGACACTTAAAGAACTCATCAGGATTAAGTTTACCCTCAAATGTAGGAATCTTAACTCTAAAATCATTAGAGTTAGCTTGGGGTCTTTGTTCCCTCCTTGTTGTCCTCAAAGGTTAACCTCACCAGATGAACTCAAGGGATTGCTTGCTACTTCTTCTTCCTCACCATATTTTGGTCAGGAAGGTTCAGCATGCATCATTCGCTTATGTTTTATAAACTCCCCAAATTGCTTTCTTAAATACTCATTATAGGCCTTAAGTTCTTGAATGGAGGCAAAAATTGTTCTTCATGATAGCTTCAAACTTCTCTTCTAAACTCATGCTAGCACTCATTGTAAAATCGAATATGTATGGGGCTATTTTGTAGAATGTGTTTGGAGTGATTTGGGAACGTGGGGATGATTACCAAGCTAAGGAGAAACTCATCTGTGATACCGAAGTTGATGGATATGCCAATGAACTCAACTCAGACTCAAGGAATGCAAGAACTAGCCAAGTGCACTCAGAACTTAGCCTTGAGTTTAAGGGAATCCGAAACTGAAATAGGGATGAAAAATAGAACTAATCTTAATTTTTGGATATAGAATCACCACCGAGATCAAGGTTAGGGCCCTTAATCTCAATTAGGATACAGAAACACGAACTAATTAACGATTAAGACTGACTTGATCAACACCTAACTTGGCCTAACCTAGGATAACACTACAAGAAAAAAGGGATTGGGCCACGCTAAAATTCGTGGCCCATAGTCAAAATTCTGTGGCCGTATGACCTGGGCGACAAAAATAGTTTTCACTGGGAGTTCGACATTTGACCTGCAATGCCCATTGTATGGGCATCAAATTTTCAACTGAACATGTATCTTCCCTGGATTAGACCACAAAACCTTTTGCCACTGTGGTGTGGGATGCAGCTTAAAATATATATTTTTCCGTCGCCTTTCTATTCTGAGGACCACGAAAAATAGCATAGCCATCTACCTAATGGACTTCATTTCTTGCTTTGTGGGCCTTTTCTATGATGGGGCCATGCTTGTTTTCTGTGGTCTTAAGGTCCTTATGTTCTTCGTTTTCTTTTTTGGATGGCCATGTTCATATATGGGCACCTTATATGTGCCCATGTGCAATGAAAATTTTTATGGGCCAAATTCCTCTCTTGTTTTGGAGGTTAGGGTTGGAAGGGGTAGCAATAATCGATTAAGAATGTATTTTGATATTACTATTACAGCATTGAAGGGGATGCACAACCTAAATTTATAGAAAACCATACAAAATAACATAAAATATTAAAATATAATTGTCTGTCAGAGATTAGCATAGAGAACATTTACATACACATTTCAATTATATAGCTAGGTTTGTATAAGAGGAGTTTCTTACATTGACAAGACTTTGGAAAACCATAGTTTTTCAGTATATAGGAAAGATATCCAAAATACATATATACCCGACCTCCAAAATGTGCAAAATCAAAAGTTTATTACCAAGCTTCATGTCGCTATGTGAAAAATGAATTATGTATTCCTGGATAGCTTTTCCTTATCAAAAGTCAAGCCAACTGATCCTATAAAAACAAAAATCCCTGGTTAACAAAAAGTGGGTAAGATGAAAATACACAAGCCTTTGCATCTTATTGATTCTGGGTAAGTCCTAACACTTTCGTTTCTTTGATCTTAATTTTCCTCAATTAATAAGACTAATAGGAAAAGAGAATTGATGAAAGCCTAAAATATAACCAACCAACTAGCAAATTAAAAGGTCATAGACAAAATTAACCAAACAACCATCATACCTTACATCTTTTACAACCCTTGAAACTTATTAACACAAAAAGTTATGTAACCTCTTGCTGGTTCTGTCATATTAAACAAGAAATAGTACGTCAAAATTATATGATGTCCCTTGATAATATCTCCAAATTTCACGATTTCTCTCCTCCCTCATATTATCATTTTAAGGTCTACTTTAGAAAATTCATATCTTTCACCCTTAACCTCAAAGTTAGCCCTAAAACCCCAATATGAAAACCTTAAAAAGTCCCTCAATATGTTCATTCATAGTGCAAACGTAATTCCCACAACAGGGTTCCTAAAATTGGGCTAAAACACAACTGTTTCAGTCCATCCTGCGTAGTCTTAGCAAAACGCCCATAACTTTGTCCACAGCACTGGGATTAAAGTGAAAAAGGGCATTTGAAAGATAACTTACTGGTCTATCTATATACCAAAGCCACGATTTTCAGTGATCCAAACAATACCAATTTGTTCATAAAGGGACCCCTATTTCGGGTCTGTTCATAGCTCTAAATGCCTCCTTTTCTTTAATAACACTTAAAATGCTCCCATAAACTCACTTGTTTGCATTAATAATTCAAATAAGCTCTTTTGGCCACCAATGGGATTTTTCATAATCCACTAATTTTGACAAAACTCACCTAACATCATTCTTTCAAGTCAATAACGCACCCCTAACCTCCAAATTTCACGTAGTTCAATCTAAATAACATACTTGGTTCCAAAAATCAAATTAAATCATAGATGAACATAAAAACCTAAACCACTCTCAATTTAAATTCACATCTAAAATCATCTTACATCACCATACTTACTTTTTATAGTAAAGATTGACATATTAGAACACAACACCCAAAATTCATCAACCTTATACATAAAGCTTGCATGATCATGCATGGATTCAACTTTACACATGACTTACATGCTTTCATAATCAACCAAACTCAATAAAACATCAAATTAACATTTATTTTTATTAGGATAACATGATCCATAAACTAATCTGTCATAAAAAGCCAAATTTAAACAAGATTAGAATTAGGATTTACCTCACTTAAGCTTTAGTATTAGGCGATGAAGGTGGTGTTTGGTGTTGGTAGGAGTTAGGGGTGGCAGCTAGTGGTGTTGGGGGTGGGGGCGGGTGGCCGAAGGTGGTTGGAAGTGGCAGCAGCAGGGCTGGAAGTGGCGGCAATATGCTGAAAATAGCAGCAGCACAACCATGGCAGAGAGGAAGAAAGGAGAAAAGGAAGAGGAAAATGTGTGGCTTTGCTTACTTGCCAACTTTCTTTCGACTTATCTTATTAACTTGGCTGATATTTAATCTCCAAAAAGGGCATTTTTGCTAATGATAATTAGGTATAAATAACGATAATTAGCTAAACTCAATTACACCAACTTGTTGGACCTCAAATTGGGCCTAAACGAATTGGGCGTGGAAGTAAAACACTCTGTTGCAATAAAATTTTTCCCAATCGGGATAATTAAATGCATACATAAATGTGAGGAAATTTATAACATGGTTTAGTTAAATAAATAAATATGATTTGGGGTTGGGCTATTATAACCTCCTATATCAAAGGACAATTTACCATTCTTCATATCAATATGGCACAACCCAATGGTGGCCAAGAAAGGATTCCCAAGAATGATTAATGTGCGCATATCCTCTTCTATTTCAAGCATGATGAAATCAATTGGACATATAAATCTCTAAACTTAATGGAGACATCTTCCAAAACACCTACAGGGTATTTCACAGAACGATCTGCCAATTGTAGGGAGATAGTAGTGCATCTCATTTCTTCTAAGTTAAGCTTCTTAGACATGGAAAAAGGGCATCATGCTTACACATAAGCCCAGATCACACAAAGCTTGATCTATACATAAATTCTGTATTAAGTAAGGGATGAAGAAATTATTGGTATCCTTAAGCTTAGTGGGAAGCTTATTTTGGATCGCAACACTACATTCTTCAGTTAAGCCTATGGTCTCATGATCTTCTAGATTTCTTTTATTAGACAAAATCTCTTTGAAAAACTTAGCATATGAAGGCATTTGAAACAAAGCAATGGTGAATGGGATATTAATGTGCAGTTTATTTAAGATCTCTAAAAACTTCCCAAATTATAAACCAAGCTTAGTGTTAGCCATTCTTAAATGGAAAGGCAAAGGCGAAGTGTAGGGTCTGCAACACGTATGTTTAGGGTCTTTAGAATCCTTATTAGTGTTCTTCACAACATCATCATGCACATCATTTGAGGGACCAGACACCTCTTTCTCAACAACATTCTTATCATAATGCAAACTCACATCATAACCCTTTAAGGCCCCTCAAGTTGGTTGGCCCTCTTAAATTCACGCCATCACATTACTCCCTAGGGTAAGGTTCGAGTTTACTAAGAAGTTGTCCTGATGATAAAGATAAAGAGCTAGCTTGTTAAACAATTTGGGCTTCCAACATCTCTTTATGAGTAGTAAGCACATCAACCTTAGAGCCCAATTACTTTATGTACTCATCTTGCTTTTGTTGCGCCATAAACATGCTCTCCATCATAGCCTCTAAGTTAGACCTGTGGGCAGCTTGTTGGGGAAAGAAAGGCCTTTCAAACCTGTGGGGCTGGTCTAGCATTAACTTGGGGTATGTTGATAGGGTTAGACCTATGTGAGAAATTTGGGAGATTCTTTCACCCCATATTATAGATGTTAGAATAAGGGTCATTGGTCAGCCTCAAGTTATAGTTAATTAACTTGGTCACTAGTCTTTTGGGCAAAAGGACTCCTAACTTAGCAATTTATAGTCAAATGATCAACAGAACCACAAGGTTCACTTTAGGGAGGAACACTTGAATTTACAACATTAACATTCAAACGATCCAATCTTTGAGTCATAGCATCTACTTTAGCGGAGAGTAAAGTAAGTGCATCAACTTTAAGTTTATCTCCAACCTGTTTGGGTTGACCTCTCTCATTAGACAATTGGAAGTATTCTAGTGCCATCTCCTTAATTAAATTCTTTGCCTCATCCTCTATTTTGTTCATCAAAGTGCCACCCGCCACCTCATCAATGGTTAACCATACGAGGTGAGTAACTCCATTGTACAATGTTTGCACGATCATCCATTTTCAGAGCCTATAGTAAGCACATGAGCACAATAAGTCTTTAAATCACTCCCATCCTTTGTAAAGTGTCTCCTCATCCCTTTGAGTGAAGGTAGTTATTCAGTTCCTCAAGCTTGTCGTCATGCTAAGTGGGAAGAATTTAGAAAGAAAGGCCCTCGTGAGCTCCTCCCAAGTTGTGATGGATCCCAAAGGTAATGAATAGAGACATTCTTGTGCCTTATCCTCTAGTTAAAACGGAAATAAGCCAAGGAGAATGGCATCAGTAGACACTCTATTGAGCTTTGATATATCACACACCTTTAAAAAGACTGAGAGGTATAGATTAGGGTCTTTCATTGGAGCACCACTAAATTGTGCCTATTCAACCATGGAGATAAGTGCCAGTTTAAGCTCAAAATTACGAGCTTTCGCAGTTGGTCGGGCAATACTAGAAGTGATGCCTTTGACACCTGAGGTAATGAAATCCCAAAGTGTCCTTCTTCAGTGTCCCATACCACCGGCCATGGTAAGTGAGGTATCAAGGACCCTGTGCCTTTACTTCTCTAGCATTTGCTTCTTCCTCCTTAAACGAAAAGTCCTTTTAATCTCGAGATCAGGTCCGTATGGAAATGGACTTCGCACAAATGGGGGAAATCTCTTGCAAGTACTAACATAAACACTAGTAAATCAATTAAAAAGTAAAAATAAAAGTGCTTAGTTAATTACCTTGCTAACTCAATAGTTGAATACTTGGTCCTTAGAGGTGCCAAAAGCTTGATACAACCTGCAAACGCATAGGTATTATAGTCTAAAGTAACTATCGTCCTCAATGACCAAGGCAATCGATTGAGTTTTACCCTACTTAAAAAGCTAAGCAAATAAGTTTTCACTAGGTTGTTTCAAGTAGGCTAATTAAATTATGCAGTAAGTTTGGGAATTCAACCAAAGAAAAGCATCTAAGGATTTATTTTGCATGGCACAGAGTTGGATCCTTCAATTTAGGATGTGCTTTTTCTAGTTTGGACAATTTAAAGGAAGGCAATCTAACTTAATTCAATCTTTTCTTTCGAATAAACCAAATTGCTTACATTAATCTAATTACCATTCTTTCAAACGTTCTCATTTTAGTCTAGGTTATGAGTTTTGATTTCTAACATCCCCTCTCAACATGCGAATCTTTCAAGAATTACTAAATCAAGTTCAATCTCGTTAGTCTAATAGTGAGTTTCTCCTTTTGGTATTTCACTCAACTTTCTAAAATATGCAAGTAAATCTGGCCAAACTGACTCACATCAATTCAATCACATGATAGAATAAAATCATTCCAAGATAAATCAAGCATAAGTAATAAAATTAAGGATCTAACATCAGCATTTTGTCAAGCAAATCCCTAGAATAAAGTAACCTGCTCACTCATGTTCAAATTAAACATTATCCAAATCAAATCAACAGGAGTTCAAAAATAAATAAGAGGAAGAGTATGCTTAGCAATCTATGAAGGTTCTTCAATGATCTTTCAATATTCAAGCATCCAATAGCCAATTTCTTCCTTCAAATCCTCCTTTTGCTCAAAAATGATTAGAAAATTCTAAACTCATGAGAGAGATGAGTGATAGGATTAGTGGGGACGCTCTTGCTTTCAGCTGAGGATGCTTCAAATACACAAACTTGAGCATTCTTAGCTACACAAAGAAGGAAGGTGAAGGGACTCGATGTTTTAAGCTCACCATAGGTCGTTTGTGGTGAGTTGTGGCTCTAGGATCTTCTTTTCTTGTTTACCCCACGGGCATATGGGATGGGAGCACTTCCGTAGCGAGTTAAAATGTGTCCAATTGAAGGTCAAGGCTGGGTTAAAAGGTCTTAAACCAGCAAAATGCATCAAAGAAGCATAGCAGAGCATAAAATAGAAAAAAGGTGCAAATCATTTGCTTAAACATACAATCCCTTCGGAAATGCTGTTAAATGACCCTAAAATAATGCATATTTCCAGCACTTATCACTAACACAAAACGCAAAGTCCTTCCCATATCGTTTCTCAAATACAAAGTACACACGATCAATTGTTCTCTCAATTTGGCAGAACACACATGGTTTTGGGAGCACCTTTTGTCCATTCGCATATTCAACTGTGAAAACTTGCTGTAAAATGCTGACTTGAGGTAAATAGATGTTAGGGTAGCCTTCTTTGCTCTGTGCATTGGATTTTTTGTCTTTTTATCTCCATTCACTGAAACCATTAGAGAAGATGTTGTAAAAATCAAATAAACTAGAATGTTTATTTAATTGCATTGACAGTGATTAATGTGGGCTTTCACTCCTTTGAGATGACAAAGCTCATGGAGAAAAATGATCCTTCAAAAATGCAAGGTGTTGGAAAAATTAGATGCAATGACTGAAAAGCACAGGGTTGGTTAAACCGACTCGTGGTAGAGAACCACTGCCTTGAAAGCTATTACGGCTCGACTAGGGTGCAAATCATATTAGCCGGTCGCTCCCCAAGGTTAACTCAGTAACTCTCAGACGCGTGCACTTCGCGGCTAAGAGGTTGAGGTATGTAATCTTAATGCCCAGAAACGTAGCAAGGAAGAAGACAGAAGAGAAGAGGGAAGAGGTGGATGGTTTTCTATGTGTTCCCAATGCACAGGCGAGCCACGTATTTATAGTGAGATAATAGCTGTTGAAGGGCTTAAGAAAAACAGGAAAACAACAGCAGTTACGGCAACAGCAATAATGGAGGCAGAAGATCAGGCAGAAGATAAGCAGCTTGTAGAAAACTGCAATTTGAAATTAAGGGGAGAGCGGATTATCAGGAGGACCATAATAAACGGAGGCGAGAATCGTGGACGCAATCCGTTATACAAAAGAATAAAACGGATTTTTCCAAAAACAATCAACCCACGCGAGCGCCCAGCCCGGACCGGACGGGCGGGCGGCGGCGGCGCGCCCGCGTGTGGTTTTCCAGTGGCCCCCTCATGCCCTTAAAACATGCCTTGATCTTATTCAACTGGGACAAGGAGGAGTAGGAGTATAAGAACCCTTTTCTCCTTCTTTCCAAGTTCTGTGTGGGACAAGAAGAAATAGAGAAGGAAAAGTAGCTTGTTGCCATTACTTCCAACCATCCCCCACTAATGGCATACAAGATAAGAGAGGAAAGAATTTCTAGGCGATTAGGGGTCAGATACTTAGATGTCAATATCTTTCGATTTGAATTGACACATTAGTGATGTGAGGCAACAACCAAGTAACTTACAAGTGAGCTAAGTCTTGAACTTGTAAACCTTGATTGAGACCCCCACAAAACATATCAACCCCTTAAGGAAAAACACATACCTCGCGATAACAACACAGGCGCCTTTTTGGCCATACGCGTACCTTAGGTCTCATAGGTGCTCTAGAGAGAAAACCTGAATTTCTCATAGAAGGTGGCCAAACCTTCACACCTACATAGGTAATTTCATCAAGTCTATCTTCGGTATAGACCACCATAGCAATGGCTATAAAATTATTAAGAACATAATACAGTTCAACCTCACAAGTTTTCCATGCAATGAATACATTAAGTGCTTCTCAATAGCACCCCCACAATGGGTATAACTACACCAAGAGCTTAAGCTCGTTTTTCAAGTAAAATGGGATGAATCCATCAAGTGCTTTTCTATAGCACCACCTTGGAAGGCTATAGATTCATTATTGTGCTTCTCTGTAGCACAAGCATTATCACACGTCATAGGGATGGGAATGTAGTGCATCTTAGAGGTTAGCATGGCTTCGTTTGACCACTAATGGGTGTCCACCACACTATCTTCAGTCACAGGCTTAAGGCCCATCCCCCTCGACGTCTCTAGCACCAATCGCCTTGTTAATCCCTTCGTGAGAGGATCTGCCAAGTTCTTCTCAGATCTCACATACTATAGAGATATGACTCCATGTTTCAGTAGCTGTTTCACCGCACTATGTCTGATACGGATGTGTCTCCTTTTTTCGTTGTAGACACTATTGTGCACCACTCCTATTGCCGCTTGCGAGTCACAATGTAGGGAAATTGGTGTTGCTTGTTTGCCCCACAATGGCATGTCTGTTAACAAGCATTTGAGCCATTCTGCTTCTTGTCCTGCCAACTTAAGAGCAATGAATTCAGATTCCATGGTGGAGCGGGCTATGCAAGTCTGTTTTGCAGACTTCCACGAGATAGCCCCTCTACCAAGAGTAAAAACATAACCACTAGTAGAGCTGATTTCATCGTTATCAGATACCCAGTTTGCATCACAATATCCTTCTAACACAGCAGGAAATTTATTAAAATGCAAACACGTATCAATAGTACCTCTAAGATATTTGAGCAAACGAAGAAGTGCATTCCAATGTTCTTGACTAGGGTTATGAGTATACCAACTCAATCTGCTTGCAGCATAAGCAATATCAGGACGAGTAAAGTTCATAAGAAACATCACACTTCCTATAACTTTTGCATACTCATTTTGTGATACACTGGATCCTTTATTTTTCTTTAAGTGAATATTGGGATCATAAGGTGTTCTCACAGGTGTCACATCAAATTGGTTAAATTTTTTCAACATTTTTCCAATGTAATGTGATTGAGATAACGAAAAGCCAGTGCTGGTTTTCTGAATTTTGATCCCCAAAATCACATCTGCTTCTCCCATGTCTTTCATTTCAAACAACGAAGACAATAGCTTTTTAGTTTCGTTAACAACGAGCAGATTAGTGCCTAAGATCAGCATATCATCAACGTAAAGATAAATGAGTACACAATCTGAATCAATCCTTTTTGAATATACACATGAATCAGACAAGTTTACAGTAAAACCATTTTGTACTAAAGAGCTGTCAAACTTTTCGTACCATTGTTTAGGAGCCTGCTTTAGACCATAAAGAGATTTTCTCAGTCTACAGACTTTATTCTCCTGGCCTGGTACCTCACAGCCCTCAGGTTGAGTCATATAAATTTCTTCCTCTAGATCACCATTCAAGAAGGCTGTTTTAACATCCATTTGATGTGCAACAAGATCATATATAGCAGCTAAGGCAATTAAAGCTCTAATGGTGGCTATTTTGGTCACAGGGGAGTATGTATCAAAATAGTCTATCCCCTTTCTCTGATCAAAACCTCTAATAATCAACCTGGCCTTATACTTATCAATTGAACCATCCGCCTTTAACTTCTTTTTGAAAATCCATTTACTACTAATGGGTCTACAACCCTTAGGCAGGTCGGTCAATTCCCATATTTTGTTTGACTCGAGTGAGTCTATTTCACTTTTAATGGCTTCCTTCCAAAAGGTTGCATCTATAGATTTTATAGCCTCTTGATAGGTTTTGGGATCTTCTTCTATTAAGAAGTTTGACACAAATTCCTCAGTTATGACATCGACATCCAAGCTATTAAAAGATTCCATTAGAAAAGCAGTAATAAAGTCAGGTCCGAAATTTGTTTCGACCCTACGTCTCTTGGTCCTTCTAGGTTCAATTTCTAAGATTCTATCGTTAGAGTTAGAAACAGGCGATTTAGCAGATAAAGAAGGATTAATAGGTGCCACATCAGTCACTTCCCTTTTAAGGGGGAAAACATGCTCAAAAAACTCTGCATTTCTATGTTCAGAAATAACATTATCATTTAATGACATGAATCTATAAGCAGCACTGTTTTGAGCATAACCAATAAATACAGCATCAAAAGTCTTGGGACCTATGTTAGTCCGTTTAATACTAGGCAAAGCAACCTTAGCGAAACAGCCCCACACTTTCAGATAACTCAGATTAGGAATATACCCTTTCCACAATTCATATGGGGTTTTGTCTGATTTTTTATAAGGGATTCTATTAAGAATCAGGCATGCAGTTAAGACAGCTTCTCCCCACATGTTATCAGGCAACCCTGAACTTATAAGCATAGCATTCATCATTTCCTTTAAGGTACGATTTTTCCTTTCAGCTATACCATTTTGTTGAGGGGTATAAGGGGCAGTAGTCTCATGTATAATGCCATTTTTCTCACAAAAAGCAGTCAGAGAATTGGTATCATATTCTCCTCCTCTATCCGATCGTAGTCTCTTGATCTTTCGATCTAATTGGTTCTCAACTTCTGCTTTGTATTTTAAGAACATTTGCTTAGCCTCGTTTTTAGACTTAAGGAGGTAAACTTTGGTATACCTAGAAAAGTCATCCACAAAGTGATATACCATTTCTTTCCTCCCTTGCTCATTGTGTTCTTAAAGTCTGCTAGGTCTGAATGCACAAGTTCAAGCAGTTCAGTTTTCCGAGTTGTTATGGTCTTGAATGGTTTTTTAGCAAATTTTGCCTCAACGCAAACATCACATTTTGAGCAGTTTTCAGTATTGAAATTAGAGATTAGCCGCATGTTCTTTAGTTTGTTTATTGAAGCATAATTTACATGTCCAAGTCTACCATGCCATAATCCACAGACTCAGTAATATAGGCAGAAGAAGCATTTTCATTAACTGTATCAGAAGCAACATTCAGAACAAAGAGCCCTCCACTACGATACCCTTTCCCAACAAAGACCCCATTGCGAAGTATAATTATTTTCCCAGCCTTTTGGTTGACCTCAAACCCAGCAATGTCCAAAAGACTACTAGAAACTAAGTTTCTACGAAGGGAAGGCACAAACAGCACATTATTCAGACATAAGGATTTGCCAGAAGTAAATTTCAGAAGTACTTTCCCTTTACCCATGACTTCGGCGGTGGTAGCATTGCCCATGAAGACATGCTCGCCATCTGGGACATCTTCGAAGTCGTGCATCAGATCCTTGTTGGCACAGAAGTGTCTTGTTGCTCCGGTATCTAGAATTCATTCAGTGGGGTTGGACACCAAATTGACCTCCAATGGGACTGCACAGAAAACTTCAGTATCTTCAGTCAGGTTTACTTGTGCAGTTAGTTGTCCGGTGTATTTCTGAATTGTTTGGTTGGCTCCCTTACGAAGGTTACACTGATATGCTTTGTGGCCTGGTTTGCCACAAACGTAGCAGACAACCTTCTGCTTCTGAATTCTGCCGTTTGTCTTTTTCAGGTGATTTTGACGTTTCAGTGGCTTCTGATCCCTTTTATTTTTTCCTTTAAACCTGTCTCTGTTTACAGGAATAGAAGATTCGACAAGATTAGCTTTAGATGAATTTAAAGATGGAGATTCTAACTTATCTTTAAGACGATTTGCTTCTTTAGTCCTCATATGACTGAGTAGCTCCTGGAGTGTCAAGTCCTTCTTCTTGTGTTTCAGGTGATTTCTGTAGTCACTCCAGGATGGGGGGAATTTCTCGATCAATACATTTGCTTGTAGGATCTCACACATCTTCATGCCCTCGTTCAACACTTCAGCACATAGGTTCTCGTAGACGTGGACTTGTTCCATGATAGGCTTGTCATCTACGATCTGAAACTGCAGCCACTTCACCACAACATATTTCCTTTTTCCAGCGTCATCTGAACCATATTTCGCATCCAATTTTGTCCATATGATCTTCGCAGACTTGAAGATCACAAAAAGATCAAACAATGGATTCGACATGTTGTTCAGCAGATAGCTCCGTGCCAGCTTGTTGCCCTTTTCCAGTTTCTTTCTGGCAGTTTCATCTAGTGGAATAGTTGGTGTTTTTGGAGTAACAGGAGTGGTGATGGATTTCTCAGCATCAATCTGAGAGGTGTCAGAGTCATCAAGGCAGTCTATGGTGAGGACATAATCGATTTCTAGTTGTTTGAAGCAGAGTAGTAACTTCTCGGACCAACGTTTGTAGTTAGTTCCATCGAGTGGCTCGATTTTGTGAAGTTCAGGGAGAGACTTCTGGAAGGGTGCAGCCATTGCAATTCTAATCGCTTTCAAATTGTTGGAAAAATTAGATGCAATGACTGAAAAGCACAGGGTTGGTTAAACCGAGTCGTGGTAGAGAACCACTGCCTTGAAAGCGATTACGGCTCGACTAGGGTGCAAATCGTATTAGCTAGTCGCTCCCCAAGGTTAACTCAGTAACCCTCAGACGCGTGCACTTCGCGGCTAAGAGGTTAAGGTATGTAATCTTAATGCCCAGAAACGTCCAAGGAAAAAGACAGAAGAGAAGAGGGAAGAAGTGGATGGTTTTCTGTGTGTTCCCAATGCACAGGCGAGCCACGTATTTATAGTGAGATAATAGCTGTTGAAGGGCTTAAGAAAAACAGGAAAACAGCAGCAGTTACGGCAACAGCAATAATGGAGGCAGAAGATCAGGCAGAAGATAAGCAGCTTGTAGAAAACTGCAATTTGAAATTAAGGGGAGAGCGGATTATCAGGATGACCATAATAAACGGAGGCGAGAATCGTGGACGCAATCCGTTATACAAAAGAATAAAACGGATTTTTCCAAAAACAATCAACCCACGCGCCCAGCCCGGACGGGACGGGCGGGCGGCGGCGACGCGCGCGCGTGTGGTTTCCCAGTGGCCCCCTCATACCCTTAAAATATGCCTTGATCTTATTCAACTGGGACAAGGAGGAGTAGGAGTATAAGAACCCTTTTCTCCTTCTTTCCAAGTTCTATGTGGGACAAGAAGAAATAGAGAAGGAAAAGTAGCTTGTTGCCATTACTTCCAACACAAGGCACCACTTTTCCATCATGTGGTAATGTCTTGACTACTGAGGATCCTCAACATAGTTGTAATCAAATAGTAAACTACAAAAAGTAGGGCAGACATGAAAATTAGTGTGAAACAATGTTAGTTTTAGTGAATACATTGACTATGCTCAGTTATTACCTTGTCCAACAGATATGTTGACAAAATAACGCAGTGTCCTCAAATGATTAATTTGACACCTACAATTCTCTTGAATGTGCCAACCACAAAGCCTACGATGACTAGTTGGAAACAATAATGCTATTGCATTAGCAATTGAAAAGGCTTGATCCGTCATTATTGTCTTCAAAGCTAAATCATCTGTTGATCTAATCAAAGCATTGAACAAACAAATGAAACTCTCGACTTTCTCATTAATAAAAAACCCGTAGCAGACTATGATATTATTTGCATGGTGGTTCGTGCAAGCAAATGAGGAACAAAGCATTGCATATTTATTTGTCCGATAAATAGTGCCGAACGCTAATAAATCACTACACATAAGATCATCAATTATTGTATGAGAATCCCTCGAAAAAGAGCTAACCAAAAATCATCACTATCTTGTTGAGTAAGATAGAAAAACTCATTCTCTTTTCGAGCTCAACATCTTTACTAAATTCTTTGCGTCACTACCATCCAAAATCCTTTTATCCTTCTTTGCTAGACATCTCTTTTAGTAAAACCAAGAGCAGAGGTTCCTAATGTTTTATTTTTCAAAAGCCGATAAATTTTGGATGCTTAAGACGACTCTTCCTCATTTTTCAAAAATACTCAATATGAGGGTTTTCCATCTCCCTATGAGACTGATGCAAGTGGATTTCATCACTTGATAAAAAACTATGGTTGTGCTCCATTACATGACTAGTGCAAACATAATCGTCATTCTTATCAAGACATAAAACAACCTTTGCATTACAATTACTTCTAGTGTTCTGCTTTGAGTGTGACTTATCATTCTTTGTGGGGTTTCTCTTAGCAATACATTTCTCTCTATCGAATAACAGAAGTCCTACCTTTGTACTTGAAATTACCAAGCCTGACAACAAAACTAGTCCTATAGGCATATTCACCATAAAGTCCAATGGGCTCATCCTGTGAGTTGACCTTTTGACTTAGCAATTATGACTCCTCTAATTCTCTAACTACGTTAACTACAATTGAGCATGTTGTCACTATGACATTAGGATGTTGTTTGTGCACTGGCAAAAAGCCAAGAAAAAAAAATTCAAAGATGAGTAAATTCACGTAGGAAAAACACATCACGAACTAGTTTGATATGAATATTAAAGTGTTGTCTTGTCACATCTGCAAATTTAAAACATGGAATGATAAGTAGTTCATTTGTTTTAGTGTTTTTTACTTCATATGTTAGTGTAGTTTAATTGATGCTTTAGTCTAACTATACAGAAATCCAAAGAAACTACTCAGAAGTAAGCTTTAATATAATTACATATCAATCACGACGAAAGTTCGATATCAACATTAATGTTGAAGAAATTGATATCAAAAAACTAATTAAAAAGACTTTGAACACACAGCAATCAAGTAATTAATTAATAAACAACTGACAATATTTCAATGTAATCAACAAATAACCAATTTTCAAGACATAAAACCTCAAAGCAAACAAATAGACCAAATCAACTAAGTAAAAAACATGAAAAAGCCAAATAAATTGCTCCAAGAAACATTGAATTTTAAAAAAAGCTCTGAACAATTTTAAAATGGAATTGATATACCTTAATCTGCAATTGGCTCAATTGTGGCTATTCTTTGAGCTGCAATACATTCTAAAATCGGCACAGGTAACAACACATAAGAGGAATCAACATCACCAAATAAACATACTCGTGGCTGGCAATGCGTGCAGGACAGAAGTAGCACGGACAGGAATACCATACCTAAAAATGTACTGGATAATTTGCGAAGCCTAATATATCCTACAATCAGCTTGCGCTCCTACATTCTAATATATATATATATATATATATATAATATAATATATATATAATATATATATATATATATACTATATATAATATATATATATATATATATATATATATATATATATATATATATATATATATATATAATGCTTGTACGATCACTTCAACTTGCAAAAGCAATATAGAAATTATATTAACATTAACAAAAAGATATTGAAAAATTTGTGATTGAAAAAATATAGGGTTTTTGGAATATAATAAACCAAACTTTGGGGGGTCTAAAAAGCGATAATCCGAACTTAAGAACTCCTTGCTAGTGAGCTGAACTTTAATGTACTTATTCTCAGTATACCACCACCTAGTTCGACTCACCGGATGGATGATGTTGCAGTGACTGAGTCCACATATATTATTGCAACATTTTAAAAAATAAAGAAAAGGACATTTTTTTAGAATTTTTTAAAGAGATCTGAATGCTACAATGCCTCCGTTTTCCCCTCTCTTTCTCTATGAAAATTAAGAAAAATAAAAATCACCATTTTAAAGTATGAAATTCACTTATAATGTAATTATAATTAATAATTTACAGCTTTTTAACCTTCCCAATGAAGAAAACCCCAAAAAAAACAGAATTCACACCACCCAAGCCCCCACCCCGAAAATTCCAAATCTGGTGACCCCTTGGCCGGCGAGCAATTATGTTGCTACCCATATTTTTGCACACGCCGGCCACTAGAGGTGGCCGCCTGTGTATGGGTTCCCGCCCACTAGAGAGAGAAAGCTAGAGAGATGGGGGCTGAGATTAAGAGACGCCGAGAGGGAAAGAGCAGTGCCGGTGAGCGATGGTGGATCTTGGCCGTCCAGTGGCCGGTCACGGCGGCAGTCGGCTGATGTCGCTTTATGGAGGAGTTGGGGTGAGGAGAGAGAGAGGCCAAGGAGGTAGAGAGGAGAGAGAGAGGCCCATTGCTGCTATTGCACGACCCCCCAACCCTTTCGATTTTGTAATTGTGTAAAAATATACCTACATATATATATATATATATATATTATATATATATATATATATATATATATATATATATATATATATATGCATTGTAAGGGTCGCACCTTTAGTCTGCTATTACCAACTGTTTTAGTTGCTGAATTTACAAATTTGGGTTTGAATTATTTTTCAACAAGGGCAATGAGTCAATTGTATGCGTTTCTAACGATTAATTTCACTAAAAAGAACGACTGTTTGATTAATATTATTATTGACGTTACTTATTTATAAATTATCGAATCGATGCTAACTCGAGTTTTTAAAATCGTTTTTCATTTTACTTAGTCAATCCCCAAAGTTTAAATTGAAATATTAGTTGTAAGTCGTTTCAGCTCGAGTTTAGCCTATCCGTTAACGAGTATGGGACCAGAACCTAGCTGAATCGTGTTAATTGAGCAACAAAAAAGGGGGGGAGAAAAATTAGAAAAGGGGGGTTGAAGTTGGGCGCCTGAAGCCTGACTCCCCGACATCTCTCTCTCTCTAACTCGCTGCACTTTCTCTCTCTCTCTGGGGCCACCGGTCGCCGTCTGGCGTCATCGCCGACTGCCACTTGGCACCGGCAAGAGAAAGGGAGGCCTGGTCCCCTCAGCCCACGCCAACCGCCGCCGAAACCACCATTCGTTCCCCTCCACTTCTCACAGCCAAAAAGAGACCAAACCACGCGTCTAGCCACCCGAAAACTGCCACCCATGCGCCGGAATCCGGCAACCCACAACCCTCACGACCTCCTCTATAAATTGGGAGTCAAATTCTGGCCCAAATCAGCCTCAATCGCCACTCGGTCGAAGCTAAGGATTCGGGTTTTGGGAGTAGCTGAGCTGGGGTTCGAGTTCAAGGGGATTAGGGCATGAATTGCCACCAATTAAGTGGAAAATTAAGCAATTTCAAGTAAGTGTTTCTCCCCTTCCAAGTTGTTATTAATTTCAAAATTGTTTTTAGCAGATTGATGTTGCATGTTAGATTAGGGATAGCTGAATTCGATAGGATTGTCAAGGATTGATTGAAAATGTATTGCCTAGTGATTTCAAGCCTAATTATGCACGACCAGATCGTACAGACAGACCCTGCTCACTGCCATCAGTATGCATGTCTCGAATCAGTAAATTTTCAGCTTAGAAATGCACAGGAATTGTTATAGGCTGTAGCCGTGTTTTCAATGATACCTGAGTTGTTTTGAATTGATTTATGTGCAAACTCGCTGCTTGATGGTAACTCGAATCGTGTTATGCTAAAACGACTTAAATAGGCTTGAAATGTAATTCCGAGACAATCAATGATGATTCAAATCGATGCACGTTAATTCAGTTAGTTCATGTTTGAAAAATGACTTCGAAATAAACTATACATGTTTATGATCGTCTCAAGCACATATAAGTAACTCATGCCTAATTAATAGTTTCGAAACGAAATATGAATGCTTAGAATCGACTTGAGTACATTTAGTTAATACATACCTGAAAGTTTGGTTCGAAGTAAACTATGCATGTTTAGGATCAAATTTAATATATTTAGTTAACGCATGTTTAAAGGGTTGACTCGAATAAGTGAACGACACGACAAGTGATTGCCTGAGGTTTATTACGCCTCAATGACCTAGAAAGGGTTTGATGATAACCTCGACATAATAAATGAATGCCACGAGACCCGTTATGCTCAAAAGGCCTAAATAGGTTCGAATAGTAATTTCGATGCAGGTGATGAATGCTTAGACTCGTATCATATCTAAGGGACCTTAACGGATTCGAATGGCAACATGGATGCTATCAATGAAAGTTTAGAGTCGTATTATGCATAACTGACCAAATTAGCCTAAACGGTGAATCGTTTTATACCTAAATAGAGATTCGATTCATATTAAGCTTTAAAGATACAAATAAACATGCTTAATAGAATGTTTGAATCGCATTATGTTTAAATGACCATAATAGCCTAAATAGTAATCGTTTCATGCTTAGTCAGTTTAACCTAACATATTAGACGTCCATTTCAAGTCAAGCTCGCATGAATGCTTAAATGTATATATATATATGTATATATATGTGCATGGTTATAACCGTTTGCTGCAGCGCTTCGAGAATTGCTAGTTATTTAATTGGTAAGTCCTACATTGGTATGTTGCGTAAGTTATGTATCGCTTTCCAGTATATCATGATAACTAGGATGCTAAATTGTGAAATTGAAACCGAAATGGTAGTTGGATGGTTTGAGGAAGAACTATGAGTGGTTCAAGGTCCTTGTGGTACGGTGCATGTGAGGAGGGAGCCTGGGTTGTGAATTAACCGCAATCGTGTGGATTGCGAGGCTATGTGTGGCTCATTGTATTGTTGAAATGATTATGAAATGTTTGAATGTGAGATGTGTAAATCCCTTTCCCTTTTATATGTCCAAGATGCATTATGTGTGAAAGTATGGTAATTTAACAAAGAACGTTTCTCATATTTTCAAACTAATAATAGCCATGGTTAATAGCAAGTAATGACCTATTTTAGCTATACAAACAATATTTGGGAGTGAATATGCTTGAACGAGGGAATCCCTAAAACGTTTTAGAAAAGTGTGAGTTATATGATAAATGATTTTACCAAAAGAAGCGACAAAGTTACTAGCCGTTATAGCCAATACGCTTTAAGTTGGCCAAGATAATATGCTACGAACAATATGATACGATATGAATGATGTTGCCTAGGGAATAAGTCCTTATACTAGGAGACCCTAGAAGACCCTGACGAGGGTAATGTAATGGTTCGATATGTTATGTAGCCATCCCGGGAGTAAGGGCTTAGTGTGAGCGTTAGGTCTCACTATGGGGTTTAAGAATAGATCTCACCCAATCAGCACCCTGTAATGATCTTATGTCATATGTATTTTCCTAATAAGCAAAGAAAGCACTTGGCACTTTGCCATTTCATATGCTTTGAATGAAAGAAGTTTTTTATGGGCCCTAAGAGGCTATATGGAATGAAGCATGAAAAGCTTATAAGGGTCGTTGTACGACCTATACGAAAAGAAATCTCCTTCAAGGGTACAAGAACCTCAAGAGGTTAAGAAAATGCTTTCAATGAAAGAAAGAAAGTTTTCAATGAACGTTTAATGAAATGATTCTCAAGCACGTTTGAATGTGGATTCTTATATCATGTGGCCCTACCCTTTTTGATATCAAACCTGTCTGATTCAAATGCATGAAATGAGAAAGAAAGTGTATCATATGTTGAAAGTTTCTACACTTACAACTTCAAAGCATGTGACTTCAAAGAAGATGTGACTTTGAAGTGAGTTCACAAGCATTATGGTTAAATATGTGTGTTTTCAAGGTGGTATATGGTCTTGTTTTTTTATAAAGTTTCACGTAATGCCCTTGAAGTGCATGTTGAGTATAAGCGATAGTGCATCCAATGTTTATGTTTCAGAATCAGATGTTTTGTAAGCAAATTCCCAGCATGCCACCGTTAATCGAAACTAAGAACCTATCATGCTTGAATGTCTAGTCAAGAGTCCACGATATGTGACATGTCGCTTAGTATAACTATAGTATTACCTATCTGCTTGTTAAGTGGATATTATGAGTAATATTGCTTGTAAAGTTTTGTTTTAAGGAGTGGAGGAACGCTCACTGAGCATGTGGTGGCTCAGTCCAATTCCTTTTCCCTTCCCCCCCCAGTGATGAATAAATGGAAGAACCCATCTGCCTTCTAGGACTGGTAGTTGTTCATGCAGCTGTGCCTATGATGCGATGCTGTGTAGCTGCCTGAAGTGACGCTTTGGTTAAGGAAGTGCATGAGTTGAGCACGTAGTGCCCCCGGTGGTGGAAACTTTTGTAAATTATTGTAATAAGTGTTTGTAAAGGCTTAAGCCTCAACTGCGAGTGTGTGACTCGCTGGGAACTTCTAGCTTACTTTGAGTTCTGGTTAAAATGGCACAGGTACCACAATAGTTCATAATGAAAGCATTAGAAATGTCGTAATTACAGACGGAACTCTTGCAGTTTCGTTCCAGAATTCCCTAACTAAAATAAAGTTAGGTAAAATCTTAAAGAAAGTCAATAGAAGAAGAGCCTTAGGGGTCTCCCTCGAGGGATCCTGGCGGTGTGACATCCCTGACAAGTAGCGGGGTGTTACATGTATATATACACAAACACACACACACACACACACATATATATATATATATGTATATATGTGTGTGTATATATATATATACACACGTATATACATACATACACACACACACACACACACACACAGCATATATGATATATATATTAGAGATATGATATAATTTAATTATTTATATTATATATTATATAATATAATATATATATATATATATATATCTATATATATATGCACCATATACAAACACACATCTACATACACACACATAATATACAGATATATATATATAGATATATAGATATATATATATTAATATATATATATAATAGTACATATACATATTTGTGTGTGCATATATATAATATATATATATATATATCTATATATAAAATGTATTATATATTATAGTAATATATAAATATATATATAATACACACCACACATACATATATATGTACATATATAAGTTATATATATATATATATTATATATATATTTAATATATCTATATATATAGTATATATACATATATATAGTATATATATATATAGTATATATATGTGTGTGTGCTGTGGTGTGGTAGATATCTAGAAATATATATATATATAAATATACATCTATATATATATATATAGATGAAATAGTATATAGTAGATACAGATATAGATAGATATATATATATACACACAGATACCAGAACAACATATACACATATGGTGTAGTAGTAATATATATAATATATAATATATATATATTATATATATATATATACTATATTATAATATATATATATATATATATATATATATATATACTATATATGTATATATATATATATATAGACACATGTCTAAGGGAAGGAGAGAGAATTGGAAGGGAAGGTAGCAGATGTGTTATGACTTTTTTTTTTATTGTTTCAATATTACACATCTAATTCCACTACCGCCATGTCATATTTCCGACGACTCCGACTCGGTGGTGGAACACTGGAAATAAATACATTAAAAGTTCAGCTCACTAGCAAGAATTTTTTAAGTTTGGATTATTGCCGTCCACACCCCCAGAGTTTGGATTATTATATTTCAAAAACCCAAAAATATATTGATATATTGTACAAATTAGATGATAGTTGGGGGTTATTGGACCTTCAGTATCCTATATGATATTTTTTTTGTTATCTTCTTGAAACCCACCACTTTTTCGTCTCCTTCCAAAAAATAAATTTTCCTATATTTAAGTTGCACCACTTCACTAGATTTGTAGACCTGCGTCTATGATATAAGTAGTCAACATACTGTAACACGTTCATTTTATTATTCGTCATTAAAACCCCCTATTGTGATTGAAATATTTTTCATTTAATAGCGCTACATATATATATATAGCCTATAGATAATATTATATTATATATATATATATATATATATATATATATGTAGTATTATATCCAGTATGTATATAATACATATATATGTATGTATGTATATAAACATATATATATATCATATATATATATACTATATATATATATATATATATATATATATGTATATATATATATTATATATATATATATATATATATATATATATTTATATATGTATATGTGTATAATATATATATATATATTATTTTTTTATAAATTTTAATATATATTATATAGATAAGATATATATGTAGGTTTTATATATATAGTAGCGTATATATAATCATATATATATATATATATATATATAGATATATTCATCTATGTATATATTATATTATGATAATAAATATATATATATGTATATATTATATATATATATATATATGTATATATATATATATATATGTCTATATATATATCATATATATATAGATATTATATATATATATAGATATATATATATATATGTATATATATGTATATGTATAGAGTACCTATGGCAAACCCATACATAAATAAAAATTTGAGCGGTTTAGTTTCTCCCAAGCTATGTTCAAGCCTAAACAATTCATTACAATCATAAATACGACATTGCACTTTAAAAGAAAATTAAGTTATCCTTATGATATCATAACCAATACATAACTAAATACACATTTTTTTGTTTTCCCCTCTGCCAAGACTGTTGGAGCGTATTAATTGCATAAAAATAAATATAAAATATTTTAAAGAGATTCCAATCGGCAATTAAAATTGCAAGAAATAGGCCCTGTTTGGTAAACAGCTGTTAGTTGTTAGCTGTTAGCTGTTTGTATCAGCTGTTAGCTATTAGCTGTTTGAATTAGCTGTTTATATTAGCTATTTGAGTTAGCTGTTTTTAGAAAAAGTGTTTGGTAAAAATTAGCTGTTTCTAAAAAATATGTTGGTAAAATTTCATTTATGCCCTTATTTATGAATTAGTTTTTAATAAGATGTGTGTAATTTTTCCAAACTTATGGATAATTATGTCATTTCTACAAAAAGCTCTTCTCAAAAGGCTAATGGAAATAGCTTTTTCAAAAAGAGCTTTTTGGAGCCAAACAGCTATTGCAAACAGCTCTTTACCAAACACCCTTTAGCTGTTTGACTTGGTCAAAATAGCCAAAATTCTCCCAAATAGCTATTTTTTCCCAAAAAACTGTTATTACCAAACACCCCCATAGTCTTTATTGTGGTATTATATTTTTCTATACCCAAACAAAAATGTACAATTACCATTATTATCATTTATATATCTAAAAAAATTGTGAATAATTCATAAAATTGAAGTATTACAGGACCACATTATGCATATATATATGCACCAAAGGTAGCTAAAAAAAATGTTTGAAACTCTGTCTAACTTTATTTGGAAAAATTCCAAAGCGATGTTTGACAGATTGGTAATACCTAATTAATCTAACACCAAATGAAGTTTGGACTTATTTTATCAAAACTAAGGGTGAGGGCTACAAAATGATGATATTATTAACAGGTTATATGATTTTTCATATGCATTTACTACCTTGTTACTCAGACTAATATGGGGATCCGAAATTATGCAATTCCTATAATTTTTTTCCATTAATTTATCCCTGTTATGTTTTTGATACAGTTAAGCTTAACTCATATTTCTAATTGTTGTAATTAATTAACTTCAAAAAATTGTTGAAATTAGATATAATTTAAAAGCTTTTGGGTACACTATACGGATTATCAGAAGCTAATTATGTTACTGTAATTACGATATGCATTTTATACACTAGTGCGTTTACAATGGTAAAAACAATAGTCCCCCGTTCAAAAAATATTAAGAAATGATATGGTAGGTGGCAAAAAGGAGCACCCAGAGAAAAGTAATAATAACATATTTAAACCTTGATAAACAATTGCATGTTAGGTGGCAAAATGAAACACTATGGTCAAACAGAAGAAGGTGGGGGAGGGGGGGTAATACGCATCGGATCCACCTCAAGTTCAAGTTCAAAGGCAAGTCACCGCCGCCCATTTCCAGAAAGAAAACGAAATCCATTTTTTAAACCAAGAAATAAAAGAAGTTCAAGCATATGTGGTGGTGGTTCTTTTTTTTCTAGTAAGTAAACTTATGTCGTGATTTTGAACTAACATTGTAAGGTTGGTCTAACACAAAGTCCCCCCCCCCCCCCCTTTCAATCCCAAAATCTGCAGATTTTTACTAGTCCTAAGATCCAAATATATGATTTGGCTAAGCACACCCAATAAGGTAGGCTATGAATTATGATATAACGACTCACTTTATGTAGGTGTTATTTATCAAATTTTGGGTATTCCATTTAGTACCCATGTACTTTTGGGAAACCCATTTGGTACCCAATGTGGAAATAAAGATGTGTTCTAGAAATTTCAATTGGCAAAAGTTATCATTAGAACTTATAATTATCTCTACACTGTATACCAAATGCATTTTTAAAAACACAAGCATACTAAAAGGAATGCCCCACCAATTTTTTTAATTATGTTAAATTTACAAAAAAAATTTAATGTATTTTGATGTAATTATCACTAAACATTAAGACATGCTCCTTCACTTAGCTAGAAATGAGTTTTAAAAACTGCACCTTTTCTCGTTTATTTTGTGCCCTCCTTGATTGGTGCATTAAACGCATTTACAGACCATCAGAATTTAATATTTAGTACCTAAATAACCGTTTCCGATGAAGTTTGATGTAGGATGAATGCAAAATATTGGATTGAAACATTTCACACTGTCTGTGGAGCGTTGGAGAAGGGATGCCTCCAAACAAGATCAATAGAGGAAAAAAAGACAGAAGGAATCAAACCAAAACCAGAGAAGCTATCGCAAAACCAGGGTTACATACTTGAGGATGATTAAGAAAGCACAAATCTTGAACGACTCTAAGCCATAGTTCCCCGGGGAAGTACCAATGGCGGAAGGTCAAGAACAATTCTAGAGTCTAGCTACATATATAGTTGGTATGGATCAAGTTGAACCAGGCCACATTGCAGTGGCACTCTAACCATTGATTAAAGACAACGAAACCTTCATACAAAGCCATAATCCAACTCCTTTACTATAGGCGTCAAAAAGAACAACTCAAGATAGTTTGGATGCCTCCCTGGATCAGCCAAGAAAGAAGTTGGACACAGATGTGGAAGCTAAGCCCAAAAGAAGAAACCCCAAATGGCTGTTCTCGGAGGCCAAAGAAACTCAAATTCGTACTGAATGAGCCAGTCAACAAAGGGTCCCATGGGGTTCCTAGTAGCATCATCATGATTTATCTGAATCCAGTCACTACAAAAAAGTTGCTTTTACCAACATGGCTTATTTGGTCGTATAACTTGTTTTTTTTTTTTTTAGGTAAATCTCAATAGCGATAAATAAGTATATGTCACTACACTATTGGCAAAAACCTGAGGGTAAATGTTGTACCATCAGATACAATTATCTATTGTAATTAATCACTGATACTCACAAACGAGATTATGTAGGTGTTGTTATAATTATAAGAACATATGTCTTTCTGATGCTAATATCTTCTTTTACCAACGAAAAAACTGTTGGTTTTATTCATTTGCCTGCCTAATAAGCATATCCAACAAAATCTATCTATTGGTAATGTTTTTCCCACCTTGCTTGGTAGCTCTTATCCAACAAAACATTTTGTTAGTACTTCTGCCTTTTATTATAGGCATATATGTTGATAATAACCAAAGCTGCATGTTCCTTGTTTAACTTCTTTATTATAATAAATATAGAAATATGATGAAAATGAAACCTATATAAGTAAAGTAATTTGCTAATGTGATACGCTTGTTATAATAAATACAAGCATAGTTAACTGACAATTAACAAAATCCTTAATTGATTGAATGTTCAGAACTATAAATATGCATGACCCCCTAAAGGAGTTTGTTTAATGTCCAAAACACCAATCCCATAGCTTGTGTAGAGTTCTTGGTCGAACATTTGCTAAGTCATGAAAAACAAAGTAAACCAGCATAAGAGGATAAAATCTATATTTCACTCATAATGTTCTTCACCATCTTCATTTTTGTTGATAATCCCCTCTTCGTACTCTTGATTGTTTGCATCAATATTGTCAACATCAACATCATTGGCACCATCATCCTCCTCGAGTGAAGCAAGAAGATCATCTGATGTGCCATATAAAATTGATAGAACAACGAAATTTAAGCAAGATAATAGAGAAAAAATAACTAGACACTTTAAACAAAGTAAGAAACAACATAAATAATGTGGCTTGATATCTAATATTCTGACATGGCTCTTCGTTCTTGTTTAGATTGTATCATGGAGGCTGGGAATAGCATATTGCACACTACTAACAACAAGTTGAGCTTTGAGGATGAGGATGATGTGAAGATGATGGATGTAGAAGAAGGGGAGGTTGTGGAGGGGATGGTTTTAGGAAAATTTGGTGAAGTGAATGAAGATGAGGTAAATAGAAAGCCACTAGGAGAAAGTCCTCAATGTACAAAAAAATATGAATAAAAACAAAAAGAAGAAGAAGAATATGAACAAGAACAAGAATAATAAGAGGAATGGCATCGGTGGGTCAAATGGTGGAGACATTGACAAGTTATTGTCTGCTTATATACTCCCTATTTAATATCATTTTGCCTCGCTATTTGACCTTTCCCAAGCCACAGTAGCATTTTTTCTTGAAATTGTCAACAGTTAATACATTGTTGTGGTTCCTTAAACTTGTACAGGATATCAAATTTTCATACGCTTTATAGCTCAATATGGATTTTATATGGAATACAGGCTTTTACTTAAGATTCGTTCTTAATCCTTAGGGTTTTTCACTCTGTTGGCAACATTTTGGGCACTAATGGATGTCTAACTTATTTAACATAGCAAGACCCAAGGTTTCTCCCTCTAAAATCTTGCCATATTTGGAAAAGGTTTGGAATATTGCATAATTCTTTACAGCTGTGAGCTAGGTTTAGATAAGAACTGTATGACGAAAATGATTCTAAATGCTGCTCTTTTTGTTCGTTCTACTTTTTTGTGCTTCCAGTTTGTAGGCGTTGGAGTGAAGCAGCTGGTGTTCTAAGAGTCTCTGCTTTAAGTGATCTTGTAAAAAAGGTAATCAAGCTTGCCTAAAGTGCTAGTTGATAAAAATCTAAAGATCCACAAGAGTTCATAACATGTCGCCACAAACGTGAGGAATCATTACTCTTCATGGAGCTACTATCACTCTTTACGTAAGGAATCTTATTCAATGATGATTTCAACAACCAAAACACTCAAAAATGCACTCTTAAGAGATATCTAACTAATTAACTACACATCCCCCCCTCTCAATCCTTGTAAGCTTCAATTCCAAGAATTGCAGAATTCCAAGAAAGCATAATTGACATCGCTGAAGTAAGCAAAGTTTGAGCCAAAAAGAAATACTTGTTGTTTCAAAAAACAATTTCACCAAATGAATGACATCACCAAGTTTCTTCTCTAATTTTTAAACTTTCTCTTGACTTTGTTCATATTCCTACTCGATTTTGACTCTTCCGTCTTTCTCTTACTATGGGGCCTATCTCTTAGAGCTTGAACGGGGAACTTTGATGCTCATAGCATATGTATTCACATAACCATATTTATCATCTCCTGTGACTTTTTTGAAAATTTCATCTCGAGTAATAGTATCACATGAACCTTCTTCAATTTAGGCCAACTTAGTGTCAATTGTTTGTTAAAGATACATAAAAAGACAAGAATAATTGCTTTAAATAATTGAATGGAGACGAGGGGGAAAGAATATATCAGGGCAATCCCACAAGTTGTAATCCAATGTGATTCGTGCAGAGGGGTGCTGTCAGGGGTTGCCACAAAGCTCACAAGGGCATGCAATTTTATTGTCAATGGTCAAAATTGCAAATCCATGATTGAGGAATGCATCTAGATAGTACTTATACTCGTCACTCATCCTCCTCAATTCTACCTAATTGTCATCCTTGAATACATCCATAATTAAGAAAAAATAAAATAAAATCATACACACTGTAATTAAATTTGTAAATGATCATATGCGCCTTTAGTTAGATGATATAACCACACATATGTAAGATAAAAATTAATTATAAGTTGCTAACATGAGTTATAAAGCAAAACCCATGTTTTTCTTCCAACTTTTAGCAAACTTACAGTTAAATGTAACAGCTTTTAAAAAACAACTGTTGAAAAGGATAATATATTGCAACAACCCAAGAATATCAAATAATCTTTTTTGGAGGAGGTAATAATAATAGCTACTCACTCACAAGTTACGAAGCCTATCACAACCCCCCTCCTTAAGAAAAACCTATAACTTTGAAAAAGTCAACAATTATATCACGCTTCATACCAATCCCAAGAAAAAGTACCTTACAAACTAAAATTAGAAACATGACTCATGAGAAGGCAATTACATAACTGTTACATTATCTCTAATGAAAACCATAGTCTTACTTTCCATCACAAGCAATATTAAAGTCGGATGTCAAGAAACATAGGCCGAACAACCAACAAGCACTACAAGAAAGCGCCCAGTTAGAGACCGAAGTCTTTCGGTCTCTAACTGAGGCAAGCCGGTCTCTAAATAATTTTAGAGACCAAACAGAGACCGAAAATCTTCGGTCTCTAAACCTTTGGTAGCAATTCAAATTTAGAGACCAAAAAGCGCATAGTGGTGTCTAATTGAGACCAAATGTGCCGGTCTCTAATTGAGACCAGGTTACCGGTCTCTGACTGAGACCAAGCAAATCCGGTCTCCATCTGAGACCAAAAATAAGCCGGTCTCTAATTGAGACCAAACGTTCTGGTCTCAATTAGAGTCCAGGAATGTCGGTCTCTAACAGAGACCGAGTTGGCTGGTCTCGAATTGACACCAACTTCCGTGGTCTCCATTAGAGACCAAATATACATGGTCTCTAATTGACACCAAAACTGTTGGTCTCAATTGGAGACCAATATATGTGGTCTCAATCTGAGACCAAATATATTGTCTCGGTCTCCACTGGAGACCGGGTTTCCGGTCTCAATTGGAGACCGATTTTCATGTTGGTCTCCAACACAGGCTGAGGTTCCTGCTAGCCTGCGTTGGAGACCAAACTAGCATCTCGGTCTCTAACAGAGACCAAAATACCAATTTCGGTCTCCAACCTGGGCATATTGTTTGCTATATACATACCATGTAGTTGAGCATCTCTAAATTAAATCGAGATTACACAAATAGCACCAAAATATCCAGAATTTCGCATTCCACGAACACAACAATTACAGAGTTCCAGCGGTCACGTGCATGAAATTACAATGTGACAGAGTACGACGCTGCCTACATCTACACATAGCCGAATTTACAATTAACATGAACATCTACACATACCTACATCTACGACGATGCCTGAGAGTTGTCGGCACGGGTGGGGTGGCCAAGCAGTGCTGAAAAGCTATCAAACCGAGCATTAAGCTCCAGCAGCCCAATGCGTTGCACATCCATCTCCTTCCTGGTAGCTTCCAACTCCGCCCTAGTAGTACTCAACTCCTCCCTAGTACTACTCAACTCCTCCCTAGTACTCCTCAGCTCCTCCTCTGTCGAATGAAGTCGAGCCTGAGTCGTTTGCAGCTCATTCTGTGTCGTTTGCAACTGATCTTGGAGCTGGGTTACTATGGGAGAAGAATATGCGGAGGAAGTGCTGCCGCCACTACGCCTACACGCGATCGGTCTCTCGAACATGGCTGCACCCTCTCTTCCAAGTCCGTATATGGAGCCCTTGTCACTCCAGCCTCCACTTGCGGTGAAGAACAGGTGATCATCTGCTGCGGAACCGACTTGCACATCAGTTCCCTCTTTCAGCTGCTCATATTTGTCCTGTATCGTTTCAAACAAATCAGGAAGGCAAACAAGTTACATATGCGTCCATTTCAGATATCTACGTAGTGAACGAAGCTTGGATAATGATGGGATAGATGGGATACTTACATACACACTCTGAGCGTACTCATCGCACCAAATGCGGTGACCACTCTCGTCAACCTTGGAATGAGTGGTGACAAATAACTCAGCAGCCGAAGGTCTTCTTCCTAGTTGCTTCGCCTGTCACATACACATATTTATTTCCACATGGGCAACTTTTCAAAGTGAAGATAATATATTTCACTACAGCATGTAACTGTTTCATACCAGTCTCTGAGCCCACATTGTTGCAGATATAGACCCCTGACTGTGCCCAATCTTTGCCTTCGGCCCCTCTACCTTGTTCTTCCTGTTTCTCTCCGATCGCCTCTTGAAATCCTCATCTGTGTCCCTCTTGGTCTTCATTGCAGTGCGAATACCATCAGTCATCCAATGAATGATCTTCTCTGGAGGGTCCTTGGAGGTCTTGTGCACTATATCCTTCAGTCTGACCCGTACCTTCTGCTGCCATTCTCTTCTCACTAAGTCCTCATGCTCAGGATCCCATGTGAATCGTTCCTGCACATGCAAGTCACAATAATGAATTAGTAACATACGTGTTTATATACGTGTGTATACGTGTACAGGTATGTCCATATGCGGGTGTATGTATATGTATACACATGCGTACACATACATATATATATATACCTCGAAAGAAACGGACAGAGTTCCGCCTGAAAATTGACCATTTCCCTGCTAAAAGCCACACATTAACTCCCTGCAATAAATAAAATAACAACACACATTCCCACGCTGAACGGGCCACACGCCCGGAGTAAACCAATTACACATTTCAACGGATCACACATCCGGATTATTGGGGGTTTACATTACACGCCCGGAGTAAACCAACTACACATATGTGTGTATATATATATATATACATATGTGTGTGTGTATATATATATATATACATATGTGTGTGTAATATATATAGATATATAGATGTGTGTGTGTATATATATTCTATATACTTATATATATTATATATATATATATATATATATGTATGTATGTACATAGACATATATATATATGTGTGTGTATATATATATATATATATATATACACATACACACACACACATATAAATATATACCTCGAAAGAAACGGACAGAGTTCCGCCTGAAAATTGACCATTTCCCTGGCTAAAAGCCACACATTAACTCCCTGCAATAAATAAAATAACAACACACATTCCCACGCTCAACGGGCCACACGCCCGGAGTAAACCAACTACACATTTCAACGGATCACACATCCGGATTATTGGGGATGACATTCGAAATAAAGAGGACATCCAACTCATTCCACATGTATTCTTCTCTGTATGAACATAAGAAACGCATATTCGTATATATGTACACGCGTTTATATGTACACGCGTCTACGTGTACAGGTATGTGCATATGCGGGTTTATGTATGGGTGTACACATGCGTAGACATATATATATATATATATATATATATATATATATATATATATATATATATATATATATATATATATATATATAGATATATATATATATATATATATATATATATATATATATATATATATATATATATATATATATATATATATATATATATAATATATATATATATATATATATATATATATATATATATATATATATATATATATGTGTGTATATATATATATATATATATATATATATATATATATATATATATATATATATATATATGTGTGTATATATATACACATACACACACACACATATAAATATATACCTCAAAAGAAACGGACAGAGTTCCGCCTGAAAATTGACCATTTCCCTGGCTAAAAGCCAGACATTAACTCCCTGCAATAAATAAAATAACAACACACATTCCCACGCTCAACGGGCCACACGCCCGGAGTTAACCAACTACACATTTCAACGGATCACACATCCGGATTATTGGGGGTTTACATTACACAAAATCGGGCATCACAATCTCATTATACATTTATACGTATATGTACGAACATAAATACGCATACTCAAAAGGGGGAAACAAAACCAGTTTACATATATTGCAAAGTGTACCATTCTTACCTTAAAACAATTCCACCAAAACCGCTTGTGGTCCGCAGGGGCGTCCCGCCAACACGTGAAAGCATCCTTGTAGTATGTACGAATGGTCTCGGAGATGGCTCGTGCGATATCTCGATCACCAAACCTGCGATACAACAGTGCGCACAAATTGAAGGAAATCGTATGACGTCCCGGACTTACGAATTGTGAAAGTTACTGACGCTTACCACTTGTCCGTGTTAGGCACAAGGTGGACCCGTGTGAATGTAGCGCTATCGCCCTCTATCGGGAACTCCGGAGGCTGCGTCTCCTGGGAGTCGTACTGGGTAATGGCTCCGCTCGCCCCGTCCATGCTGACCTACTCCTACACCATGTCATGGAAATCAATCAGAGAAGTGCATGCATGCATATAAGTACGAAAAACGTATGCCAAACACCAGTAAATAGTATAGCATTAGCAATGTACGATATTGCGTTCTTAGTCTGACAACATGCATGAATACAGTACGGTGTGAATGCAGGTTTCATAGTGAACATCACATATAGTAGTACATGTTGACCATACAGTTTAAACACATTTGACGTACGTAACACAAGGTCCATGTTACGAAGACGCAAACTGCGGCTTCGTCACATCGAATTGCTCTACTTCAACATTGACTCGGTGAAGTCGCCCCCATCATCGTCGTCGACGGTATCGTCGTCTTCATCCAGTAACCCGTCAATCGATGCAACTTCAGAGCCATCGTCGACGCCCTCAACCTCCTCATCCTCATCAGTGTCACCCGTTTCATTCTCCGCTTCTTCTTCGATGCCAACATCTTCGTGCACATCAACATCTGCTACATTAGGCGGGTTGGCTAAATCATCCACTTGGAATGGTGCATCCTCTTCGGGGGCATCAACTATAGGTCTCGCTTTCATTCTGACCACTGCCCACCAATCCTTTTTAGTGTTGTCCTTCATAGGATAAGGCACGAAGCACACTTGGGTGACCTGACTGGCAAGGACGAATGGATCGTACTTGGGATATCTCTTTGTGTGATTCACATCAACCAATTTGTACGTGTCGTGGACATCAACACCGTTAATGCAGTCATACCACTCACACTTAAACAATATTGTCTTATAGGAACGAATATCCCCAACATAGTGCAACTCGATGACATCTTGTAGCACTCCATAATATTCCCTTCCATCCGTTCCTTTGACGCAAACACCATAGTTCATTGTGGCCTTGTTTTTCCCATATTCGTATGCGTGGAAGTTGAAGCCATTGACGTAGTAATGATCCCAACGACGAACATGCCTTTTAGGGCCATAGGCAAGTGCTTTGAGGATGTCGTCGTCAACGTTGGATTGCAACACCTGCATGGACGTCGTAGCCAAAAATTGGGCGAAGATGTTGTCAGTATCGCAACATAATACAAATACGTAAACCCCCGTAAGCAAATCACATTGTGCCAAAACGTACGTTCGCTTTGAACCATTCCGGAAATTGTTCTTCATAATTTCCCCACACATTCTCGACCCGAACTCGAGGGTTTTGGTGGATCATCTCCTGATGGAACATCCTATACAACGAACACACAAAATCATTTGGTCCTGTTCAAGGTATGTACCATTTCCCTGTATAAGGAGCACATAAACTTACCTTTCATATTCTCCTAACAACCCACAATTGGATAAGACATATGCATGCGCCAAGCGATGATCCAAATGATCCAAGAAGCGCACGCTCCCCTCATTCGGGGCATATCCAACGTTACGGGAGAAAATGTCCGGGAGGTTGGCATCTAAATTGTCTTTCTCAATGTTCATCACATTTCTCGGCAAATCATTGGCCTTGACGTCAACACTGTCGTCCAAGTAGTTTGTAATGAAGTTCGTTATCTCTTCCATTAAGTATGCATAGCAAATTGAAGGCTCAACACGTGCTTTGTTGCCTACTTTCCCCTTCAAGTGATGAAGAAACCTGTAACACAACCCACCCAAACATTATTTCTGTACCTACATTCCGATGACCCGATTTCTGAGAGCTTTGTCATACCTTTCGTTGTCATACATCCATCGATATTGAACCGGCCCCCCAAGTTTTAGTTCCGTAGGCAAGTGGACAGGTAGATGCTCCATTACGTTGAAGAAAGATGGGGGGAAAACTCGTTCCAACTTGCACAAAATTTCTGCAATGTTATTCTCCAAACGAATTACGTCATCGGCATGCAACTTCGACGAACACAAATCTCGAAAAAATTGGCTTAGCTCAGTTAGCACATTCCAGACATTGGTGGGTAAGAGATCCCTGAAAGCCAGAGGCAACAATCGCTGCATAAAAACATGACAATCATGGCTTTTCATGTTATGCAGTGAAGCATTCCTCATGTCCACACACCTACTCAAGTTAGAGGCGTAACCATCTGCGAATTTCACCTTACGGATCCAGTCACACACGACCTTTTTGCAATCCCTGTTCAAAACATATGAAGCTGGTGGCATAACTTCTCGCCGGCGTCCATCGCCATCGGCAACAACCTCCACATTAAGTCTCCTACGTTTACAATGGGTACGCATGTCCTCTCGCGCGCTGATGTCATCTTTTGTTTTATCCTTCACATTCATCACCGTGTTAATGATTTGCTCAAACACATCTGTTGTGGATTAGTCATTTGCTCAATATACAAAGCATCATATTACAACCATCTGTTGTGGGGCTAGGCTGAGAACCTTCCTTTTGTTCTTCAAAAATGCACAAAATTAAAGATAAGGTCAATCAAACCCAGATACATACCGAATGTGATAGGAATGATTGTGGCATATTGATAAGAGATAACGTTGACATACGATCTGCTTTAAATTGTTGTGTTTATAGAGCCTTCAATTATCAGATTCATTGAACTACCTCTGCAATAACAGGTAGGGATTGACATTAACCAATCATCATCAAATACTTGAAGGAACAGTGGGAGACAGAGGAATCTGGGAATTTTAGGAATAGTGATGTTAATAGCAGTGATTAACATTACTAGAAATTGAGTTTCTAACAACCAAGTTTTAACGATGATAAGTAAAAATCGTCACTAAAAGATATCAACAACGACGAAAATATATTGTCGTCGTTTAATTTCATCAAAACATTATCCTCGGACAACGAGCTATCAAAGTGTCGTTATTGCTTCATACAAAGTCGTCGTCAATAGTAAGATGAGGACGAAACATTAGGGAAGGAAATTAAAAATCAAAATTAAAAGCCAATTGGAAGTTCGCTCTTCGCCAAAATAATTAGATGAACTTAAAAAAACTATGAAGGGTTTCGATAAAAAAAAATATTAAAAAAATGTAATGGGTTTATATTAGAGCTGAGAATGTCTGATCTGACATGATAACACGACACAAACCTGACCCAAAGTCACTGAGAAAACCCGAACCCGACCCCAATCGAGCCGATTTCGACCTGAAGTCAATACGATTAGACCATTTAGTATGAAAATATATTATTTTTCAATTTAAGGCAAATCTAGGCTATTTTTAACACCGACACAAATTTGACCCGTTTATTAAATAGGTCAATCCAACCCGACCCGACCCGTTTTCCAGCTCTAGTTTATATCACACTTCAAACACTAAACAGTTTCCCATCCAGCCCTATCTTTCTCCTCTTATCAATAGAATTTAGAACATGACATTGAAGCCCTAGAGACCAAGCGAATTCATCAGACAGAGCTATTGTTGCAGGCACTTTTGCAAAATCGTAGAGAGAAAAAGGGAGTACAAGAATGGTTGCGAATTATGATTGAGAAGATTGAAGAAAAGGAAGCATAGATTTTAGCATCTCCCACACATATTATGCAGGATTTTCTGTACAAGTTCTAATAAATTTGTTGGTGATTGAAGATGCTTGACCAAGTGGCAAATTACCCGGCTAAGGTATTGGAATTGGAATCTAATTAAAAAATAAAATTTGAAATTAGAGAGTTGACATTTAAGTCATTAGTAACAGAAGATTGGATGGAATACATGTTTAGCACATTTACGAAGTATCATTTGATTGTGACAAATAGAGTAAGGAAAAAAGAAGAATTGGTTTCCAATATGATGTTTAATTTAACTGATTGGCTGTATCATTTCGCCAGGGCACGTAGAACAAGGAGCCTGAGTGTACAAGTTTGCTTATCGGAGGTGTTTTTTTCCGTTGCCATATAACGTGAGAAAAACGCACACTCCATCTTTTTGACATAGTGGACATGACACTCAGTTTGGAATGTTGATATAAATTTTCATATCTTACTTAGAAGAACTTGGCCTCGTAAGGATCAATAGATCTGGCGTAGTTGTGATTTTCAACAATCCAAAATTTCATCCTTAATGTTATTTGACATAACAACGACGAACCAAAGCCCTTCTTAATGATAACCATTGTAAATTTTTATTTATGATATTATAAATCAACGATGATTAATCTGGTCATTATTAATAATTTATTCGTTGCTAATTACTTAACTAATAGCGATGATGACTCTTTTCCTCTTTATTAGAATTACGGCGGATGTTTTCAAGTCGTCGTTAAAACTATTAATGATGGGAGTGGGACCAATAATGATGAACAACTACCAACATTTTTTTGGACGTTGAAACTTTTAAGGATGACAAATTAGGCTTTTAATGACCAACTTTTTCGTCATTAGAAACATTTTTTCTAGTAGTGTAAGTTGGGCATTGATCTAACAGTTTAGAAATGCTAGTAATCTTCAATGAACAATAACTATAATATCTCTTGTTACACTAAGTCTCTGTACGTTAAATTTAGTTGTTTAAGCTGTAGATAGCTATTCAAAAAAGAATTTCATTATATTAGGTGAAAAGTGTAAATTTTCATGCAATAAACAGCCAAATCGATTGAATATAGTGTGTCATTGTCATTGCTAACATCATTAGATAGGTCTAGTTTTATCTCATGACTTTGCCCCATGCAAAATGAATGCCAAAACTCGTGGGCCTTTTTTTTTTTGGGGGGGGGGGGGGGGGGTTCATATTTCTACTAGTATAAGAAGGACATCCAAAGCCAAGGAATTAGGTGAAGCAAGGTCATCCCTCACAAATTGAATTCAATTACTTTTTTTTTCTTCTATGTCTAGTATATACATTGAACATATGGAGAACTCTGCTGCCCAAAGTAGTTCATCAGAAGTGGATGTTACTCATCGTCCCCTCACACAGTACCACCCAACTCTTTGGGGAGACCACTTCCTCGATTACCAGCCCCCTCAGGTAATAGTAATACTAATCAGTAAAATAACATGTACCAATAAATTGAAAAAAAAAAATGACACAATTGAAATAGTGAAAAGATATTAGCACCAATAAATTGTGTGGAATCAACCAATATAGGTTAGTTTAGGTGGTTTGACACTTGGTCCCCTTAAGTAAGACTAGAAAAAATAAATTATGTGGAATCACCTTTTTAATCATAATATATATTCTCAATCCCGTGCGATACACAGAAAAAGTTTTAAATTTTTACTATTATAACAACTATGTATATGAATTAAAATCAATAATGTAGTAAACCTATGTAAAATTCTAAATGTTTTTTAAATTTAAGGACTCAATGACTTTATGAGCATAATTCAATGACTTTTTAAACTACCTAAACGTACAAATTGTAATATATTTTAAAAAAAATAAATATCATATAATAATTTTTGCCTATTGAATATAAATGTTGGCAAACGCTAAAAAGAATAGGATGATGACCACTATGTTCTTATCTCAATTTTCAATTTTGTACATTTTGGTTATAATTTGTATAAATATTATCATTTTATATATTTATGGTTCATAACGACTGCCATAATGTTGTATCCAATATTTTATATTTATATTTATATTTATGTTCAAAGAAAAGGTATAAATCAAAAATTCAATCTCTATTTGTGATTATTTGGTATTGTTATTATTAACATAATAATGGTGTGAGAATGATAAGTGAACATTTTATTACAATCTTTTATTATATATATTTTTAAAAAAGGCAACAATACTATTCGAGTTAGAATATTTTAATATGTATATCTTTTTTAAAACATTTAAAAAAATAATGAAAATAATAAATCTTTTAGTATTTTTTAATAGGTTTGAATTTAGGTTTGGAAATAATACCAAAACTATGAGAGCTTGTCATGTGCCCAATGTTAGGTTGGAGATTCTTTGTTCATATATATATATATATATATATACACACACACACACACACACACACACACACACACACACACATGAGGGTGACTCTGGTAGGGTGAAGTTTTGGATAGGATGAGTAGGAAGAAGAGATCAGTAGCTATTATTTCAGTAATTGTTAGTATTACCTTGGTGATTAATATATCTTTAAGGCAACCTTGGAAAATTTGTTCAAGATATGTCGATCACTAAGGTAATACTAATTATTACTAACACAATAGCTACTGATCACCTCATCCTAGTAGCAATCAATAGCTATTGTTTCAGTGATCATTAGTATTACCTTGATAATCAATATACCTTTAAGGCAACCTTTGAACATTTGTTCAAGATATGTTGATCACCAAGGTAATACTAACGATCACTGACACAATAACTACTAATCACCTCATCTTACTTATCCAACACAAGATCTCATCCTATCATAGTCGTCCCCTATATATATACATATACAATAACAACAACAACTCCCAGTGTGGGTCCCGCTTTTGCGGGGTTTGGGGAGATCCAACTGTAGGCGACCTTACCCCTACTGGTATTTCTACCCATAGAGAGGTCGATTCCTTAAAACCCACAAAACCATTTTTTGAAAAAGGTTTATAGATAAAACAAATGCAAACCAAAACCAAGGAAGAGAAAATAAGCCGGAGAGCAAAATAAACAAGGAGTAGAAACATACCTCAACCCACCAGGGGCGCTAGATGCCGTCACTAGATGCCGTCACATCCCAGAAAAGCCCGACCTGCAGACAAGCACATAAAAACCATACCCGCCCCACCCCACCGAAGCTACTACCATTTACGCGGCCAGTCCCCTACAATCAGAGACCCTAATCCTATCCCGCCACAACCTTCTATCCTGAGCCATATCCTCCGTCAGACCGGCAACTCTCAAGTCCTCTCTAACCACTTCCTCTAGGCTTTTCCTCGGTCTACCCCTTCCTCTCTTTCCACTGGGAGGGACGATCAATTCGCGCCTCCGCATTGGGGCGGCCATACTTCTCCTCTTTACGTGGCCAAACCATCTGAGTCTCGATTCTCTCATCTTCTCCTCTATGGGGGCCACTACAGCTAAGCTCCTGATTACTCCATTCCTAATTTTATCCAATCTCATAAAACCACACATCTACCTGATCATTCTCATCTCGGCTACCATCAACCTTTGGGCCTGCGTCTTCTTTAGAGGCCAACACTCCGATCCATATAGAACAGCCGGTCTAACTACCATCCGATAGACTTTGCCTTTTAATCCTAGGGGCACTCGCTTGTCACACAGTACCCCTGATGCTGACTTCCACTTTTGCCAACCCACTCTTATCCGCTGGCTAATATCCTCATCAATGTCCTCATTTTGTTGGATGATCAAGCCCAAATACTTAAATTTAGCGACTTTTGGTATCACCCTCCCATCCAGTGTGATTTCTCCCCCGTCTTCTATCCTACCACTGAAACAGCAATGGAGGTATTCCGTTTTTGATCTACTTAACCGAAAACCCCTAGCTTCCAGCGTATGCCTCCAACTCTCCAACTTGTCATTCACCCCCTGCCTGGTTACATCGATAAAAACGATGTCATCTGCAAATAACATGCACCAAGGCACTGCGTCCTGGATTCCTCTAGTGAGTTCATCCAAAACTAAAGTGAAAAGAAACGGGCTTAGGGCGGAGCCCTGATGTAGGCCCATACTAATAGCGAAGTCCTTAAAGACCCCTCCTGGTGTCCTAACATGCGTCCGCCCTCCCTCGTTCATATCCTTAATTACTCGGATGTACGCGGGTGATACCCTTTTCTCTTCCAAACACCTCCACAAAACCTCCCTTGGGACTCGATCATACACTTTCTCTAGGTTAATGAACACCATATGGAGATCCACCTTTTTATCCCTGAACAAGCCCATGAGTCCTCTGAGGAGGTGGATCGCCTCAGTGGTCGATCTGCCTGGCATGAAACCAAATTGGTTCTCTGAAATCTCTACAATCTCGCGTAACCTTCTCTCAATCACCCTCTCCCATAGCTTTATAGTGTGGCTGAGCAGTTTAATACCCCTAAAGTTATTACAAACTTGGATATTCCCTTTGTTTTTGTACAGTGGGATGACTGTGCTGGCCCTCCACTCTCTGGGCATCTTGGCGGTCCTGTAAATAATATTAAACAGCTCCGTGAGCCAATCTAGCCCTACCTCCCCCCATAAACTTCCAAACTTCCACTGGAATCTGGTCTGGGCCCACTGCCTTCCCATTCGCCATCTTCTTCAAGGCCTCCCTAATCTCCTCCTTTGTTATAAGGTCGCCCGCTCACTGATCGCTACACTCTCTACCCCTACTACAGTCGTCTCGCACTCCTTCCCCATTGAGAAGTTCAGCAAAGTACCTTTGCCATCTCTCTCTAATTTCATCATTCCCAGTCAGCACCTTACCTTCTTCGTCCTTTATGCACCTTACCACTCCCAAATCCCTAGTCTTCCTTTCCCTCGCCCTAACCAGTTTGAAAACCTCCTTCTCCCCTTCCTTCGTCCCCAATCTATGGTACAGTCTATCAAAAGTCTGGCTCTTTGCTATTGCCACCGCCTTTCTGGCTACCTTTTTGGCCGCCTTATATCCAATCATCTTTTACTCCCTCTCTTCCTCCGAACTACTGCTTATAAACTCCGCGAAAGCCTCTTTTTTGGCCTTCACTTTCTCCTTCACCTTTTCGTTCCATCACCAGGCGCCCTCCATCCTGTTCCCGCCTCCCCAGGAAAGACCCAGGGTTTCCTTAGCCGACCTTCGGATGCAATCCGCCACAGCCTCCCACATCGAATCAGCGTCTTCTGCCCTCCTCCAAGCTCCCTCCTCGGCTATTCTTTCTGCTATTAACCCCGTCTTCTCCTTCGTGAGGGTCCACCACTTAATTCTGAGTTCTCCGACTCTCCTCTTCGTCCTCCTAGGATACTTGAACTCTGCATCGAGAACCAGCAACCTATGTTGAGCTCCCAGAAACTCGCTAGGAATCACTTTGCAGTCCTTACACGATCTCCGACTTTCCTTCCTCATGAAGAAGTAGTCAATCTGTGTCTTGCAGGAGCTACTCTTGAAGGTTACTAGGTGATCCTCCTTTTTCTTGAAAAAGGAATTGGCCACCAACAAAACAAAGGCCACCGCAAAATCTAACAAAGAGACCCCTCCCGCGTTTCTCTCTCCGAAACCTAAACCCCCATAGACCCCATCATAACCTGCTGCCTCCGCGCCAATATGGCCGTTAAAGTCTCCTCCTATGAACAGTTTCTTGCCCCGAGGGACCTCTTGGGTGACCTCATCTAGATCCTCCCAAAAGAGCTTCTTAGTTTCCTCCGACAGGCCTACTTGGGGCGCATACACACTCACCACGTTCACGAAAACTGAACCCACTAAAACTTTAATGGCCATAATCCGATCGCTCTTACGCCTCATTTCGACCACCTGGTCCGTCAAATCCTTCACGACCAGGATGCCAACTCCATTCTTCGCCTTGGTTGACCCCGAGTACCAAAGTTTGTACCCATCAGCTGTTCTCCAGTTAAATTTCCATTGCAAATCGGAGGAGATAAAAGCAAAATGGCAAAACAGAACCTAAATATCAAGTCACCTTCAATATAATTGAACAGAACGCGTCGCCCAGACTTGAACCAGAGACCTTCAGTTTGTTAGACTCACGTGACAACCAACTACACCACCACAATACGACATCAGCAAAGCACCTCCTCTCCCGCGATCCAGTGTACACCCAGGCCTGCACATAGATTTTAAACAGATTGTCACAACGCAGGAATTTGGACGGACATAACACCTCATTCGTGGACCATGACTGGCAGCACACGGGATATTAAGCAACATTAGCTGCTCCATTTACTTGGATGATGCAGAGTGCGAAAGCAAACAGATTAACAAATACACATTCAACAAAGAAGCCTCAAAAAAAAAAGGTCCGACCTGCCGGATTCGAACCAGCGACCTAAGGATTCCCTGTTTGAACAACTACAGTCCTCCGCTCTACCAACTGAGCTAAGGTCGGTTCTGATTCCATGGCCGCACAAGGACCATAAATGTTCCACTGTCCTTCCACTTGGGAGGCAGATTATAATTTAATAGTTGACCAGATCTGTTGAAAAAAATAATAAATTATGGCAAGCTCTCCCCTGGAATATGAGAAACCAAGACCACAAGTGGGCACAATAATCAGAACCAACAAAATCCGACCTGCCGGATTCGAACCAGCGACCTAAGGATTCCCTGTCTTAACAACTACAGTCCTCCGCTCTACCAACTGAGCTAAGGTCGGATCTTGTCTATCCTGGCCGTGAAAAGTCCACTGACTCCCTCCAGTATCCTCCGTTTGGCTGCCACCCTCTATTCTAGTCTTTCTTGACATTTTCAACCAATTCTCATTGTGAATTACAGGAAAGCCAAAAAACAAACAAACATGCCCAAAGGAGTGGACTAAAGAGATACCTGAAACAACATGGCGTGACCTGCCCGATCCGAGCAGTGGCCTAAATTTGGCCTGAAATCCATTACAGTACACTAATTAAGGTCATCAAGTTTGCTGCCCTGAGGCCGATGACGCCGTTCAAACAAGGCATGAACAAGTCTGCAACTGGCCAAGGATAGACCCTGCTGCAAGCTGAAGTAGACCCGAAGAACAGAAACTGCGAAGGGAAACAAAGTTCCCTCGTAGCTCAGTTGGTTAGAGCAACCTTTTGGCAAGCGGAGGTCTCAAAGTCGACCGTCAATGAGGGCATATTCATTTTCATGGCACCGCTTTAGAGTTGGCAACGAAAAGCCTGAAATTTCATTATTTGTCCAACAAGTAATCCGAAATCATACGGCCTGCCTGTTTTTGTGATAATGCCCCCTGCCCCCCAAAGTACTTTTGCTCAGCTCTTCCCGTTGGGATGCTTATCCCAATAAGCTGCCGCCCGGTTAAATTTCGATTGCAAATCAGAAGAGATAAAAGCAAATTGGCAAAACAGAAGCTAAATATCAAGGCACCTTCAATGTAATTGAACAGAACGCGTCGCCCAGGCTTGAACCGGAGACCTTCAGTGTATTAGACTCTCGTGATAACTAACTCCACCACAACAATACGACATCAGCAAAACACCTCCTCTCCCGCGATCCAGCGTACACCCAGGCCTGCACATAGATTTCAAACAGATTGTCACCACGCAGGAATTCGGACGGTACATAACACCTACATTCGTGCACCATGACTGGCAGCACACGGGATATTAAGCAACATTGCCTGCTCCATTTACTTGGATGAGGCAAAGTGCAAAAGCAGACAGATTAACAAATACAAATTCAACAAAGAAGCCTTAAAAAAAAAAATCCGACCTGCCGGATTCGAACCAGCGACCTAAGGATTCCCTGTTTGAACAACTACAGTCCTCCGCTCTACCAACTGAGCTAAGGTCGGTTCTGATTCCATGGCCGCACAAGGACCATAAATGTTCCACTGTCCTTCCACTTGGGAGGCAGATTATAATTTAATAGTTGACCAGATCTGTTGAAAAAAATAATAAATTATGGCAAGCTCTCCCCTGGAATATGAGAAACCAAGACCACAAGTGGGCACAATAATCAGAACCAACAAAATCCGACCTGCCGGATTCGAACCAGCGACCTAAGGATTCCCTGTCTTAACAACTACAGTCCTCCGCTCTACCAACTGAGCTAAGGTCGGATCTTGTCTATCCTGGCCGTGAAAAGTCCACCGACTCCCTCCAGTATCCTCCGTTTGGCTGCCACCCTCTATTCTAGTCTCTCTTGACATTTTCAACCAATTCTCATTGTGAATTACAGGAAAGCCAAAAAACAAACAAACATGCCCAAAGGAGTGGACTAAAGAGATACCCGAAACAACATGGCGTGACCTGCCCGATCCGAGCAGTGGCCTAAATTTGGCCTGAAAACCATTACAGTACACTAATTAAGGTCATCAAGTTCGCTGCCCTGAGGCCGATCACGCCGTTCAAACAAGGCATGAACAAGTCTGCAACTGGCCAAGGATAGACCCTGCTGCAAGCTGAAGTAGACCCGAAGAACAGAAACTGCGAAGGGAAACAAAGTTCCCTCGTAGCTCAGTTGGTTAGAGCAACCTTTTGGCAAGCGGAGGTCTCAAAGTCGACCGTCAATGAGGGCATATTCATTTTCATGGCACCGCTTTATAGTTGGCAACGAAAAGCCTGAAATTTCATTATTTGTCCAACAAGGAATCCGAAATCATACGGCCTGCCTGTTTTTGTGATAATGCCCCCTGCCCCCCAAAGTACTTTTGCTCAGCTCTTCCCGTTGGGATGCTTATCCCAATAAGCTGCCGCCCGGTTAAATTTCGATTGCAAATCAGAAGAGATAAAAGCAAATTGGCAAAACAGAAGCTAAATATCAAGGCACCTTCAATGTAATTGAACAGAACGCGTCGCCCAGGCTTGAACCGGAGACCTTCAGTGTATTAGACTCTCGCGATAACTAACTCCACCACAACAATACGACATCAGCAAAACACCTCCTCTCCCGCGATCCAGCGTACACCCAGGCCTGCACATAGATTTCAAACAGATTGTCACCACGCAGGAATTCGGACGGTACATAACACCTACATTCGTGCACCATGACTGGCAGCACACGGGATATTAAGCAACATTGCCTGCTCCATTTACTTGGATGAGGCAAAGTGCAAAAGCAGACAGATTAACAAATACAAATTCAACAAAGAAGCCTTAAAAAAAAAAATCCGACCTGCCGGATTCGAACCAGCGACCTAAGGATTCCCTGTTTGAACAACTACAGTCCTCCGCTCTACCAACTGAGCTAAGGTCGGTTCTGATTCCATGGCCGCACAAGGACCATAAATGTTCCACTGTCCTTCCACTTGGGAGGCAGATTATAATTTAATAGTTGACCAGATCTGTTGAAAAAAATAATAAATTATGGCAAGCTCTCCCCTGGAATATGAGAAACCAAGACCACAAGTGGGCACAATAATCAGAACCAACAAAATCCGACCTGCCGGATTCGAACCAGCGACCTAAGGATTCCCTGTCTTAACAACTACAGTCCTCCGCTCTACCAACTGAGCTAAGGTCGGATCTTGTCTATCCTGGCCGTGAAAAGTCCATGACTCCCTCCAGTATCCTCCGTTTGGCTGCTCTATTCTCTCTTGACATTTTCAACCAATTCTCATTGTGAATTACAGGAAAGCCAAAAAACAAACAAACATGCCCAAAGGAGTGGACTAAAGAGATACCCGAAACAACATGGCGTGACCTGCCCGATCCGAGCAGTGGCCTAAATTTGGCCTGAAAACCATTACAGTACACTAATTAAGGTCATCAAGTTCGCTGCCCTGAGGCCGATCACGCCGTTCAAACAAGGCATGAACAAGTCTGCAACTGGCCAAGGATAGACCCTGCTGCAAGCTGAAGTAGACCCGAAGAACAGAAACTGCGAAGGGAAACAAAGTTCCCTCGTAGCTCAGTTGGTTAGAGCAACCTTTTGGCAAGCGGGGGTCTCAAAGTCGACCGTCAATGAGGGCATATTCATTTTCATGGCACCGCTTTATAGTTGGCAACGAAAAGCCTGAAATTTCATTATTTGTCCAACAAGGAATCCGAAATCATACGGCCTGCCTGTTTTTGTGATAATGCTCCCTGCCCCCCAAAGTACTTTTGCTCAGCTCTTCCCGTTGGGATGCTTATCCCAATAAGCTGCCGCCCGGTTAAATTTCGATTGCAAATCAGAAGAGATAAAAGCAAATTGGCAAAACAGAAGCTAAATATCAAGGCACCTTCAATGTAATTGAACAGAACGCGTCGCCCAGGCTTGAACCGGAGACCTTCAGTGTATTAGACTCTCGCGATAACTAACTCCACCACAACAATACGACATCAGCAAAACACCTCCTCTCCCGCGATCCAGCGTACACCCAGGCCTGCACATAATTTCAACGATTGTCACACTCAGGAATTCGGCCGGTACATAACCCTACTCGTGCACCGACTGCAGCACACGGGATATTAAGCAACATTACCTGCTCCATTTACTTGGATGAGGCAAAGTGCAAAAGCAAACAGATTAACAAATACAAATTCAACAAAGAAGCCTTAAAAAAAAAAAAAATTCCGACCTGCCGGATTCGAACCAGCGACCTAAGGATTCCCTGTTTGAACAACTACAGTCCTCCGTACCAACTGAGCTAAGGTCGGTTCTGATTCCATGGCCGCACAAGGACCATAAATGTTCCACTGTCCTTCCACTTGGGAGGCAGATTATAATTTAATAGTTGACCAGATCTGTTGAAAAAAATAATAAATTATGGCAAGCTCTCCCCTGGAATTGAGAAACCAAGACCACAATGGGCACAATAATCAGAACCAACAAAATCCGACCTGCCGGATTCGAACCAGCGATAAATGTCTTCCACTGCCGACCGTGAGATCCGAGCGCCTAAATTTTGATTACAGTACACTAATTAAGGTCAAAATTCTCTGGATTGGGCAATAATCAAAATCCGAATTGCCCCCGAACTTTTGCTCAGCGATCCCAATAAGCTGCCGCCCGGGATTGCAAATCAGAAAGCAAATTGGCAAAACAGAAGCTAAATATCAAGGCACCTTCAATGTAATTGAACAGAACGCGTCGCCCAGGCTTGAACCGGAGACCTTCAGTGCATTAGACTCTCGTGATAACTAACTCCACCACAACAATACGACATCAGCAAAACACCTCCTCTCCCGCGATCCAGCGTACACCCAGGCCTGCACATAGATTTCAAACAGATTGTCACCACGCAGGAATTCGGACGGTACATAACACCTACATTCGTGCACCATGACTGGCAGCACACGGGATATTAAGCAACATTGCCTGCTCCATTTACTTGGATGAGGCAAAGTGCAAAAGCAGACAGATTAACAAATACAAATTCAACAAAGAAGCCTTAAAAAAAAAAATCCGACCTGCCGGATTCGAACCAGCGACCTAAGGATTCCCTGTTTGAACAACTACAGTCCTCCGCTCTACCAACTGAGCTAAGGTCGGTTCTGATTCCATGGCCACACAAGGACCATAAATGTTCCACTGTCCTTCCACTTGGGAGGCAGATTATAATTTAATAGTTGACCAGATCTGTTGAAAAAAATAATAAATTATGGCAAGCTCTCCCCTGGAATATGAGAAACCAAGACCACAAGTGGGCACAATAATCAGAACCAACAAAATCCGACCTGCCGGATTCGAACCAGCGACCTAAGGATTCCCTGTCTTAACAACTACAGTCCTCCGCTCTACCAACTGAGCTAAGGTCGGATCTTGTCTATCCTGGCCGTGAAAAGTCCACCGACTCCCTCCAGTATCCTCCGTTTGGCTGCCACCCTCTATTCTAGTCTCTCTTGACATTTTCAACCAATTCTCATTGTGAATTACAGGAAAGCCAAAAAACAAACAAACATGCCCAAAGGAGTGGACTAAAGAGATACCCGAAACAACATGGCGTGACCTGCCCGATCCGAGCAGTGGCCTAAATTTGGCCTGAAAACCATTACAGTACACTAATTAAGGTCATCAAGTTCGCTGCCCTGAGGCCGATCACGCCGTTCAAACAAGGCATGAACAAGTCTGCAACTGGCCAAGGATAGACCCTGCTGCAAGCTGAAGTAGACCCGAAGAACAGAAACTGCGAAGGGAAACAAAGTTCCCTCGTAGCTCAGTTGGTTAGAGCAACCTTTTGGCAAGCGGGGGTCTCAAAGTCGACCGTCAATGAGGGCATATTCATTTTCATGGCACCGCTTTATAGTTGGCAACGAAAAGCCTGAAATTTCATTATTTGTCCAACAAGGAATCCGAAATCATACGGCCTGCCTGTTTTTGTGATAATGCCCCCTGCCCCCCAAAGTACTTTTGTTCAGCTCTTCCCGTTGGGATGCTTATCCCAACAAGCTGCTGCCCGGTTAAATTTCGATTGCAAATCAGAAGAGATAAAAGCAAATTGGCAAAACAGAAGCAACAGAACATGCCGCCCAGACTTGAACGGGGGACCTTCACTGTGTTAGACTCACATGATAACCAACTACGCCATGAAACCTTGCGATACGACAGCAGCAAAAAACCTCCTCTCCCGCGATCCAGCGTAACCCAGGCCTTTTTATAGATCTTAAACAGAGTCACGATGGAATTTGGATGGTACATACACGTACATCGATTGTGGACCACGGCTGGCAGCACACACAGGCCATATTAAACAACATTAGCTGCTCCATTTACTGGGAACAAACAAATTAAACAAATAAAAATTAAAAAATAAGCCGAAAAATTCTGGCCTAACTATTTCCGTTTGTACAACTACAGTCCTCCACTCTACCAACTGAACGCTGAGGCTGGTTCTGATGCCATTGCCACACAAGGACCATAAATGTCTGCCTCTCCCTCCATTTGGTTGGCACCTCATAATCTAATAGTTGACCAGATTTTTTGGGAAAAAATTTATGCAAGCTCCCCCTTCTAATGAGAAAGCAAGACCTCCCAGGGGCCAAAAATCAGAACCAACAAAATCCAACCTGCCGGATTCAAATCAGCGACCTAACTGTCTTAACAACTACAGTCCTCCACTCTACCAACTGAGCTAAGGTTGGACCTTGCGTATCCTGGCTTAAGCAAATCCAGGCTTAAGAAAATCCACTCAATGATCTTGTGTATCCTGGCTTAAGAAACTCCACTCAATTCATGAATCCTTCTACTTGGTTGGCAAATCATACTGTAATGTTGGTTGACATATTCAGTAGATGTTTATGAGAAAGCCGATGTTGCCACAAAAGAAAACAAAACAGAAGCAACAGGATCCAACCTACCAGATTCAAACCAACGACCTGAGGATTAATCAGCTGAGCAACTACAGTCCTGCGCTCTAACAACTGAGCTAAGGTCAGATCATGTCTACCCTTGCCGAACAAACTCTATTGCAACTATTAATACTTCCATTTGGAAGGCTCTTCAAACACCATGTCGGTTGATATGCTCTTTGAAATCTTGCGACCAAGTGATCCAAGCCCATGTTGCCAGAACAAAAACAAGGAAGCCTGAACCAAGGAAAAAAAATCCAGAAGCACCAATATCCAGCCTGCCACATTCAAACCAGCGAACTAGGTTTATCCGTTCAACCAACTACAGCCCTACACTCTACCAACACGGTTAAGGTCGGATTCCGTCTACCCTGACTTAAGAAACTTCAGAAAATTAGTTTGATTCTTCTATTTGTCTGATGCACAAAACAGTAATATTGGTTTTCTCAAAAATCTAATCAAGATGTCCATGTTGCCCGAAAAGAAAATAATCAAGCTTGAAGGAAGCAAAAAATAGGACATGATCCGTAGATCTGAACTACTGGATGCGAACCAGCGACCTCAAGATTATGTGTTTTGTCCACCTACCGTCCTCTACTCTAACATCGGAGCTATAGTGGGATGTTGTCTACCTTGCTGAAGAAACTTTATTGAACTCATTAACTCTTCCATTTGACTGGCATATTTTGTCGTAATGTTGGTTGACATATTTGATGGAATCTTAGGACAGAGTCCATGTTGGCAGAAAACAAACCAATCAATTGAGGAAGTAAAAGGGGGCAGGGGGATTAGAAGCAACATCATCCAACCTGCAAGCGACAAACCAGCAACCTAAGAATTATCTTTCTAATCCTCCGCTCTACCACATGAGCCAAGGTCAGATCCGGCCTACCCAGGCTGAAAAAACAATACTGAATTTGTTAATTCTTCAATTTGGACAGAACATCAAATAGTAGTGTCCATTGACATATCCCATAAATTTACGACAGTCACATTGCCAGAGACGAAAACAAGAAAGCCTGAGGTGAGAAAGGCAGGATTTGACCAGCCAAACTCAAGCCAGCGACCTAGGTATTGGCTTTGGGTCAGCAAACCAACTACAGCCCTCCGCCCTACAAATTGAGCTAAGGTTGGGCAACATTTACCCTGGCCAAAGGAAAGTCAACATTAATTCTTCCATTTGGCAGGCACACTATATTCTGCCCTTAGTCGACATTTTCAGTCAGCCCTTATGACAAAGTCCAGAATACCAGGGAAGAATCAGACCAGCAACAAGGCAAACACATACCAAAAACAGCAGCGCTGACACATGCCAGATCCGAACTGAGGACTAACACGGTTGCCCTGTAACAGTCCTGAACCCCACCAATCTGAGGCCAATGATGTCAATCTAGCAACTCATAAACAATTCTGCAACAAGCCAAGGCAGACAAAAAGTAGCTACGGAGGATACAAAATGTGAAGCTAACAACAGTGCTCTTGTAGCTCAATTAGAGCACCCGTTTAGTAAGCGGGAGGTCTTGAGTTCGACTCTCAACAAGAGCATAGTTATTTCCATTTTATCTGTGCCCTTACTTTGAAGGATCCTCAAAGGTCAAGTCCTGCAACCTACATCACATTGCACGTCTATTTCAGTGATAATGCCCCAACCACACACTTACGCTCAATGCCTCATATTAGATTCTTTCTCTTTCTCTTTTTTGCGAGGGGTGGGGGTTCACGTAGTTGCCAATAGTACAATTGGCACGGAGAATCAGAGAAAAAAATAATACACAAATTGGCAAAACACGTCCAATACAGAAGCCTTCAAGAGATTACCTTCCAAAAACCTGAACAGGTTGGCATCGCCCAGACTCGAACTGCAGACCTTCAGTGTGTTAGACTGATGTGGTAACCAACTACACCATGACAACTTTGGGAATAATACAGCAGTAACGATCTCATATCCTGCAAAGCAAACACATAGATAGGTTTTGAAAAAAGGATCATTAAAGGCTGGGTTGCACATTTACACAGAAGTAATCATGGATCAGGCGTAGCACAAAAGTCACTGGACAAATTATAAAATATTAGCAAGTGCACTCGCGTAGATTCTATGGGGAAGGGGGGAAAAAAACAAATCCGACCTGCCGGATTCGAACCAGCGACCTAAGGATTCTCTGTTTGAACAACTACAGTCCTCCGCTCTAGCAACTGAGCTAAGGTCCGTTTCTGATGCCATAAATGTTCCATTCTTCTTCCATTTCGCTGGCAGCTTATATTCTTATACTGGTCCAGATAATTTGAATAGATTGCAATGGTTAGCTCCAACTTTAAATCCCAGAAAGCAAAATGCCTCACCCGAAAAAGGGGAGGAACCAGACAAAAATTCAGGTGTCCAACCTGCCAGATTCGAAGCAGGGATTCCCTGTCTAGACAACTATAGTCCTCCGATCTACCAACTGAGCTAAGGTCAGACTAAACTTACCCTGGCCAAAAGAAAATTCGACATTAATTCTACCATTTGGCTGGCACCCTATATTCTACCCTTAGTTGACATTTTCAGTCAACCCTTATGTCAAGAATACCAGGGAAGAAACTGACTAACAGCACGGGCAAACGGATGCCAAAAACAACACCGGTGACACAACATGCCATATCTGAACTAAGGATTAACATGATTGCCCTATAACAGTCCCAAACCCCACCAAGCCAAGGCCAATGATGTCAATCTAGAAACTCAAAAACAATTCTGAAAAAGCGAAGTCAGACCAAAAGGAGCTTCGGAGGATAGAAATTGTGAAGCTAACAACAGTGCTCTAGTAGCTCAGTTGGTTAGAGCGCCCATCTAGTAAACGGGAGGTCTTGAGTTCGACTCTCAACAACAGCATAGTTATTTCCATTTTATCCGCGCCCTTACTTTGAAGAATCATCACAAGACAAGCCCTGCATCCTACATCACATTGTACGTCTGTTTCAGTGATAATGCCCCAACCACATACTTATGCTCAACGCTTCATATTAGATTCTTTCTTCCTTTTTTTTTTTTGGGTTGGGGAGTGGAAGTTCATGTAGCAGCCGCCAAGACAATTCCCATTTCCCATGGAGAATCAGAGAATAAAAAATAAATAAATTGGCAAAATAGGTCCATGACAGAAGCTCCCATAAGATTACCTTCCCAAAACCTGGACAGGTTAGCGTGGCCCAGACTTGAACTGGAGACCTACAGTGTGTTAGAGTTAGACTGACGTGATAATCAACTAAACCACGACACCTTTGGGAACAAGACAGCAGTAACGAACTCATATCCTGCAATGCAAACACATTGATAGGTTTAAAAAATGAATCATTAAAGGCTTGGTGGCACATTAACATAGAAGTCATCATGGATCAGGAGTAGCACAAAAGTCAGCGGACAAATCATAAAATATTAGCAAGTGATCCTCGTAGAATCTCTAGGAAAGCAAAAGACAAATCCACCCTGCCGGTTGCGAACCAGCGACCTAAAGGTTCTCCGTTTGAGCAATTACAGTCCTCCGCTCTACCAACTCAGCTAAGGTCAGTTCTGATGCCATCGCCACACAGTCCAAAAATGTTCCACTACTCTTCCATTTAGCTGCAGCTTATATTCTTACACTGGTCCAGATAATTTGAATGGAATGCAATGGTAAGCTCCACCTTTAAATCCCAGAAAGCAAAACTCCTACACAACAGGAAGCCCCCTCCCCCCCCCCCCCCCCAAAAAAAAAAAAAAGCACAGGACTAGGCAAAAGTCCAACCTGAAAATTTTGAACCAGTGACCTAAGGATTCCCTGTTTAGACAACTACAATCCTCCGCTCTACCAACTGAGCTCTATATCTACCCTGGCCAAAGAAAAATTCCACATTAATTCTTCCATTTGGCTGGCACACTATATTCTACCCTTAGTTGACATTTTCAGTCAACCCTTATGACAAAGACAAGAATACCGTGGAAGAAACTGACTACCACCATGGGCAAACAGATCCCCCCCCCCCCCGATAGATCCAAACTAAGGATTAACATTAACATGGTTGCGGTATAACAGTCCCAAAGCCCACCGAGCTAAGGCCAACGATGTCAACCTAGCAGCTCAACAACAATTCTGCAACAAGAGAAGGTGGACCAAAAGTAGCTTCGGAGGATAGAAAATGTGAAGCTAACAACTATGCTCTAGTAGCCCAGTTGGTTAGAGCACCCGTTTAGTAAGCGGCTTGAGTTCGACTCTCAACGAGAGCATATTTATTTCATGATTTTTCAGCACACGTACTTCGAAGAATCATAACGGGTCCTGTATCCTAGATCACATTGCGGGTCTGTTTTAGTGATAACGCCCCTCACATTTCGTAGATTCCCACAAAAACAAAAAACAAATCCGACCAGCCGGATTCAAACCAGAGGCCTAAGGATTCTCTGTTGAACAACTACAGTCCTCCACTCTGCTAACTGAGCTAAGGTCGGTTTCTGATGTCATGGCCACACAGTCCAGAAATGTTCCATTATTCTTCCATTTGGCTGGAAGCTTATGTCTTTATGTTCCTCCAGATCGTATAAATAAAATTTTATAGCAAGCTCCCCTTAACACCCAAGCACTCACACAGCACAAGGCCAAAGAAAAAAAAAGGAACCAACAAAAATATGACCTAACAGATCTAAGGATTCTCTATTTGGATAACTACAATCCTCCTATCTACCAATTGAGCTAGATTGGACCATATATATTGTAGCCAAAGGAAGTCCCTTGAATTCTGCGTTTATTCTCTCATTCGGCTAGCACTATATATTCTATTCTTGGTTGACAATTTCGTTCAATCTCATAACAAAGTCCGGTATGCCACATAAGAAACGTATTTGCACATGGTAAACAAATACCAGAAGAAACTCTGTCAGGCCAGCCAGGCCCAAAGTAAGGATTAATATTGTTGACCTATAACAGTCCTCAAACCCACTGATCTGAGGCTAATAATGTCACTCTAATGACGCATACACAGTTCTCAATGAGCCAAGGCAGACCCAAAGTTGCTCCGAAGGGTATAAGCTGTGAAGGGGACCACAATGTTCTTGTACATCAGTTGATTTAGAGCACCCCTTTAGTAAGCAGGAGGTCCTCATTGACTCTCGACAAGAGCATATGGGTATATTACATCACATGTGTGTTCTTTTCTAAGACAATCCACTATATTCCAATTTCAACGTTCATGGACCAACTACCAAGAGAAGAGGTGGATGTAAAACCACGCCTCACAATTAGAAGGAGAAAATTCCCACAAGGTTTTGGTAAGGATCATCTAGTTCAATATCTAGTTACATAATTGAAATTAGACAGACTGATTTAAATCAGCCCCCTGGTTCTCCTAATCTTGTAACCAAAAACCTCAACTCTATAAAATGGGTTTGGCAAGGTTGGCGTGCAAGGGATCCAACTTAGTGCCAGCCTAAGACTGCCATCAAAACTTGGGAAAATTTGTCTTCAGAAGTTTTTTAGGAAGGAATAAAATCCGACCTGCCAGATTCGAACCAGCGACCTAAGGATTACCTGTTTGACAAACTACAGTCCTCTGCTCTACCAACTGAGCTAAGGTCGGTTCTTGTAACCCTAGCTACAACAGCAGAATTCAATCATCATAGAAGAAAGGCAACACTTGACAACAATCAATCCTATGAGACAAAGAAAATTTATCAGAATCTAAGGAAATCGAATCACAAATGTAAGCAAATTCAACTGACTTAATCATCAGAGAGAAAACGCAACAATTGATAATAACCAATCCTATGGGACACTGAAAATTTATTAGAATCCACAAATCAAATTAAAAATCTACGCTGATTCGACTCAATTTTTAAATGTTAATATTCAATAATAACCTAAATTCACCAGCGCAAACTCTAGGGTTTTCAATCTCTTTCCCGATCGCATATTTTCTCCGCAAGCAAACACGAATGAACAGTAGAAGATAGCACAGAAAAAAGGATCAGATTTTAATAAAACGAAGAAATGCAGAATTTCGTATGTTGAATAGTCGGATTCGAATATTCAAAGATTTGCACGTTTTCTCCACAACCACCATTAGTGACCACAAATTCAGGGGAAGAGAGAGAGAGAGAGAGAGAGAGAGAGCGCTTACTCACATGCATTCGTGGGCAATCCTGTTCTCTTTTTAATACTCTGACCAATCTTCACACTCGCCTCTGTCTCTCTCTCTCTCTCTCTGTGGCTTTGGGCAACGCCATTAGCCAACAACTACTACTCGCAAATGTTACAACGATGACTAGAACAATTTTAGCCTATGCCTGGAAATGTCATCAAGTTTTTAGTGACAGCATAAGCAATGTTAATCACCAGATAAAATAATATTTTATAGACTTTATTATTAATATATTACTAGTTCGGATTCGTATTTTATACGGCGCATGCTATAATAAACAGTTTAAATACATACATGTATATAAATATATATATACACATACGCGCACGCAACACACACACACACACTACATATATACCCACACATATACATACATACATATGTACACACACGCATGCGCACACACACAAACACACACACACACATACATATATGTGTGTGTGTGTGTGTGTACACACACACACACACACACATATATATATATATTTATCTATCTATTAGGATCTGTTCTATTTCACGATAGGATACAACTATAAGTTGTAATAAAATGTAAAGAGTTGTAAGAAATTGTAAGGAGTTGTAAAGAGCTGTTAGAAGATATGAGGAGCTGTAAGAAGGTGTAATGATAGATGTAAGGAGTTGTTGAATTATTGAACAGTTATATAGTAGAATTTGTGACAATTATGATATATTAGTCATATTCACGGTTTAAATTTGATACCATCAATAAACAAAATATTTCTTAATATAATTGAAACGAAATATGTTTGTTTTGCAATGAACGTTTTAGATGAAAAACGATGATATTAAAATAATAAACTTATTGAAAATAAACCATTAACTAAGTTAACTACACAACTCAAAATGTACAATCAGGAGTACGCAGCAATGAAAACTCGCTAGGCATACCTTCTATGAGTTAGCATACAACTCAAAATGCACAATCAAGAGTACTTAACAATAAAAACCCATTTGGCAAGGTAAAAGAGTTTTATGTTGCAATAATATTTCATTGGGTAGTAACTCTTTTACTCCTTAAACATATTATGTTTGACAAATTATTGTTTCTAATGTACTTTCAAAATTCAATACCTAAATATTAAACATGAAAGACATAATCTAATTATAGTTATATTGGATAGCGAAATCACAACACTTTATAAATTTATCCACTTTTATTTATGCGATGTTGTATTGCTAATTTGACTGCATCCATATTCACTCCTACTAAGTGAATTAAATGGATTTATTTTTATTTTCTTTTGATTTAATTTTTTTTGCTTTCTTTTGTATTTCTATGTTCGATTTCCTTTTTCAGGCGGAGATGGAAAGGGGTTTGATTTTACAAATATATTAAATTTACTATATCAAAATTCAATATTTATAAATATTAAACATGAAAGACATGATGTAATTATAGCTATATTGGATAGTGAAATCATAACATTTTATAAATTCATCCATTTTTATTTACGTGATGTTGTATTGCTAATCATCCAAAAAAATTGAAATAGTATCCAAAGATATACATTAAAATAGGGAGATTTCAATCAAAAATGCATAAATCAGAAGATACACATAAGAAATTCATGAAAATTTACAAAAAATAGCCAAGTATCATAGATAATATACAATAAAATTTTCACAATTGTTCTCCAAGCAAATAAGTCCTAGAAATTGAAATAGTAGATGAAATCATGCACTAAAATAGGGCAATTCCAATTAAAAGTTTCATAATTCACAAATTAAACATCCAAAAGTAAAAATTTACAGAAAATTTTCAAATAACATGTAGATTCTATAGTAAAAGTTTTATAATTTTTTTTCAGCCCAATAACTTATAATAATCGAAACAGCCTAAAACCATTAATATTCTTTTAAAAGCAAAACAAATCAATATACTTTAAGAAGCAAAAAAAATTCCTAAAACGAACAACCCACTGTGCAAATGCTCGAGGGTCTAGACTGTGCAATGTTTGGAAGGTCTGGACCCTATCAAATTAGGCACTTTGTTACCCGTGCTTTGTACGAATTTAGAAAAGTATTAATATTCTTTGTCACAAAAAAAACATAAAACTATTAATATTCTTTAAAAAGCAAAAAAAAAATCTTTAGAAGGTCTATTTTATGAATAACATAAAATCTAGGAAACTAATAAAAAATGAACAAAGTTGCCTTTTCCAACAAAATCCTACAATTTTATTTCTTGTTATTGAAAACAGACCCAAAAAAACCCACTCAGCAAAGCAATTGTAATTTAGGAAGTTTTGAAATTTATTTAAATATAATCAATATTGAATCAATGGTTGAGACCAAGAGAGAGATTGCATCCAATGGTCTAAAAACTCTAATTTATAAGAATTTAGAAAAAATCCACATCATCACAACATTGCTATTATATAATAGTATAGATTGTGTTACTTTTAAGGGTTTAGTTAGTTAAAAAAAAAGAAAAAGTATGGGGGCGAATCACGGCAATTTCCTGGACCATAGGGCGAGCGAAGCGGATCACTGATGTATGGTGTTTTTTGAACCGTAAGCCAAATTTTTGGCTCGCGATCCTTACATTGCAAGTGCTCTAAGGGTGTGTTTGGTAGGGGAGAAATTATTTTCCCGAAAAATGATTTTCCCATTTTACGTCGTTTGGTAAAACAATGGGGGAAAAATTATTTTCAGGGGAAATTCATTTTACCCCATTTGAAGAAAATTGTTTTCCCTTGAAAAAGTAGGAAAAATGATTTTCTATACCCGATTTTCGTTGTCCAATTTTATCTCTTGTTCTATTTTCTTTTAATTGTGCCCAGAATCACTCCATTTTCACTTCTATTTTATCTCTCATTCTTCCCCTCTTCTTCATGTTCATCATCTTCATCATTGATTTCCATCGTTAATCCCTGCAATTATTTATTGAGTTCTCTAACCTTGTTACTGTTGCCCTTTTGAAGAACTTCGCAATCTGAGATACTTGTCGTCTCCCCGTTCGTCATTTTCTTTAATTTGGGTTTAATATCACTCAAAGTCAACTGGCAATCATTGGGAATAGTAGAAAAATTGAGATTCATTAATATTGACTCATCTCTTTTTCTGGATTTATCACCAGGTATATTTCTTACTAATGTTTTGGGCTTAATTTTGAAGAGGAGAGAGAAACAGAATTCGTTGGTTGGGTCGGGCCACAGCAGTGAGCAGGGAAAATGGTTACTGGTAAAAAGAAATGAAGTGAGGGCGGAGGGTTCATTCTATCAAATTGCAAAAAATAAAGTGGAAAGAAAATGGTTTTCTATTCTACCAAACAGCTGAAAATGTAAGTGAAAAATCATTTTTATTGGGAAAATATTTTTCATGAAAAATAGTTTTCTGGAAAAATGATTTTCCTCCCACCAAACACACCCTAATTTTTTTCCCTTTTTTTTCCTAATTTGCTACCAAATTATTTTTTTTTTTAATATTATTGTCACTATGTTTAGTTTTTAAAAAGGATATGTCCTTAAGTTATTATGAGTTCGTTTTTTTCAAGTTAACATGCTTGATAACAAATTGTATAGTCATTCAGTGATAAGTTAAAAAAGGTATAAAACATAGTAACGTCAACAGAAAAAAATAATATAATCTGATAGTTGTTTGAAAATAATTCAAACTTGGTGTAATTTTGGCAAAACTCTACAGAATCAAGTAAGTTTTAATTTCAAATTTAAACCATTACAATTTACGACGTTTATTCTCAATCCATTAGAAGATCTCCATGTAAGTATGCCATACATGTCTTAGATTTATATACACAATATTAGATTATATATATATATATATATATATATATATATACTATATATATATATATATATATATATATTCATTCTTTATTTAAAAAAATCTAATAACGTGCAAATAACCACCCACCTCTTCCTCAATCCATTGTATAAAGAATATATATATTGTAGGGCATTTTTGCATAGGTTGGGTAAAATTATTCAAGAGTTGTTCCCAGCTTGCATTTTCTCTTTTCTTTTATACTAGCTGCATCGTACATGTCAACATTTTTCTTTTTTTAAGTGGCAGTTATTTTTTCCATTGCCACCAACCACAACTCAAGATAACCGTCCCCCCCTTTTTAAAAATTGACAGTTTCTTACTAAACAGTACAACGAGCACTGCATAGAACGATTTTTCCCCTCCTTTTTTTTTTTAAAAAAAATTTCACAGTTTCTTGCTTATCAGTTGAACGATCTCTGCACAGAAGCTAACGAATGTATGTGTTTAAGGGATGACGAGTTGATTGCATTTGTTGGTGTAGGTTCATACATTCATTTTATGAATGATATAAGGTTATTATTTGAGTATTGATTCTGAAGCTTGAGGTTGTTGTTCATTGCCATTATCATTATGCTAAATGGACAAGAGCATTGTTCAAGATAAAGTTGACGATTTCGAAGATTGTACAGTTTCTAAAAGTTTTTCGTAAGTTGACTAATCTCTTAATGTTGCTTTAGATTTATTTTAGTTTTTGGAGTCATTATTGATGAGTTTTTGTTTTGTTTTTTGGTAGCTTTGTTCGGTGTGGAAGCTTTGGATATTGTTGTTAATGAAGGAGAGGAAGACATGTCCGGCGAGTGTAGTATGTATTGAACGTATTATTTGTTCATTATTTTTGTTATTAGGTTCACATTTTTTTGAATTGTGGTAGTGTTCATTTTTTCCCTTCTTTCTGTTCATTATTTATTTTTATCATTCTAATTAGAATGTCAATTTTTTAGAAAGTGGATTTGTTTATCTGGTTTATTTGTGGTCATTAACTAGTAATTATAATTTACTTTGCATTTGAAAATATTGTATTGGACATACTGTTCAATATTTTTCATTTTGTTGTTCTATTAGTGAGTAGTGGCTGTATTAGTGTTTATGGTGTTCGTGTGGTGTTTTCATGAGCGCTTTCAGTGTTGTGATACCTTTGTAGGTTGTGTTGTAGATGTTATTCACTTATGTATATGTAATTGTTCATTATTGTTGTTAGTACTGTTCACTGATGATTTTTAGTAATTATTTTAGGATGTAGGTTCAGTAACCAGGACATTATGGAAGTTCAACATTTGTAAGAATTATTGGTTGGGGCTGCTGCTAACTCAGAACGTGAAACATTTTATATCTATAATGACTATACATATAAGGTTGGATTTAGTGTTCGGTATTCGAACGTACGCCATAGATGTAAATCCAAAGGAGGAGGGTTAAGCATGCACCAGTTATGTTGTTGGAAACCTGGATTCAAGCAAAATAAAGGTCAACATCACAAGGATCATACGAATGTAAATGTGAGGATAGGTTGCAAGGCATTTATTCAGTTTCATATAGATGAGGATGGTAAGTGGATTGTTACTCGGTATGACACTGAACATAATCATGCTTTGTGTAGTCCAAGTAAGCGACATTTGTTGCCTTCACATCGAGAAGTATCTGAGGAGGATATTTTATTTGTTAAACAGCTTAGGGAGTCGGGAATAGGAGTTGTTGATGCATATCGCGTGCTTAAGAAACTAGCTGGGGGTTCTGCTTCTTTGGGGTATGATTTCAGAGACGTATACAATAAGTTGTCACAATTGAAAGACGGAAAATTTAATGGCGGAGACGCGCACTCACTAATTGAAATATTTAATAGGCGTTTCAAGTATGAGGATGATTTCTTTTTTGCATTTGACCTTGATGCGAGTAATTGTTTAGTAAGTTTTTTTTTTGACATGATAAGTAAATGTTGGATGATTATGTATTGTTTAGAGATTTGCTGTCTTTGACAAACCGTATTGATGAACAAGCATGACATGATTTGTGCGCTGTTTGTTAGGATGAATTATCATTCAAAGAATGTTATGCTTGGTTGTGGGTTTTTGATGAATGAGAAGATAGGGTCTTTTGTTTGGTTGTTTGAGACATTCTTGAAGTCTATGGGTGGGAAGCACCCAATTACTGTGATGACAGATCAGATATTGTCCATGATTTCTATAATTAAGTTGGTGTATCCTCTTGTTTGTCATAGGTTATGTTGTTGGCACATTATTGAAAACTCAAGGAAAAATATTGGACGTCTTAGATCGTGTGAAGGATTCACTAAGATTTTTAATAGAGTTTTGATGGATTGTGACATTGTGGATGAGTTCAATTTTTAATGGGAGAGGTATGTACTTGTTAAAGTCTATTACGAGCAGTATAAGTAAATTCAGTATAAAACTGTTCTCAAAATTAATACGGTTCACTATCTTCTTTCAGTGCGTTCACTGTATTATTGAGTATTGTTCACTTTTGATGTTAAGAACGCATGTTATTATGCATTAAGAGTTTGCAATGCTACAATCACGATGCTTTTAATTATTTTATGATTATACATCAAATTTTTTTCATGGTTTATTCTTCGTTTTGTTGCTTTTATTGGAACAACATTCATTTTATGTTTCCCTAAATGACATGAAGCATACTATGTCTATGTCATTATAAATTATATATATCACATATTACTCTTCTTTTGTAGTACGTAGCGTGCAGATCTTTTCTAGTCATACATTTAGAGGACTAGTTGGGATTTGTCTATAAGTTTAGCAAGTTTGTATTTGTATAAGGTCTAATTGGTTCCTTTTTTCATTGTGTTAGTTCACTAAGATATTGTGTATTGTTCACTATATACCATCTTTGGAATTGGAATTATGGAATAGGAAGATATATGTTTTAATCTGCAATGAAATTTTCGTTGTTTTATTTTATTGGCCATCTGTTTTGTTGTTTATGTGCTGCCTTTAGTTTGATTATATGGGCTTGTGTTATTTTTTAGTTATTTGTAAGATTTCATGAAACTTTAACTAGAGTACGCTGCCAATGATGGAATAGGTATGCAATTTTTTCAATTATTTTGGGCTATTATGTTTATGAATTACTTTGTAAATTTCAGGATGATGGAAAATTACAATTGTAGTAACAATCATTGGCTGTATAACTTGTATAGTTTGCATGAGAAATGGTATCCGACGTTTTCAAAATATTATTTTACTAGTGGAGTATTATCCTCACAAAGGAGTGAAACAATGAATAGATCTTTGCAGAGGAGGTTGCGGACTATAACTGATCTTTGTGACTTTTACAACATCTTTTGTGATGTTGTATCTAAGTGAAGGAGCAAAGAGAATGGTGAAGATCATAGATGTAGCAAAGGTAATGTAGAAATGGCTTTCCCTTCTATAAGCATCTTGAAACATGCAATGTCTGTGTATACGGTTGAAGCTTTCTTGATGTTTGAGAAGGAGTTCATTGATGGAGCTGCATATAATTACAAAGCAGTTGAAAGGTCTTCCTATGCTTTGTCTTTCAAAGTGTAGGGGATTAGGGATGCAAGGGAATCTCATAGGGAAGAGTCATATGAGTTCCGGCATATCATTACTTTTAATAAAGATGAAGGTGTTGTTGAATGTACTTATAAGATGTTTATCGAGGTTGGAATTTTGTGTTCCCATTACCTAAGAGTGCTACATGCTTGTTGTATTAAACAAGTGCCTGATGAATATATAATTAGGAGGTGGTGTAAGGACATTAAAGATGGTCAAAACCTTGAGTTGGGAACACCTACTAGTAAAGAGCATGCGGGTTGTTCTTCGATTTGGAAGATGCAAATGTCAAGGAACATGAATTCAATAATTATAGCTAGCCAAATGAACAAGAAAGCAAGGGCTCATTGTGAAAAGTATTTTATGAAACTTAAGAAACCAATTGAATTTGAAGTGGGTTCTATACATTGTGATGAAGATGGACAGGGGAAGGTTCTGAATTCATTACCGAATGCGCTAAATCCTCCCGGATCTCGTCAAAAAGGTATTACGAATAAGAGATTTAAGAGTATTATTGAAAAGAAATGTGATCAAGTTAAACGGAGGAAGTCAAAGAAGTTGTCAAAGACTGATGTGGGTTCGTCTACAGCACCACCCCAGGTATACTTTGTGCCCAAATTGTGTTGAAGTTACTATAATTTGTTCAAAGTGTCGTCGTTGCTATTTAATGATTATATCATAGATTGTCAATAACAAATTGTTTGATGTTGACAATTGTAGGTTGATTATTTATTTAAATTTCTATATTCGGATGTGGTTAGATTTGTCACATTGAATCTTTGGTTTGCTTTATGTCTTTGTGAGATTTGTTATGTTTTACGTAATATTAAAGTTGCTAATGATTTCTATTTTCATATTGTGCTATATGAAGAATGGACCATGTTCTGCAAGTGCTCCTCCATACACTGACATTAGTTACTCACAAATGCTTCAACAGGTACATTACTATTGATGCTATTTTTCTATGCATTTATTTTGTATATGCTTTGTTGCTAATTACTATTTGTTTTTTATAGCAGATTACATTGCCGACATTTAACCATTCATCTTCAGTTCCACATGTTCAACATCTTGTGAGTGAGGTACATCATATATATGAGTTCATTTTCATTTACTTATTTGGTCATCTTTGTCTATACCATTTTAAGTGAGTGATTAACATTAAGTTATTTTGTGAACCCTCTTGAATAGTATAGTGAACCTTTTTTTTGACTTCTTGTGTATTTACCTTTTTACGCATGGCTCATTTCCACCGTCATCTTTTCATCCGACTTACTATTTTCATCTAGCTAACAGCAGTTCAGTATTTATGTCAATCACAGTTTCGCTAGTTTTGCAACAGTTCCATACTGATAACTTTCATGCAAATGCTACTCATAATGATAAGCATTGAAAGTCCTTTTGCAGAGTTGGAGACACTTTATATTTGTAGTGTTTAGTACTTATGTTTCAAATTATGTAGTGAGTTATTGAGACTATATGAGTTGTGCTATGGACATATTACAATGTTGATGTTAGTTTTTAGTATTTATTGTTTATAAGTGTGGTTTGGATTGTAGGTGGTAGATTATGTTTATCAATTATGTTTGCTTTTTAGGTTTTCATTCATCTTGGATTATTATCTCAACTTCTACAAGGTCATTTTGGTTATAATAATTCATGGCAGGAATCTGACATTGTTAAATGGTTCACCCATCATCAATGGGTTCGTTTCCTGTGGGATTGTATAATTTGTTTAATGAACAACATTTTGACAATGTAGTGAACAATTTTAAAATGCACAGTGAACAATATATATATTGCATTATTGTATATTTTATTTTCTTTTTAAAATTTTTGGTTGGTGTTGTCTAATGTGCTTCTTTTTAATTACCAGTAATTTGGATAGACCTTATTATGTTGTCAAGTTTGGGACAAAGTAAATGCTTCTAATATTGTTAACATGTTTCTCCATAATTTATCTAATTTTTTCATATTTTGGTACCTTTTTCTGCAAGTGACTGAAGATAGTGAACTATGTTATGTTGCATAATGAATAATGTTTGTTAGTGCAGAGCTTTATTTAGTCTTTTTTGAAAATATCTAATCTTAAATTATGGGACATGTATGTGCAATACATTGAGCAACATCGATAAATTAATGCACATTGTTGACTTGTATGTGGAATATTTTAATGTGCTTAAAGCACATCGTTGACTTGTATATAGAATGTTTTGATGTGCTTTTAAATGTGTTTAGTTGTTAAGCATATTTTTGAAGTCTAGAAATTGTAGTGAAAATCACGTAATGTTAGATATGATCTTTGCTTTTGTAGGTGGCAACAACATGCTATTCTGGCTTATCAACATATTTTTGTTCTTGGAATTAATCCTTATGGTCAATACTTGGCCATTAGGCTTTATGTGTACAAACTATAGAGAGTACATATGTACAAGTCATTATTGATTTCGGAACACACATACTTCTAATAAATATAGAATACTTTTACTAAATATAGAAAAGGAAGATACGCATTTGTCACATATTAAAAGATGTACATTAGAAACATTGCGTGCTATATGCACCAAGGTTTTAAATTAAGCTAAGTAACTAATAGTACAATAGTTCTATTGCTAGAGGTGTTGCTGTACTATTTCCCTTTACTGGAAGTCTTTTTTGGCTTCTTCTTGTACTTGCACCCCTAGCCCATTCAATTCACTTTTTAATATCATTGCTGCATACTTTGAATGTAGATATTTGACAAACTCTTCCTGCATTTTGGATATGTGTATGGGACATAAGCACTTTCTAATATGACGTGCATTTTGGAACTTTGCATTTGATTTACACTTATTTCGAAGTTGTAATTGGACCATGAAATATATAAGTTACCTTGTTCTTTTCCAGATCACGTGTCCAATTTTTGACATTTCCTCCCTGAAATGACTCCATATGGCATATGGCATAAATCCCACGATCATGAATGTTCATGTCATCCTCCGAAGACAGAGTCCAAAACACTAAGGTAAATTTCCTCACATCAATCCCTTTTCTTATGTCCTTCATCCAGTAAGTAGATTGCGAACATATTTGTGTATACAGATTTTGTGAACATATTACTGAATGACATTATTGCAATTGAGTTAAGGTTTTTATTTTTGAAGAATCTTTACCATGGCCATTGCACAATGCTTATATCTTGATGTAGGATTATCCTCTGCTAAGCGATTGTCAAGTATAATTACTTTTCTGGCTCCAAAGTCGTAACAGAGGACAAAAAAATGATTGTCTCTAAGAATGGGGCAAAACACCTGCATGTCCCATAAAACGCATCAGGTTATGGATATACAGGTTTGTTAGAAGGTTATAGTGAATACAAAATAGCCCAGTGATGAACGATCTGATGTTTTATGGTGAACTATGGTCACATAGAACATGAAAGACTTTGCTACCTCAACATGCTTACTATTTCTTTCTCATGTTGTTTACTTTTCGACTTCAAAATAGCTTAAATGGCCTTTTAATATATCAGTGGATAATGGTCATAAAGCATCGTTTTTACAAAGTACAATTTGTTCATATGAATATTATAAATTGTTCACTATTAATATTTTTCCAGTTCACTATGCGGTTAATGTTTGTTCACATTTGGATTGTTGTGTACTTTGGATATATCAATACAAGTGACAAGTGCTATGGAACTTACTAATTGTGCTTCACCCAATTTCATCCATTTATATCTTCTTGTCTCAAGGTCCATTACTGTCTTAAAGATCTTGGAAAAATCTGAGGTTTCATTCTCTGTAGCCATCTGTAAATTCAAAGCAACCATTTTAATGGTAACCAAAAAAATTGTGCTATAGAAGAGCAGGCTATGTCATATATATTGTGTAATTCTCTTACGTAAATATTTGTACTGAAGAACATTCTTTTTCTTGTACTTAGATTTCTTCACCTTTCCATCTAGTTTAGAAGTGGACACAGTACATCCACTATGGAATTCTCTAAGTCTCGTTCTGTTCCAGCCAATATTTCAAATCCTTCCATGAATATCCCCAATTTTTTGTCTTCTTCTTCATGGTCATACTTGAACAGTTTCTCCCTATTCGTTAGATTTTAGTCATTATTTCTTTAAGGAATACTATCTGAACAAAGTATAGTATGAATCATCTTGTACGTGTTGATATTGTTGTAAAGCATAATACTTACATTGATGGGTATAATTCATCTGGTGGGAGGAAAGCATAGTCCACCAACATCAGTTGTTCAGGAGTCAGCCGATCCCTAGCTTCTTTGTAGTCTTTAAGATATAGTGATCGACATTAAAAAGGCATTTGTTTCACCACCCTCTTCGGCTGCTGTCTTAGCGCCACTTGTTTATCTTTCTTGTTTCCCTGTTTATCTGCTGCCTTGTGTATGTCTTTGCTGGTTTCATGTGATTTTTCACTAGTGATAGCATGTTCATTGCCCTCATATGTACGCCGCGCAAATGCTCCTATAATTGATCCTCTAGGAGTTGTGTGTACTCCCGATTCAAACTGAAATGATGGAGGGGTAATGTCTGCTGAATGTGTAGCACATGCTTCTTTTTCGAGTGAGATTCCAAGGCTAAAACTTGGAGGACTGCAAGCCACCCTTTTTCTCCAGTGCATTTGTTCTCTAGCCATGCCCTCTAGCTGGTCAACTTGTTCCAGGAACTCCGGGCTATAGTAATATGTGTCATCTGGGGTCAAGCACTGTTACATTCTCATTCCCACATGCTATGTCAGTAGTATTGGGTTTAGACCTTTGAGTATGCATTTGTGTTGATGTCTTTCCTTCTTGTACTGGAGCAACTCTGGTTATGTTATCCTGCATATAATACATATGTTAATTTATTTAAGTGACTTTTCTAATTGAGTATAACATTTTTACCTTACAGTTCTGGGGCAGAAATTAAATTTAATTTTGGAAAAATAATAATCCTTGGCTTGTTCTTTACACAGTTGCAATCAAATGTAAATTGCTTTGTGGTCACAATTTTTATTAAAATTTAATAAGGTAAAGCAAGTTACCTGCACTGGATCATTAGTGATAGGTACAACGTCTTAACGCTGCCTATTGCGATGTGGACGGTATGGACATCGTTTCTCTCTAGTTGCAGTTCTCGTGGACATCTCACCAGGTCCTCCTTGTTGAGGTTGGCCTTCCTGCAATTCTTGCATGCGCAGCTCCAAATCTGCTTCAGCCAAGCATGCTGTATTTTCGTAGTCACTTCTCTTTATTATTCTACCTCTTCTGTATTCTCCTGGGAATTGTTCATCTCTGTCTGTGTTTTTCACCTTTTCTTTATCCCAATTTATTGCGACTGGGAACCATCTTTCAACTTTTTTTTCCTTTGAATTGCACTCTATCCAGGTAAACAACTTTCACAATAGTTACGTTATACAATATTAGCATTTGTTTTGTACATGTATGAGTAGCAAAGACATAAAGGCCAGTTATTATTAAAGAAGTCTAACATAGTGAACAATACTCAACAATTCAGTGAACACGCCTATAAAAACCAAGGAACAGTGTTAAATTTAGAGTGCAATTCTATGCCTACTTTAGTTCCATTACCATTCAGGTCCCACAATGAACATTTGTCAAGATTTCAGTGAACTAATTCAATGTAAATAGTGAATCAAGTAACACTTTTGCATATACAGAGTTAGCATATTTCAGTGAACTTTAGTTCCACTACTATTCAGGCCCCACAGTGAACATTTGTCAATATTCCAGTGAACTAATTCAATGTAAATAGTGAATCAAGTAAAACTTTTGCATATACAGAGTTGGCATATTTCAGTGAACTTTACTTGACTGCCACAGTGAACAACATTCAATTTCTTAGTGACCTAATGCAAAGCCATTAGTGAACCAAGTAAACTTGCACATGCCCAGAACTAGCATGTTTTACAGTGAACCTTACTCAAGTACTCAGTAAAATAATTCAAAGTACATAATGAACCAAGTAAAACTTCCACATATATAGAGTGGTTCAACTTGGAGACATGAAGGTACATATTCTTAAAGAAGACTGATACATTCAATAAATCAGTGAACTTATCCAAAAAAACAGTGAACTGTATTAATTTTAGAGTGCACTTCTTTTTTGCATTTAGGTCCAATGCCAACCAGGCTTTATAGTGAACATTCTTCATTTACACAGTGAACTAATGCAAAGTAAATAGTGAACCAAGTAAAAGTTATACATATCCAGAATTAGCATGTTTTATGGAGGACTATTCTCAAATACTTAGTGAACTAATTCAAAGCCCATAGTGAACCAAGTAAAACTTACACATATATAGAATTGTTCAACTTAGAGACATGAAAGCAACTTATTAAAAAAGAAGACTGAAGCATTTTAACATGTGTTGTTGACTTCCACAGTGAACAACATTCAATAAATCAGTGAACTCACCCAATAAAAAACAGTGAACTGCGTTAGATTTAAAGTGCCCTTTTTCTTTGCATTTAGTTTCAATATCAATTAGATTTTACAGTGAAGATTCCTCAGTTACTCAATGAACTAATGCAAAGTAAATAGTAAACTAAGTAAAACTTACACATGTAGCATGTTGTACAGTGAACCTTACTCAATTTCTCAGGGAACTAATTCAAAGTGAACCAAGTAAATCTTACACATATACAGATTTGGTCAACTTAGAGACGTATCATAAGAAGTTCTATATATGTATGAGTAGCACAGGCATGCAATCCACTTAATGAAATAGGCTGATCAAATGCCCTTACCATCAGGAACAACAGCGGTCCAGTGAAGAATTTATGCTTGTCTCTCTTCTATTCAATTACCTCATCATTCAGACACTTGATGGTATATGCACACCAATCGTATCTATGAATTTCATTGACATTACGTAAATACTTCACTACACGAAAGTGACAAGTGCCATTTGCATTTCCAACAATGGAAGTAGACATGGCATATGTAATGAAGTCCGTAATTAATTCATGTCCATGCACGCCATGCTCCAGGATGACTTCATGCATGCTACCAATTAGTGGCCCACATTCCACCATCTTCTCCACATCTCTAAAAAGTCTATGTCAGATTGTGAACTCTAGCCTTCACTTATTTCGAGTTGTCCCATTGGTAATCCTAGTGTCGCGTGAACATCTTCCTCATCTATTTGTAGTTTATCATTGCGGAGGTTTAGTGAAGTACAGTCCCATGGATCGTATTTCTCTAACAACCATCTAGCTAATCTTCTAGGAATCAATTTTGTTCTCACGACTAGAATTCCGCCAGACTCTGTCTCCATTATGGCTGACCATTGTTCATAATCTAGCCTCTGCACCAAAGTTATAAAGCCACCTGGGGCCATTTTATGCCGAAGCAACCTAGTCCATAATCTAGTCCTAATAAGTGCAAGTTCTGCATTCTCAATTACAGGTTCTTCAAATTAAGCTTGCCTGATTTATGCTTTCTTTCTACCAGTTCTTGTAGATCCTCTCTTCATAATCTATTGCACACTTTCTGTCTAGTGCTGTTTCTTCTATTTTTTTCTTGCAGGCTCCTGTTCATTTTGGAAGTTCCTTCACTACATCGAGCCACCCGGTCATCAGCATTTTCTGGCTTTGTTTGTCTGTTGGATTCTTTTCCATGCCTATCAGCCTCAGTTACCATTGTCCTATCATACAAACTTGGTGTCAATACTTGGGGTTTATGTCATATATGTAACTGGGTATTTGCATAGTATAACATAGCATATCTTGGGTCTTTGTTCACTGACTTCATTAATATTGTTCACTGTGAACACTTGGAGTTAGTTCATTGTCAATACTTTGCTTTTCACCAACACATGTTTGTAAAATCCCTGCCAAAATCAAGCAATAAAGCATCCAAAGATGTTTGTAATTGCAAAATTGAGAACAAGAATTACAGCCCTAATTCATCCACGCTTTGGCATGTAGTTCACTTCAGTTTTCGCCCACACAACTCAGTAGAAACAATTATAACAAAGAAAACCATATAATTACAACTTACAACTGTCAAGAAACCTCAACACCTACCACAAACAAGCAACCGATCCTCCACAGTTATATTTAGCTGCAAAATTTATAACAGAAATTAGAGCATCCTTTACTTGGTTTTTTGCTTATATGTAATTGTCACTTCAGGTTGTCTTCTTCTGTATTCTTTCACTACATTATCGGTTTCATTAGCATCTGCTGCATGCAGGCCTTCATCTCGTTCCGCCATTGTTGGTGATTTTAGAGCTAATTTGAAGTGAGATTTGATGCTCTTGATTGTTTAGGTTATTGCTTGAAACTCGAAAGTTGCTCGCCTTCTTGATGCGCGAAGAGGTTTAGAGAGTGTAGGAGTGTAATTGCAGGAGCAGACGTGCAAATGTGAACTGTCTTTGGCGGTTACATGGAGGTCATTTTCCTTAATGGTAGTGAAGGGGGTTGGGGGTTTTATTTTTTGTTTCCTTTTCGTTAAATTACAAAATGTTATTAATCCTACATGGCAATTTTTGTTCACATGTACTTGGGAGTATAAACTCCTATATGTATATGACATAGACTTTTTAGAGATGTGGAGAAGATGGTGGAATGTTGAAAGAGGTGGGCCACTAATTGGTAGCATGCATGAAGTCATCCTGGAGCATGGTGGGCATGGACATGAATTAATTACGGACTTCATTACATATGCCATGTCTACTTCCATTGTTGGAAATGCAAATGGCACTTGTCACTTTCGTGTAGTGAAGTATTTACGTAATGTCAATGAAATTCATAGATACGATTGGTGTGCATATACCATCAAGTGTCTGAATGATGCGGTAATTGAATGGAAGAGAGACAAGCGTAAATTCTTCACTGGACCGCTGTTGTTCCTGATGGTAAGGGCATTTGATCAGCCTATTTCATTAAGTGGATTGCATGCCTGTGCTACTCATACATATATAGAACTTCTTATGATATGTCTCTAAGTTGACCAAATCTGTATATGTGTAAGATTTACTTGGTTCACTTTGAATTAGTTCACTGAGAAATTGAGTAAGGTTCACTGTACAACATGCTATATGTGTAAGTTTTACTTAGTTTACTATTTACTTTGCATTAGTTCATTGAGTAACTGAGGAATCTTCACTGTAAAATCTAATTGGTATTGCAACTAAATGCAAAGAAAAAGGGCACTCTAAATCTAACGCAGTTCACTGTTTTTTATTGGGTGAGTTCACTGATTTATTGAATGTTGTTCACTGTGGAAGTCAACAACACATGTTAAAATGCTTCAGTCTTCTTTTTTAATAAGTTGCTTTCATGTCTCTAAGTTGAACAATTCTATATACGTGTAAGTTTTACTTGGTTCAATATGGGCTTTGAATTAGTTCACTAAGTATTTGAGAATAGTCCTCCATAAAACATGCTAATTCTGGATATGTATAAGTTTTATTTGGTTCACTATTTACTTTGTATTAGTTCACTGTGTAAATGAAGAATGTTCACTATAAAGCCTGGTTGGCATTGGACCTAAATGCAAAAAAGAAGTGCACTCTAAAATTAATACAGTTCACTGTTTTTTTGGATAAGTTCACTGATTTATTGAATGCATCAGTCTTCTTTAAGAATATGTACCTTCATGTCTCCAAGTTGAACCATTCTATATATGTGGAAGTTTTACTTGGTTCATTATGTACTTTGAATTATTTTACTGAGTACTTGAGTAAGGTTCACTGTAAAACATGCTAGTTCTGGGCATGTGCAAGTTTACTTGGTTCACTAATGGCTTTGCATAAGGTCACTAAGAAATTGAATGTTGTTCACTGTGGCAGTCAAGTAAAGTTCACTGAAATATATGCAAAAGTGTTACTTGATTCACTATTTACATTGAATTAGTTCACTGAAATCTTGACAAATGTTCATTGTGGGACCTGAATGGTAATGGAACTAAAGTAGGCATAGAATTGCACTCTAAATTTAACATTGTTCCTTGGTTTTTATAGGCGTGTTCACTGAATTGTTGAGTATTGTTCACTATGTTAGACTTCTTTAATAATAACTGGCCTTCATGTCTTTGCTATTCATACATGTACAAAACAAATGCTAATATTGTATAACGTAACTATTGTGAAAGTTGTTTACCTGGATAGAGTGCAATTTAAAGGAAAAAAAAGTTGAAAGATGGTTCCCAGTCGCAATAAATTGGGATAAAGAAAAGGTGAAAAACACATGAACAATTACCAGGCGAATACAGAAGAGGTAGAATAATAAAGAGAATTGACTACGAAAATACAGCATGCTTGGCTGAAGCAGATTTGGAGCTGTGCAGGCAAGAATTGCAAGAAGGCCAACCTCAACGAGGAGGACATGGTGAGATGTCCACGAGAACTGCAACTAGAGAGAAACGATGTCATTTGATCAGCCTATTTCATTAAGTGGATTGCATGCCTGTGCTACTCATACATATATAGAACTTCTTATGATATGTCTCTAAGTTGACCAAATCTGTATATGTGTAAGATTTACTTGGTTCACTTTGAATTAGTTCACTGAGAAATTGAGTAAGGTTCACTGTACAACATGCTATATGTGTAAGTTTTACTTAGTTTACTATTTACTTTGCATTAGTTCATTGAGTAACTGAGGAATCTTCACTGTAAAATCTAATTGGTATTGCAACTAAATGCAAAGAAAAAGGGCACTCTAAATCTAACGCAGTTCACTGTTTTTTATTGGGTGAGTTCACTGATTTATTGAATGTTGTTCACTGTGGAAGTCAACAACACATGTTAAAATGCTTCAGTCTTCTTTTTAATAAGTTGCTTTCATGTCTCTAAGTTGAACAATTCTATATACGTGTAAGTTTTACTTGGTTCACTGTGGGCTTTGAATTAGTTCACTAAGTATTTGAGAATAGTCCTCCATAAAACATGCTAATTCTGGATATGTATAAGTTTTATTTGGTTCACTATTTACTTTGTATTAGTTCACTGTGTAAATGAAGAATGTTCACTATAAAGCCTGGTTGGCATTGGACCTAAATGCAAAAAAGAAGTGCACTCTAAAATTAATACAGTTCACTGTTTTTTTGGATAAGTTCACTGATTTATTGAATGCATCAGTCTTCTTTAAGAATATGTACCTTCATGTCTCCAAGTTGAACCATTCTATATATGTGGAAGTTTTACTTGGTTCATTATGTACTTTGAATTATTTTACTGAGTACTTGAGTAAGGTTCACTGTAAAACATGCTAGTTCTGGGCATGTGCAAGTTTACTTGGTTCACTAATGGCTTTGCATAAGGTCACTAAGAAATTGAATGTTGTTCACTGTGGCAGTCAAGTAAAGTTCACTGAAATATGCCAACTCTATATATGCAAAAGTTTTAATTGATTCACTATTTACATTGAATTAGTTCACTGGAATATTGACAAATGTTCACTGTGGGGCCTGAATAGTAGTGGAACTAAAGTTCACTGAAATATGCTAACTCTGTATATGCAAAAGTGTTACTTGATTCACTATTTACATTGAATTAGTTCACTGAAATCTTGACAAATGTTCATTGTGGGACCTGAATGGTAATGGAACTAAAGTAGGCATAGAATTGCACTCTAAATTTAACATTGTTCCTTGGTTTTTATAGGCGTGTTCACTGAATTGTTGAGTATTGTTCACTATGTTAGACTTCTTTAATAATAACTGGCCTTCATGTCTTTGCTATTCATACATGTACAAAACAAATGCTAATATTGTATAACGTACCTATTGTGAAAGTTGTTTACCTGGATAGAGTGCAATTTAAAGGAAAAAAAAGTTGAAAGATGGTTCCCAGTCGCAATAAATTGGGATAAAGAAAAGGTGAAAAACACATGAACAATTACCAGGCGAATACAGAAGAGGTAGAATAATAAAGAGAATTGACTACGAAAATACAGCATGCTTGGCTGAAGCAGATTTGGAGCTGTGCATGCAAGAATTGCAAGAAGGCCAACCTCAACGAGGAGGACCTGGTGAGATGTCCACGAGAACTGCAACTAGAGAGAAACGATGTCCATACCGTCCACATCGCAATAGGCAGCGTTAAGACGTTGTACCTATCACTAATGATCCAGTGCAGGTAACTTGCTTTACCTTATTAAATTTTAATAAAAATTGTGACCACAAAGCAATTTACATTTGATTGCAACTGTGTAAAGAACAAGCCAAGGATTATTATTTTTCCAAAATTAAATTTAATTTCTGCCCCAGAACTGTAAGGTAAAAATGTTATACTCAATTAGAAAAGTCACTTAAATAAATTAACATATGTATTATATGCAGGATAACATAACCAGAGTTGCTCCAGTACAAGAAGGAAAGACATCAACACAAATGCATACTCAAAGGTCTAAACCCAATACTACTGACATAGCATGTGGGAATGAGAATGTAACAGTGCTTGACCCCAGATGACACATATTACTATAGCCCGGAGTTCCTGGAACAAGTTGACCAGCTAGAGGGCATGGCTAGAGAACAAATGCACTGGAGAAAAAGGGTGGCTTGCAGTCCTCCAAGTTTTAGCCTTGGAATCTCACTCGAAAAAGAAGCATGTGCTACACATTCAGCAGACATTACCCCTCCATCATTTCAGTTTGAATCGGGAGTACACACAACTCCTAGAGGATCAATTGCAGCAGCATTTGCGCGGCGTACATATGAGGGCAATGAACATGCTATCAGTAGTGAAAAATCACATGAAACCAGCAAAGACATACACAAAGCAGCAGATAAACAGGGAAACAAGAAAGATAAACAAGTGGCGCTAAGACAGCAGCCGAAGAGGGTGGTGAAACAAATGCCCTTTTAATGTCGATCACTATATCTTAAAGACTACAAAGAGGCTAGGGATCGGCTGACTCCTGAACAACTGATGTTGGTGGACTATGCTTTCCTCCCACCAGATGAATTATACCCATCAATGTAAGTATTATGCTTTACAACAACATCAATACATACAAGATGATTCATATTATACTTTATGCAGATAGTATTCCTTAAAGAAATAATGACTAAAATCTAACGTATAGGGAGAAACTGTTCAAGTATGACCATGAAGAAGAAGACAAAAAATTGGGGACATTCATGGAAGGATTTGAAATATTGGCTGGAACAGAACGAGACTTAGAGAATTCCATAGTGGATGTACTATGTCCACTTCTAAACTGGATGGAAAGGTGAAGAAATCTGAGTACAAGAAAAAGAATGTTCTTCAGTACAAATGTTTACGTAAGAGAATCACACAATACATATAACATAGTCTGCTCTTTTATAGCACAATTTTTTTGATTACCATTAAAATGGTTGCTTTGAATTTACAGATGGCTATAGAGAATGAAACCTCAGATTTGTCCAAGATCTTTAAGACAGTAATGGATCTTGAGACAAGAAGATATAAATGGATGAAATTGGGTGAAGCACAATTAATAAGTTCCACAGCACTTATCACTTGTATTGATATGTCTAAAGTACACAACAATCCAAATGTGAACAAACATTGACTGCATAGTGAACTAGAAAAATAATAACAGTGAACAATTTATAATATTCATATGAACGAATTGTACTTTGTAAAAACGATGCTTTATGACCATTATCCACTGACAGATTGAAAAGCCATTCAATCTATTTTGAAGTTGAAAAGTAAACAGCATGAGAAAGAAATAGTAAGCTTGTTGAGGTAGCAAAGTCTTTCATGTTCTATGTGACCATAGTTCGCCATAAAACATCAAATCGTTCATCATTGGGCCATTTTGTATTCACTATAACCTGCTAACAAACCTGTATATCCATAACCTGATGCGTTTTATATGACATGCAGGTGTTTTCCTCCATTCTTAAAGACAATCATTTTTTTGTCCTCTATTACGACTTTGGAGTCAGGAAAGTAATTATACTTGACAATCGCTTAGCAGAGGATAATCCTACATCAAGATATAAGCATTGTGCAATGGCCATGGTAAAGATTCTTCAAAACCAAAAATCTTAACTCAATTACAATAATGTCATTCAGTAATATGTTCACAAAATCTGTGTAGACAAATCTGTTCGCAATCTACTTATTGAATGAAGGACATAAGAAAAGGGATTGATGTGAGGAAATTTACCCTAATGTTTTGGACTCTATCTTGGCAAGATGACACGAACATTCATGATTGTGGGATTTATGCCATACGCCATATGGAGTCATTCCAGGGAAGAAATGTCAAATACTGGACACCTGATTTGGAAAAGAACAAGGTAACTTATATATTTCATGGTCCAATTACAACTTCAAAACAAGTGTAAATCAAATACAAAGTTCCAAAATGCATAGCATATTAGACACTGCTTATGTCCCATACACGTCCAAAATGCAGGAAGAGTTTGTCAGATATCTGCGTTCAAGGTATGTAGCAATAATATTAGAAATTGAACAGAATGAGCTACAGGTGCCAGTACAAGAAAAAGCCAAAAAAGACTTTCCGTAAAGGGAAATAGTACAGCAACATCTCTAACAATAGAACTATTGTACTATTAGTTACTTAGCTTAATTTAAAACCTTGGTGCATATAGCACGCAATGTTCCTAATATACATCTTTTAATATGTGACAAATGCATATCTTCCTTGTCTATATTTATTAAAAGTATTCTATATTTATTAGAAATATGTGTGTTCCTAAATCAACAATGACTTGTATGAATGCACTCTCCATAGTTCATGCACATAAAGGCTAATGGCCAAGTATTGACCATAAGGATTAATTAGAAGAACAAAAATACGTTGATAAGCCAGAATAGCACGTTGTTGTCACCTACAAAAGCAAAGATCATATCTAACATTACGTGATTTTCACTACAATTGTAGACTTCAAATACGCTTAACAACTAAACACATTTAAAAGCAGATCAAAACATTTTGTATACAAGTCAACAATGTGCATTAAGCACATCAAAATATTCCACATACAAGTCAACAATGTGCATTAATTTATCGATGTTGCTCAATGTATTGCACATACATGTCCCATAATTTACGATTATATATTTTCAAAAAAGACTAAATAAAGCTCTACACTAACAGACATTGTTCATTATACAACATAATATAGTTCACTATGTTCAGTCACTTGCAGAAAAAGGTACCAAAATATGAAAAATTAGATAAATTATGGAGAAACATGTTAAGATTATCAGAAGCATTTACTTTGTCCCAAACTTGACAACATAATAAGGTCTGTCCAAATTACTGGTAATTAAAAAGAAGCACATTAGACGACACCAACCAAAAATTTTAAAAAGAAAATAAAATATACAATTATGCAATATATAGTTGTTCACTGTGCAGTTTAAAATTGTTCACTACATTGTCAAAATGTTGTTCATTAAACAAATTGTACGATCCTGAAGGACACAAACCCATTGATGATGGGTGAACCATTTAACAATGTCAGATTACTACCATGAATTATTATAACCAAAATAACCTTATAGAAGTTGAGATGATAATCCAAGATGAACGAAAACCTAAAAAGCAAACATAATTGATAAACATAATCCACCACCTACAATCCAAACCACACTTACAAACAATAAATACTAAAAACTAACATCAACATTGTAATATGTCCATAACACAACTCATATAGTCTAAATAACTCACTACATAATTTGAAACATAAGTACTAAACACTATAAATATAAAGTGTCTCCAACTCCGCAAAAGGACTTTCAATGCTTATCATTATGAGTAGCATTAGCATGAAAGTTATTAGTATTATGCTTTACAACAACAACAGATACAAAATGATTCATATCATACTTTGTTCATATAGTATTCCTTAAAGAAATAATGACTAAAATCTAACGTATAGAGAGAAACTGTTCGAATATGACCAGGAAGAAGAAGACAAAAAATTGGGGATATTCAGGGAAGGATTTGAAACATTGACTGGAACAGAATGGGACTTAGAGAATTCCATAGTGGATGTACTATATCTACTTCTAAACTGGATGAAAAGGCGAAGAAATCCAAGTACGAGAAAAAGAATGTTCTTTAGTACAGATGTGTACGTAAGAGAATCACACAATACATATAACATAATCTGCTCTTTTATAGCACAATTTTGTTGATTACCATTAAAATGGTTGCTTTGAATTTACAGATGGCTACAGAGAATGAAACCTCAGATTTATCCAAGATCTTGAAGACAGTAATGGACCTTGAGACAAGAAGATATAAATGGATGAAATTGGGTGAAGCACAATTGGTAAGTTCCATGGTACTTGTCACTTGTATTGATATATCTAAAGTACACAACAATCCAAATGTGAACAAACATTGACTGCATAGTGAACCAGAAAAATGTTAACAGTGAACAATTTATAATATTCATATGAACTAATTGCACTTTGTGAAAATGATACTTTATGACCATTATCCACTTACATTTTGAAAAGCCATTCAATCTATTTTGAAGTCGAAAAGTAAACAACATGAAAAGAAATAGTAAACATGTTGAGGTAGTGAAGCCTTTCATGTTCTATGTGACCATAGTTCACTATAAAACATCAGATCGTTCATCATTGGGCCATTTTATATTCACTATAACCTGCTAAGAAACCTGTATATCCATAACCTGATGCGTTTTATGTGAAATCATTTTATATTCTTAGAGACAATCATTTTTTTGTCCTCTATTACGACTTTGGAGCCAGGAAAGGAAAGTGATTGTACTTGACAATCGCTTAGCAAGGCATAATCCTACATTAAGATATAAGCATTGTGCAATGGCCATGGTAAAGATTCTTCAAAAACAAAAACCTTATCTCAATTACAATAATGTCATTCAGTAATATGTTCACAAAATCTATGCAGACAAATATGTTCGCAATCTACTTATTGGATGAAGGATATAAAAAAGGGATTGATATGAGGAAATTTATCCAAGTGTTTTGGACGCTGTCTTGACAAGATGACACGAACATTCATGATTGTGGGATTTACGCCATATGTCATATGGAGTCATTTCAAGGAGGAAATGTCAAGTACTGGACACCTGGTTTTGAAAAGAACAAGGTAACTTATACATTTCATGATCCAATTACAACTTCGAAGTAAGTGTAAATCAAATACAGAGTTCAAAAATGCATAGCATATTAGAAACTGCTTATGTCCCATACACATGTCCAAAATGCAGGAAGACTTTGTCAGATATCTGCGTTCAAGGTATGCAGCAATGATATTAGAAAGTGAACAGAATGAGCTACAGGTGCAAGTACAAGAAAAAGCCGAAAAAGACTTTCAGTAAAGGAAAATAGTACAGCAACACCTCCAGCAGTAGAACTACTATACTATTAGTTACTTTAGCTTAATTTAAAACCTTGGTGCATATAGCACACAATGTTCACATCGTTTAATATGTGACAAATGCATATCTTCCTTTTCTAAATTAAACGTATTCTATATTTATTAAAAGTATGTGTGTTCCTAAATCAACAATGATTTGTACAAATGTACCCTCCATAGTTCGTACACATAAAGCCTAATGGCCAAGTATTGACCATAAGGATCAATTCCAAGAACAAAAATACGTTGATAAGCCAGAATAGCACGTTGTTGCCACCTACAAAAGCAAAGATCATATCTAACATGACGTGATTTTCACTACAATTTCTAGACTTCAAATATGCTTAAACAACTAAACACATTTAAAAGCACATCAAAACATTCCGTATACAAGTGAACGATGTGCATTAAGCACATCAAAATATTCCATATACAAGTCAACGATGTGCATTAATTTACCGATGTTGCTCAATGTATTGCACATACATGTCCCATAATTTAAGATTATATATTTTCAAAAAAGACTAAACAAAGCACTGCAGTAACAAACGTTGTTCATTAATTCTTCCATTTAGCTGGCAGCTTATATTCTTATACTGGTCCAGATAATTTGAATGGAATGCAATGGTAAGCTCCACCTTTAAGTCCCAGAAAGCAAAGCACCCACACAGCAGGAGAACCGGCCCCCCACACCCCCCCCCCCCCCCCCCCCCAAAAAAAAAAAAAAGCGCAGGACCAGGCAAAAGTTCAACCTGAAAATTTTGAACCGGCAGCCTAAGGATTCCCTGTTTAGACAACTATAATCCTCCGCTCTACCCTGGCCAAAGGAAAATTCCACATATATTCTACCCTTGGTTGACATTTTCAGTCAACCCTTATGACAAAGACAAGAATACCATGGAAGCAACTGACTACCACCACGGGCAAACAGATGCCCCCCCCCCCCCCAAAAAAAAAAGCCGGCAACGCATACATGATAGATCCAAACTAAGGATTAACATTAACATGGTTGCAGTATAACAGTCCCAAAGCCCACCGAGCTAAGGCCAACGATGTCAATCTAGCGGCTCAAAAACAATTCTGCAACAAGAGAAGGTGGACCTAGCTTCGGAGGATCGAAAATGTGAAGCTAACAACAATGCTCTAGTAGTCCAGTTGGTTAGAGCACCCGTTTAGCAAGTGGCTTGAGTTCGACTCTCAATGAGAGCATATTTATTTCATGATTTTTCAGCACACTTCGAAGAATCACAACAGGTCCTGTATCCTAGATCACATTGCGGGTCTGTTTTAGTGATAATGCCCCTCACATTTCGTAGATTCCCACAGAAACAAAAAACAAATCTAACCAGCCGGATTCGAACCAGGGGCCTAACGATTCTCTGTTGAACAACTACAGCCCTCCGCTCTGCTAACTAAGCTAAGGTCGGTTTCTGATGTCATGGCCACACAGTTCAGAAATGTTCCATTATTCTTCCATTTGGCTGGAAGCTTATGTCTTTATGTTCCTCCAGATCATATGAATAAAATTTTAGAGCAAGCTCCCCTTAACACCCAAGCACTCACACAGCACAAGGCCAAAGAAAAAAAAAAAGGAACCAACAAAAAGATGACCTAACAGATCAAAGGATTCTCTATTTGGATAACTACAATCCTCCTATCTACCAATTGAGCTAGATTAGACCATATCTATTGTTGCCAAAGGAAGTCCATTGAATTCTGCGTTTATTCTCTCATTCGGCTAGCACTATATATTCTATTCTAGGTTGACAATTTCGTCCAATCTCATAACAAAGTCCAGTATGCCACATAAGAAACGTATTTGCACCACGGAAAACAAATACAAGAAGAAACTCTGTCAGGCCAGCCAGGACCGAAGTATGGATTCATATTGTTTACCTATAAGAGTCCTCAAACCCACCGATCTGAGGCCAATGATGTCACTCTAACGACGCATAAACAGTTCTCAATGAGCCAGGCAGACCCATAGTTGCTCCGAAGAATATAAGCTGTGAAGGGGACCACAATGCTCTTGAAGCTCAGTTGACTTAGAGCACCCGTTTGGTACGCGGGAGGTCCTAATTGACTCTCGACAAGAGGATATTGGTATACTACATCACATGTTCTAAGACAATACACTATAATCCAATTTCAACGTTCATGGATCAACCATCAAGAGAAGATGTGGATGTAAAACCACACCTCACAACTAGAAGGAGAAAATTCCCACGAGGTTTTAGTAACCATCATCTAGTTTCATATCTCGTTACATAATTGAAATTAGACAGACTGATTTAAATCAGCCCCTTGTTTCTCCTAATTTTGGAACCAAAACCCTCGACTATATAGAATGGGTTTGAGAAGGATGGTAGAAGGGATCCAATTTGGTGGCAACCTAAGACTGCCATCAAAACTTGGGAAAATTTCATCTTCAGACGATTTTTAGGAAGGAAAAAGAATCTGACCTGCCAGACTCGAACCAGCGACCTAAGGATTTCCCATTTGACAAACTACAGTCCTCCGCTCTACCAACTGAACTAAGGTCGGTGATAGAGGTGGATTAGTATCTGAGATGGAAGGAATTAAATGGAGAGTGGCGTGGGAAATTCAATCCAGGGAAGCACCGAGAATTGAATGTTAGGAGCTGAGCGAATATAGGAAAAGTTTGCTGAGCAGGGGAAGAGAAATTAAGAGAGAGAAATTGTTGATAGTAAAATTGAGTGTCCTGAATTTAGCCACCCACATATCTATTTATACTCCCTACTTCCATAACAAACGAGCCACCTCATCTCCTTCTAGAATAATATATCAACCACCTCATCACCTATCTAAACAACCATTTAACAACTTATTATAAAGTATAAAAATATTGAAAATACCAATAGAATATTATAACGTATAAAAACTGGATCAGGTGTTCCCCATCCAAAGATCCTTGACCTCAAGGATCAAGGTCTGGAAATTGTTGCACCAACTCACGATAATATTCCCAGGAATTATCTTCGACGGGCCTGTTTTTCCACTTGATTAAGACCATAGCGACGGCCTTTCAACCCCGCTGAACCATTTTTCTGTCAATAATCGCCTCTGGCTCCCTTTTTGCACCAACATCAGTCAACGTTTCTGCCAGGCAGCAATAGGGTTGATATGGCCATGACATTTTTTGAGTTGCGAGACTTGGAAGGTAGGGTGTATCTTGGATGATGAAGGGAGCTCCAACGTGCATGCAACTTTGCCAATTCGATCACTCACCCGATACGGGCCATAAAACTTAGGAGCCAGCTTTTCGTTAGTGCGATGACCCACAGAAGCTTGCCTATAAGGCTGTAATTTGACAAAAACATAGTCTCCCACAGCAAATTCTCCGTCGCTGCGTTTCTGATTAGCATATTGTGTCATACGGTGTTGAGCTCGTTGGAGGTGCCACTTAAGTAACTTCAACATTTCCTCCCTTTTCTGCAAACTTCTGTCCACCGTATCATTACATGTTTCCCCGGGCAGGTAAGGTAAATGAAGCGGAGGAGCATACCCATACAAAGCCTCAAAAGGAGAGGTGTTGATAGAGCTATGGTAGGATGTATTAGTACCTGGAATGGAAGGAATTAAATGGAGAGTGGCGTGGGATGTTCAATCCAGGAAAGCACCGAGAATTGAATGTTAAGAGCTGAGCAAATATAGGAGAAGTTTGCTGAGCAGGGAAGAGAAATTAAGAGAGAGAAATTGTTGGCAGTAAAATTAAGTGTCCTGGATTTGACCACCCACATGTCTATTTATACTCCCTGCTTTCATAACAAATCAGCCACCTCATCTCCTTCTAGAATAATATATAAGCCACCTCATCACCTATCTAAACAACCATTTAACAACTTATTATAAAGCATAAAAATCCTGAAAATACCAACAGAATACTATAACATATAAAAACTGTATCAGCCTATACTAATTGATATCAGAATCACCATCATGTGTCCGCACCCTGAGTCACGAAAAGGGCTACCTAAGGAGAGAGCTACCTGCGTAATAGAGTGAAGCCATCTCGAAAGGAGAAAAGGGCTATCTAATTACCAGAGTGAAGCTACCTAGAGAGAAGCCGCCGGGACGACGGTTGCGGAGCGTGGTAGATTGTTACGGTCCAGTTGTAAGGTATGGGATTTGAGTCCCACATTGATTATATAGGGGTTGATGTAGGGTTTATATAGGCTTTGGGTTCTTCCAACCCTTGAGCTAGCTTTTGGGATGGATTCTTCCAAAGTCCTGTATCAGTCGGTTCTTATAACGCTAGCTACAACAGCAGAATTCAATCATCATATAAAAAAGGCAATAATTGACAACAATCAATCCTACGAGACAAAGAAAATTTATCAGAATCTATGGGAATCAAATTACAAATCCAAACAAATTCAACTGACTCAATCATCAGAGAGAAAAGGCAACAATTGACAATAACCAATCCTATGAAACACTGAAAATTTATTAGAATCCATAAATCAAATTCAAAATCTATGCTGATTCGACTCAATTCTGAAATTTTAATATTCAGTAACAACCCAAATTCACCAGCTTAAAATCTAGGGCTTTCAGTAATAGAAGATAACACAGAAAAAGGATCAGAATTTAATCGCATAATTTCGCATGTTGAATAGTCGGATTCGAATATTCAAAGATTTGCACGTTTTCTCCACAACCACCATTAATGACCACATATTCAGGGGAAGAGAGAGGGAGAGGGTTACATGGATTCTTGGGCAATCCTGTTCTCTTTTTAATACTTTGACCGATCTCCACAGTTCACACTCGCCTCTCTCTCTCTCTCTCTCTCTGACTTTTGGCAACGCCAACTAGTACCGTAAACTGTTCAACGATGACTAGGGTAATTTGAGGCTATGCCTAGAAATGTCATCAAGTTTTTACTAATTTTTTTCCTCATTTTTTTTCCTAATTTGCTACCAAACTATTCTTCTTTTTTTTAATTTCATTGTCACAATGTGAGTTTTTTGAAAAGGATGTCATTAAGTAATTATGAGTTGGTTTTTTCCAATTTAACATTATCAATAACAAATTCTATAGTCATTCAGTAATGAGTATAAAAAGAATAAAACATAGTACGTTAAGAGGAAAAAAAACTTGATAGTTGCTCGAAAAAAGTAAAAACTTGGTGCAATTTTGACAAAACTCTACTGAATTAGGTAAATTTTTAGAAAATAGTTTCAAATTTAGACCTTTACAATTTATGAGGTTCATTCTCAATCCATAAGAAGATCTCCATACGACACATGTCTTACGTATGTACACAATATTAGATCCGTCGATATATATGTATATGTATGTATGTATGTATATGCATGCATGTATGTATGTATGTGTGTGTATAGTATATATATATATATATATATATATATATATATAGTATTGTTAGCCATAAGTCATAAACTATTCAGTATGAAAGAATTTTTCCCCCCCATAAAAAGCTAATCTTCCATTAGAACTCATGATAATTACTACAATTATGTAATATTTGGTTGTATATATATATTTTTAACAAGGGTAAATAAAACCATGAGGATGTTAAGCGTCTCTTCTCATAAGAGTACGCCCAACTACATTACCTGCTAAAATAGCCTTAAGCAAAGGAAAAAAACAAATATCCGAAGAGAAAGACGCTGTAACTAAATGTCCAAATTTGGAAAGCTAATCCGCTGCCATATTTGCTTCCCTGAAAATGTGGTTGATGAATAAACGAATAACTTGAGAATGCCATATATGTATGTCCTCGATAATATTCGATATTGTCCAAGGAACTTGAATCTTTCCTTGCAGTGCTTGAATCACTGTCTTGTTATCACCTTCAATGACTATACACTTGAACCAGGCCTGAATTGCTAATCGTAGTCCGTCACGTAATACTCTTACTTCTGCAACTAAAATAGATGTATCATCGTAGTAGCTTGCACCTGCTGTTAAAGATAAAATTTTAATAAATTTAAATGTGTCAAAATTGACCCTAAAAAAAAATCAATACAATCCTATCATAAAAAGGCTCAAAATTTATGTCAAATTAAAATTTGGGGCTATAAAATTTGGGCCCTTAAAAATTCAATTAAGGAAGCCACCAAATAAAAAAAAAAGAAAAAAAAAGAAGTAACATCATATAACCCCCCAAACCTTGTGCGTCAAGTCCATGAAGGAAAAATGATGATAATAAACAAATTGTGGTTATTTGGTGGAACAATAAAATCAGCTCAAGGATTAATTAGGCAATTACTTTCACATTGACTATTCTATTCCACTCCCCCACTAACTCCACTCCTCTATTAACTGCAACGTGAACACACAAAAGGCAACTGCTCACTGTATTATAAAAAAAAAACAGAGGGGGAAGAATCCATAAAAAAAAAGGGGGTCTCGGTGAGAGCACAGAGGAGAAGAAACAGAGCAAAAAAAATATACAGAGAACAGAGCCTAAGGACGGAAGAACTGAAGAACTGGAGAAAACTGATTCAAAGGGGCTAAATACTCCTCTCGATAACTTCAAGCCGAAAATTTCAAGGTAATACAAAAATGGAGTATGGATGCTTTAGTTCATCTCAAACCTTCATCCTGCATATTCAAGATTGTCACAGTTAATTAAAAAAAAAAGTGTTGGGTCTAATAAAGGGATTAGGGCCTCAACACAAGTTCAAGTTTCAATCAGACTTTTGGGATCATGCTAGATCCCGGTTCTCGCCGGAACTGCCAAAATTTGGATCCTGCTGGATCCCGATTCCTGCCGGAATCATTAAATGACGGATCCTGTGGGATTCCTGTTCCTGCCGGAACCATGGAAAGACCCAAAAATTTTTTTTGTTCATACCTTTTGAGAAAACTTCGCGTCTCTGCGAATGAATGGAAGAAGTTTCCAGAGCTCAAGTGGAATAAATTGGAAAATCTAAGCCTTTTATAAATTCCAAGTTTTCTTTTAGTGGATAAATTTGATTCATCTTAAAATTCCATTCTGAAGTATATTCCTCAGAAGATATTACTTATCCACTTAAAATTTTGATTTGTGGGTAAGTAAGAAAAAGAAAAAAAAAGGGAAAAAAAAAAGCATAGTCAAAGCAATTGAAGAATTCTAGCTTGTGGCAATCGTTACATGTAAACTGGATTGGCTTGCTCTGGAAATAAAAAGCAGTTAAGCCTGTTAAAGACACATCCCTGTTTTAAGCAAATGGCTCCCTGTTTCTGGTCCTGATGCTCTGTTTTTGGGTACAGTCATTTCACGAAAGCAAAATCAAAAGCTTTGCTTTCTATCAATTGAAGGGAAAATTACCAGCAGGTGTTGACTATTCTCTTTAATTACGGGCATCACCCTTTTTCAAGTAGGTGTTGTTTAGTGTAAATTTCAAAAGTTGCCACCGCCTCTGTTGCTGCCAATAATCACCAATTTGTTGGGGCACAGAATAAATGAGTAAAATAATTAAACAAATGCGTGAGCCTTCAAGGGTTGTCACCACCGTTCATTTAGCAAAAATCAGTAAAGAGTCAGATTGGGTGACGTACTGACATTATATGAAGTCTATGAAGCTAGAGTTCATAAACTTTTTTTTTGGGGGGGGCATCTGCCTGACAAAATCTGTAATAGGAAAAATAAAAATATGTTTAAGTTGAATATCCGTTAGAACTACGGTGACTTGATTCCACTAAGGATACGTAGGAAGCTCGATATAAAATTTTTTCGAGTTCAGTCTAAATTGAAATCTTCAAATGGGCTCAACCCGATAACCCCCTCTTTCACAAAGGACCAAAATTACAATCCTGTAACTCTTTGTTACACGTTACGTAACCAAAGCAAATAAAAAAAATCAAGCTTCGGAAAACATCGAATCTTTTTCAAGTCATAGGTTTGGCATAATGGACCAAAGTCGAGCCAAATATACAACCAAGCCTACTAAATTCTCCCCTTTCCAAGACAAAAGCCTAAATAAAATTCGGAATAAGAACTACGTCGATTTGATCCCACCAAGGGTACGTAGGAAACCCGTAAATAAATTTCGGGTGCAATCGCAAGTTAAACAAAATTAATGGACCGACCCCATTAAAGGTTAAGTCGGAAAATTAAAAAAAAAATATTAAGTGGCTAAAAATATAACTTAGCCATTTTTTTTAAAAATCCAAATACCAAAATTAAATTAAAAATTATCCTAACATAAATAGCTTAACTAAAATAAAAAGATAAATTAATTCAAATAAAATTAAAGAACTACGGCCGGTTTGATCCTCTATAAAAGAGGTACGTAGGCAACTCACAATAAATAAGTGGGTGCAACCCAAATTCCAAATCAAATAAAATTGCCCATGCCATAACCTGCATATGAAGAATGTGTACGTGTAGTACCCTTCCTAGAAGGTGCCTATACGGCCACTATCTGATGCAATTAAGTTTTGGATAACGGGTGACTCGGCATACAATATACATGTCGATCCAAATTGTATAAAGTCTTATTAATACAAAATAAAACGAACAAAGAAAGAAAATAATAAAATAGAACGAATCGGAATCAAAAGGTGGTCTCCCAGACGGGAGACGTAATTAAGGAGGTTTATCCTCTTGAATAGGGTCGTACTCAAAACAAACCGATGTATATTTTTCTTTTATATATACGTTGGAAAGTTGTGTTGTGCATATTATTTATTAAATTTTTGCCCAACACCTGCCTTAACAAGTTTGCCCGTCCAATCCAGGATGATGAAGTCTCCTGCTGCTGATGAGTTGATGAAGGATCCATCGAAATTGAGTTTGACAAATCTCGGTGATGGGGGATGCCACCTCACTAAATGAATTGAGGGGGTAGGGGAAGAAGAAGGTCCCCTAAAATAATGATCAACCGACATACAAGTTCGGAGTCTCCATTCTGCATGGACTTTTTTTGCTCGAACTAAGCATGCAACAGGATTGAAAATTTCATTATTGAAAACTGTTGCATTCCTGGATTTTCAAATACTCCATAAGATAAATGAAGGTTTTTGTTCCAATTTTGGGTTATGAGACGAGTGTATCTTACTTAAAAAATGCGAAGGATCAGGGCTTCTTGAAGGAGAAAAGATAGGTGGTAGCCAATGATGTTGTGCTGCTAGGTCCCAAAGTTTTTTAACCATCTGGCAATCTTTACAAAGATGTTCTATAGACTCAATATCACCTAGATAGAGGGGCCAAGATGGGTTGATATTTAGTCCTATTTTTAGAAAAGTACCTCTTACAGGTAAGGAATTATGACAAAGCTGCCAAAGAAAGACTTTGATTTTTGACAAGGTCTCAATATTCCAAATCCATTTATATGACCACGTTGATGAATTATGCGATTGGATGCCATGGGCTGCCCATGTAGCTGATTTTGTTAAGAAGCTACCTGAGCTATTCAACCTCCAACAAAAGGAGTCACTAGATTTATGGATGGGTATGGGGATACCCTGAATCTTCTGTACAATAAGATGAGTATTGAGGACTTGTCTTAGTTTTTGGAAACATTCCATTCTGAATTTTTCTAAATAAACTCACAAACTTTGACTTCAGGGTGGATAATACTGTCTTCAGCCACACCCAGGATTTCAACTAAATTACTGTTTTCGACCCAGTTATCAAATCAAAAAGAGATCTCATCATCTCTGCCTATTTTTCAAATAATGCGCTTTTGAAGGAGCCCTCTGCATTTTAGTTGACTTTTCCAAATTGGGGAATCCGTGTTTTTCCGTTTACAACAAAAAAGGTTTGTAGTATGTAGGTACTTGGCCCTCATAGATTGGACCCAAAGGCTATGTGCATTAGTAAGCATTTTCCAGACTAATTTACACTGAAAAGCCTTGTTAATTGCTTCTGTTTTGCGCAAACCCAACCCACCTATGCTTTTAGGCCTGCAAACCTTATCCCAATCTATAAGTGGAAAACCTTTTTCTGTATTGGACTTTTTCCAAAAGAATTCTCTGTTACATTTATCTAAATATTTGCTAACATTATGTGGTAACTCAAAATATTACATCGTGTGTGCTGGGAGTGATTCTAAATGTGACTGTATGATAATCGTTCTGCCTGCTTTAGATAAACAGTTTGCTTTCCATCCTTCGAGTTTTGTAGTTGCTTTATTGATAATTTCCTGAAAAGTTTAGTAAGAAGGCTAACCCTGGAAAATAGGGCATCCCAAATATTTACACAACGACTCTCCATGCGGAATATTGAATATTGCAATCACTAGTTGCTTTTGTGTATCTGTCTCATTACGCGAGAAAGTCAATGCAGATTTCTGATAATTGATTAACTGACCCGAATTAGAACAAAAGAAGTTAAGGATGCGTTTAAGTTTACTACAACTTTCTAAATTAGTTTTGTAAAACAGTAGACAATCATCAGCAAAAAGTAGGTACGGAATTTTGACCGATGTTGGGCAAATCTTAACTCCCACTCCAGACTTTGGAGAATTAGCTTCTTTGAGAAGCATATGATTTAAATCTTCCATACATAAAATAAATAAATAACGGGAAAGAGGATCCCCTTATCTAATCCCTCTTGTCGGGATAAAAAGGCCATTAGGTTAATCATTGACGATGATGGAGTACGAAACTGAAGAAATGCATTGTTTAATCCAAGAGTTCCAAGTGGGGTGAAAACCTAGCTCTTGAAGGCATTTTAATATAAAGTCCCATTCGATTCTATCGTATACTTTCTCCATGTCTAATTTGATAGCTGTCCATATAGTCTTAGTTTTAAGGTTCTTAAATTTATGCATAATTTTATGCGTTAACAGAATGTTATCATGAATAGATCTACTAGGTACAAAGGCACTTTGAAAGGGTGATATTAGACGGTCAAGGAGGGGTCTCATCCTGTTAACAAGGGTTTTCGAAATAATTTTATAAACTAATGGGTCTATAATGACTAGTCTGTGTAGGACTATTCGTTTTTGGGATAAGGGCGATGAAGGTATGATTAATCCCTTTAAGGATTTTTCCATTCATAAAGAATTCTAGAATACAGTTAAAAAAATCCTTCTTGATGCTTCGCCACTAGTGCTTAAAGAAACCCGCGCCAAAACCATCTGGTCTTGGTCTCTTATTAGAATCAATGCTGAATAGGGCGTTTTAACCTCTTCCAAATTTGGAAAATTAATAAGCTCATCATTATTAGGGTTTGAAATTAATTTCGATAATCCTAAGTTCGGCAATACTCTAACCTTGTTATGCGTAGATTTGAATCTCTGCATATAGTCTGAAATAAATTTATCCGCAATCATTTTGTGGTCTTCAATCCAAATGCCACAATCGTCCCGTAATTTCATGACTAACTTCCTCTTCCTTTTAGAATTAACATTATTTTGAAAGAATTTAGAGTTTCTATCACCATTTACTAGCCATTCTTTCCATGCTAACTTCCCCCAATATTTCTGGTTAAAGAACATCATTTTTTTCTCGTTGTTTTAACAGTCGTTGCAATCAGGAGTACAATCTATGACTGTTAGGATTAGCTATTAGTCTTTCCTCCACATATTTTATTTTGGCCGCATTCTTGGCAAGTTTATCATTGAAATTCCCAAAGTTTCTTTTTGACCAATCTTTGAGATCATGCTTAACACATTTTAGTTTCCTCATAATTCTATACATGTTGGTTCCATTGTGGTTATGCCGCCAATTTCTAGAGACAATAATATCAACATCTTGATACTTTGTCAAGAAATTTTGGAAACGAAAGGGAAATGCCCTAGCTTTTGATAAATGAGTTTGAGTCAACATAATAAAAGGGTAATGATCAGAACAAGAGAAGTTACCATGCGTTTCATAAACATTGGGGTACAAGGTATTCCAATCTTTTCTAATCATAATTCTATCCAGTCTTTTATAGATAAGTTGAGTGTGAATTCTTTTTCCCCAAGTAAATAGACAGCCCGAGACTTGAACACATTCAGCATTAATGACAGATAAAAAGTTATTTAAACGTTGAAATCTACTAGAAGCAGGAGGTTGACCTCCTAATTTTTCATTAGGACACTATAATTCATTGAAATCTCCCATTCGGCACCAAGGTAAATCGATAACGTTATTTAGTTCAACTAAATGGTTCCAAAAGGCACTTTTATCTCTGGTTTGCGCTGGTGTATAAATTCCTGAAATAATAGAATTTTGTGCGTTATCTGGATCGTGGATTGACATATGAATAGCTCTAGTTTCTTTTAATAAGACTGAGGCATGGATATTACCATTATTCCAAATGACCGCTATACGTCTAGAGTGATTAACCGGTAACACAAAATCAAAATGTTCAAATCGCAATAGGGGGAGAATCCTTCGTATATTTGATTCATTAACCATAGTTTATAGCAAAAAGAACATATCAGGCTTTTGTGTTCGGGTCAAGAGCTTAACTTCTTATATAACTTGCGTTTTTTTAACGCCTTGGACATTCCAACATTCAGCTTTCATAATAACACAATGAGGAAGGGATGTTTCTGATATTTTGCCTCTTGATCCAAAGAATCAAGCATTAACTTGGTCTTAGGAAACAAACAAAAAAGGGGACTTATAACCGGGTCTGTCTCAAGCCGGTGCCGCCTCCTCCTAGCACAGGGTTGGCAAGCATCCACCAACATCAAATGGGCCAAAAGCCTTTCCAAACCCACAATGATAGGAAAAGAAGTTGTCTTGCAAAATAGCCGAGCAAACAAAGAATGCCATTCGAGTACAGTAACTAGGCAAATGCATGCAAGATGGGGATCATCACAAATATGACGTGCACTATTGTGTACAGTTTCAATGATAATGTCCTGGAACCATAATCGGTCATTCTGAAGCCTTAAAAGGCTGGGCTGCGGGAAACTTTTACAAGGTGTTTCCACATTCCACCATGATAGATACTTAATAGAACCAAGCATAAATTTCCAATAATATAAATCATTACAGGCAAGATTGGTGCATGTATGAACAAAAAATTTACGACTAAAGTGATCAAGAATCACCAAATTATTCTTAGGAACATAGTCAAAAGGATTCCAGATAAAAACCACTCGATAGCAACAAATCAAAAACACAAATGATCCAAACAAATTGTTTAGTGGACTGGCCTTGGGCCATAAGGAGTAATCCTTATGTCCTCTCGCCATAAACAGACTCATAGCATATATTAAAAATAACTCCAGCTGACAAAACCCAATAATCGAAGAAAGACTACTAGCAGATTGTAACTTAAACCCAAAGTTGGACAGGGTCATGCTACCCAACTTCATCGAACCAGTCACTACAACGAAGAGTGTAGTAAATCTGTAGCCATGAGAGATACAACTAAAAAAGCTAGGATACACTACATCCTTCATATACTGACAGAGTATTGTACATAAGTAATAAAACAAATGAGCATATTGATCTTTTCCAATGTACGACATCACATTAATCTTTGGATCAACGACTAGATCACTTGAAATAAAATGATCGGCAGACCATGTTTCCCACCCAAAAACAGAGTATGCTGTATGTGTGAGCATCAGAGGATCAATTGGACTTACTAAGCTGTTTGGAGATATATTACAAATATCAGTAGCCATCTTCCATTGAATAAAATCGATCGAAAAGACCATGTGCTGGGACGTAGGTGATGCAGTGCCAAACCAGGAACAAGAAGAAACCAACTCCCTGTTACAAAACTCATGTAATAACATGAAAGTGACAATAACAGTTTCAAGTTGAAAAGGTCCTGGGGACCTTGTTCTGCTTCTGTCAGCAGTCAACCAAAAAATTCCCAAATGCTGCCTAAACGCATGGTACAAAATAAATCCAACCATAAATAAAAGCAAATGGTGGACATTCTCATCAGTATTAATTTGTAAATCGTACTTATTTCTATTGATCAAGACGGATCGGACAGATATATCGCCTTGGAGTTGTTTCCGCTTTTTTTCTATTGATCCAAAGGATCGGTCGGTGACATGGTCTTGGCAATGAAGTTGACATATTCCATTCCACTCACCAGAGATAATGACCTTGGTAATGGAGCTGGTATACTCCATTTCCCTCACCATAAACTGTAATAAAGATAACAAATCAACATCATCAATTCTGGAAGCAGTACTTCCAAATAATCTGCAATCAACAGCCACTAGATCAAAAAGCCCAAGAGAGAACAGTAGTGCAGTTCTTGGAAGGGCAGAGACACCAACAAACAAATTAGTTCTGATAAAATAAAGTTCTAAAAATAATGCAATGCTATTCCGAACCAAAATCCATAAGAGACATTGTTTGTATATAATGTAATGCTAATGTAACGTAATCATAATTACAATAATAATGATTACTTATAGTAATGTTTGGTTGTATATAAGGCAATGCAATAATGATTACTTATAGTAATCATAATTACAAGATAATTATTATATTGCGATACTCTAATACAACCGAACAGGGTAATAAAAATATAATTACAAACTTGTTTGCATTACAAAATTAATTATATCTAACCAAACATTATATTAAGATATCACGAGAATCCTCACACAATATGAGTACAGAAATAATAGTTTAAAGTTAAAATTCAAGGATCTATTCCTTGAAACTTTATCAAATTGGTTGAGAGTTAAAGCGCTTAACTATATTGTCAATATCTATGTTTCTTTCCATTCTATTTTTTGGCTCACCGAGACAGCCGGCCTACCCAAAATTTGAGCAGAACTCCCAAGCCAAAAAAAACAGACGGAACAAAAGAACTTCCGACCTGCCGGATTCGAACCAGCGACCTAAGGATTAACTGCTAAGCAACTACAGTCCTCCGCTCTACCAACTGAGCTAAGGTCGGATTTTAATTTTGTTTTCTCTGATTATAATTACACAAAACCTTGTGCAGCACCTCCCCTTCCGCGTTTGAATTTGACCACGCAATTTGCCTCACCAATCTTTCAGATGTCAATGACAAGTGAAACACGTACCTTTAGTTGTTCAAATTCAACGTCACACCAGAAATTGAAGATGTGTTTCGACTCACAGATCCATCTATAAGTAAAGCTTTTGATCTATTATGTATGTCTCAGTTAGTAGATCTCTTGATGCATTATGCATGTCTCAGTACAACGATTTATAGGGTTGGCTTGAATGTATTTAGAAGCAATCAGAAAAGCTATAATTTACGAGCGAAGTACTCTGGGTTGTTCCACTATCGTTTTGATTACTACTCGCAGAACGATGAAATTTTACATTACTTGAATGTTTATTATACTAACAGACTAATCGAAAGCTGGATCAGCTCGGTTGGCATTAAGGGTTAGGTAATAATCTTCCCTCCGGAGACGAAATCCTCAAAGGAGCGGCTTGCTCTTGCTTAACATGACTGTTGTGCTGCAATGGGCCTTGTGCTGATCGCCCCGCCCCCCGAACTAGACTTGGCAAAACTAACCCGAAACTCAAAACCTGAATTGAACAACCCGAAACCCATACCCGACCCAAAATCCGAAATATGCTCACCAGAAAGTGGACCCGAAACCCGAATTAACTCGAACCGAACCATACCCAACCCAAAATTTTCTATAAATTTGCTTATTTTTGCATAACCACCTTATTGGACCAAAAATCAATTGACCAAAAATCGACCCGAACTGAAGTTCACCCGACCCCAACCGAACTGACCCGAAATATTACCTAACCCGAAACATGACCGACCCAAACTTAACTCGACTCGTACCCAAACCGAATGACTCATTTGCCAGGTCTACCCCAAATCTGACGCCTTGCAAGAGGGCCAGTAGGATAGCCCACAGTTACGAGTCCAAAAACCAGCAAAAATATTGAAAAAGAAACAAACATTAAACATGAAAATATTCTGAACGGTTTGCACATAGGAAGCATTGATGGAAATGCTAAAAGTGCCCAAATTCCATCGTCGACTGCCCTACACAAGTAATTCAAATAAATGTCGAGTCATTGTAACACCTTAATGGTACATCAAAAGCACCACCACAAGAACTGCTCCCTTGAAAGGCACAGTATTATAAGTTACAAAGTGTGAGAGATGTTGGTTCCATTTGCATCCGAACGGGTGAGTTTATGATTTAATGTTACAGTAAATAAAAACCTATCTAATGTTGACTCTATGAAGAGTGAAGAACCTAAATAATTTTGATATGTTGATGTTACTTTGACCGAAATTTTAAAATAACGCATGGGTTTAAAGGCTAGTGTGGTACAATTTATGAGTTTCTGAAAGAAGCTAGCTAGTGGCTGGCTTGGTAGACTAGAATGTCTTCATCTTACAGCAGCATGAGTATGACTGTATGAGTAATGCCTACTTGACCTCTGCATGGATGAATGAACTTTGAAGTCTCTCATTTTCCACAAGCTATGAGACTATCCACATCCAATTCCCATGCATGTCCTAGATATTGTGTTCATCGTATATTGGCTTCAATGACCATATTCTTACACTTTCTTGTACGTGCTGAGATCCGCATGGGTATCAATATACCTCTGGCTCAGATATGCTCCACATCGGACTGGAGGAAATCTGGGAGCACACAACGATAGAGTAAGCCGGAGAGAGAGGCTAGTTTTGATAGTTCCACAATATTTCTTTTTCTTTTAATAGTCCTTGAAAAGATATTATATCACAATATGCAACAATACATGTCAAACAAAGGAGAGAGACGGAGAAGCGAGGTTCAAGTGAGTTTAGTTACTTGGGAGGGTTTTTTTCCGACTGGCATGTTGGTAAACACTCAACAAGACAGTCATGACTCGGCTCCACAAAGAATGCAATCTGCATAGAAGAAAAAAGGAAAAGAGAACGTCAGCTAAAAGTTGTTCCCAGAAGTACAACAAAACAAAACAAAACAAAAAGGACACAAAAACATCACCACCCATGATGAATCCCGCCTGAGGCTGGGGTTTCAGGGTTTGGCAAGGTCCAGGTGTACTCAGGCTTGTCCTTCACCCGAGACTTCGACAAAGTAAAACTGGGAAGAAAATGTAGTTACAACCACACATGGCAACATAGGATCCTGGAAATTAGGTGAGGGGAGGGGAATTGGGGAAGAGGACTGTGAACCGCCTTACAGAGTATCTGTCTTGACCGTTCCCTATAACCCTGTGCAACGTCGATCTGCAGATTAAAACCGCCTGTGGTTGACGAATTGGTGTAATAATAAACAAATGACGATGACATGTAAAAACAATAGGCCTAATGTGATGCAACAACTGCTGAAAAGATCTCGGTATGTGACAACTGATTCTAGGTGGCAATAATCAACAAACAGCAAATATGCCAAGATGAAGGTTGACTGTAATATTACAGCATTATGCCTAATATTTCATGCATGTCCAGTTAGAAAGCAAGAAATTCAGCATTGAAGATGCCAGAATGGAGCAAAGAGAAACAAGACAAGCATCACTCATTTACGTGAGGCAAAGATGGCTAAAGGCAACTATAAGTTGCCAACTTTCCAAAAATCTTTCAATCACACTTAAAGCAAGAACCGCCATGAAAGCATTACAACCCCCCCCCCCCCAAAAAAGGGGGACAACAAATAAATAAAACAATCACATGAACAAAATTCTTCACATTGTTTCTTACTTGTTCAAAACGAGTCGTTGTAGTATAGTGGTGAGTATTCCCGCCTGTCACGCGGGTGACCTGGGTTCGATCCCCAGCAACGGCGATTTTGAAGGGGAGCCTTGGAGCAACGGTAAGGTTGTCTCCGTGTGACCAAAAGGTCACGGGTTCGAGCCGTGGAATTAGCCACTGACAAAGTCAGGTTAGGCTGCCTACAATTCACCCCTTGGGGTGCGGCCCTTCCCCAGACCCTGCGTGAACGCGGGATGCTTGTGCACCGGGCTGCCCTCTTTTTTTTTTTTTTTGGGTTTCTTACTTGTTCGAGATGACATAGACATGAAAATCATTTTTAAAAAAAAAAAAATGTCAGTTCAGTTGGATAATCTGGTCAAAACAAAAGAAGACCTGAGCACTTCAATGATCCAATCGTATGCATATTTTGGCTACTAAGTAGTCATTCACCTACAAACAAGAGGAGTAATCACTCCAATGCTTGCAGAAGAATTGTAATCTCACGAGACATGCTTAACATGAGTTATAGGATCATGTAGTTAGCAACACTTACTTGAAGACACAATTGCTCCAACGCTCCAGCATGTCACCAAGATTCACAATAAATGCCCTGCAGAGTAAGAGAAATTGTTAAATGACTAAAAAAGATACAACACGAATATTCAACAATGTAGTCGCGTCTGATTCGAACTAGTTATGAATATAGCTAACAGTAAACTTTTACTCATATGGACCCGTTAAAGTTTCAAAATAACAACTTTTTCCCTAAAAACAGCAAACCAGACAAGATGGCTCAGGATTGTGTTGCCAGTCTCTCTCTATTCCATTTATATAACGAAAATTGGCTCACAGTAATCTAAAGTACTCAACAAATGTGCAAAATAACGTAGGTTGTAACATTTCGGTACTACACATCAAAACTTTAACTAATTCCGGCATTGTATGTCAATGCAAACATATACAAATATCATGCACAAAAGAAATATATGGCCAGCTACGCATTTGCATGATTAATTCTCTCCATTGGTATATAGCACACAAAAGTGTTGAAAGTTTCATGTATGCTACATAAAATGTCATAGTTTGAATTGTTTTGCATATTGTCCATCCTTTGGATCATTTTAAGCCAATTCTCCTTCCTATAAATATTTCTCTATGGAAGAAGCGCAAAATGACAGAGGAAGAAATGTAAAAGAAACTTTCTGCGACGTCCCCTCCCTAATACTTACTCATTGCCATTGTGTCAGTTAATACGCAAGCTTACCCTTTCAAAGGTGGCACATATTCCCATTTTTGCGGCTTAGAATCCTTATCCTTGCATATCTTCAATTAAGAACAGTAGGAATCAGCAGACAATCTGATTGATCTAATGGTGTTTTAAAACACAAGACTCATCACCATCCATACCTGCAGGCCAACTACATCATCTGTGGCCAAAAGTGTAATGAGGCCATAGTCAGAATGTGCTCCAGCTCCATATATTCCTTTTGATATATCAGAAACATGACCTGAAGAAAAACAGACATCATGATTTACCATGAATTCTTGACGGAGGAAATACAATAATCACTTTGATAGGTCACTGGTGACTCAAAATCCACCTTCATAGTGCAATAGACGTAAGACTGCAATAGGTGTTCCCAACATCTCTGGCTTATCAAAGAAGTTCGCATCCAAATCAAGTGCAAGGGCAATAATTCTTGCAACAGCTCTTGCCACCTCCCTGGACAGGAAAAAGGTAGAAAGCATAGAACAGTGACGTACAGAACATGGCAGCGGTCAAATAGAGGCGAATTTACAAAATTAGCATGCACCGAGAGGGCAATATTAATTCAAGCTCTCTCGCCCTTCCTCCCTTCCCGCCCAGGCAACCACCTCCCTGCCTCCCCCACTCGCTTTTTTCTTCTCTTTTTTTCTTTTGGGTTTTTTTGTTTTGGGGGGGGGGGTGTTCTGCAATATGGATTGGGCTGGTCCGGGGAAGCGGGAAGAAACTATGCCCATTGCTTTCTACAGCTAAGAGCAGCATAACCATGGTGATTTAAAGGATGTTTCAAGACAACCACGCATCCAGTAGGCACAAATATCTAATAAGCAAGATAGCCCAAGCCCACTATCACGTGGAGAACTGTACATGCACACATGTTGAATGTACCATTGGCTATAAGTCGAGAACATAAGAGAGCAAAATCTTTCTTCATAATGTGAATTCCACTGAATGGTTAAATTCCATAAGCCCTCCCATTTCACCTCCGCCATCTGCTACTTATGATCTATAATGCTCAAGCTCTACAGGAATGTTCCCATACAACACATGTTAAACTGTCAAAAGGGTCAGTGGGACTGTTTTAGGAGAATGTTACAGAGTTTTGCTCCAATTCAGAGTGTTCAACAAGTGTTACGTTGCATCAAGCGTCAGCAGCCTAACTGTGGATTCTGGGTGGAATTTCTGAATAACATAGGTTGCAACACGGATGCATGACTATAAACAGCCAAAAGAGTTTTACGAAGGGAAAAGTACAAGACGATAGATACTGATCTATCACTTACAGTGCTTCACTATGATACTTCTCCATAGTCTCCCTCCAACCAGGTAAGATATCTGACATAGACAGACAAACCACAAAGATGAAAAGCATCATTCCACAATCTATGCAGATAAGTTATCGATCCCTCCCCCCCCCCCCCCCAAAAAAAAAACCCCAACAATTTGGGACAGTAGTTTATCCATGACAGCTACCATATATCACTTCAACAACATATCGCACATGTCATGACACTTTTTGTAGAGTGACATGCAAATTACCTGAGGCAGGCCATACATTTGGCCCGTTGAAGGGCTTCGCAGCTTCAGGATCATCCTCAGGTACTTCAACACCAATATAGTATCCCTCCTTGTAATCTCCTACAGCTAGATGATAGACGATTAGGGGATCGTCTAAAATTGTAAGGAAGCATTGTTGCTGTTAAGTAACAAATTCCACTGGCCATATGAACTCGTACACATGCTACGTTCCTACTTCAGAATGTATAAGATACATTCAACTAAGTCAAAATAAGTAGAGTCTTCAATGTCACTTAACTCAGCATAACAACATAATATACGAAAGCTTCTGAAATTTTCCAATTAAAATACTCTGTTAAAAATGAAGGCAAATCTACATCTTTATTAAAATGTGAAATTAAATAAAAATCTAGGGGTTGAAAATTGTAATTAATCTAGAAAATAATGAGTTAGATGTAAAAAATATCTATCAAAAATCTAAATAAGTCAGTGATTGAAAATCCTTCAACGACTATATGCATATGTGGCTCTATAAATACTGGTTGCTGAAGGCTTGTGAAACCAATCAAGTGAATAAGCAATTAAGCTAAAAAAGCTTGTAGCATCACCATTCTCTCATAATCTCTCCCCTAATATCATCTGCTATGTTTTGTTATTCAACACCCACCAAAATCATACCATCACCAACATTGCCACACCATTATCAATATTATCACTATCAACTTCCATTTTTTCAATCAATTATTTTTCAACAATTGTATTGGAGCTACCATCCAAACTAATTTCCAACATGCTCCATGTGGACTTACAAAATATAGATACTTCTCATGTCAGTAACACTATAGTTCATATGCTTAATTGCAGAGGCAGGGGGAGCAAAAAGAACGCTTCTTACTAAATGAGACACTAAGACCCAAGGTGGAAGCAAACCAAAATGCATGTCAAACCCATAAATCAATAACCTGAGCTCATTTGCCCTGCACATAAAGCAAATCTGATGGATTGTTATCAGTCATCACACATGACATGTGAGGTATGGTTATGTCTAACAAGAAACGTCAGCCCAAACCAAATCAAAGCAGATGTGAATTACTAAGAAAAAGAACATGAAACCAACATGAGTTTCACTTGAAATTGATAGCTTGGTGGTTAATCCAGTCGTCCTGCTAAGGGCAGTGTCAAAGCGCAAGGCGCATCAAATTTCATGAGCCAAAATCGATTTCCATTGGACCCTATTGAATAGAGAGAGACTACTTCCACAGAACCCTATATCTCAAAGGCATTGACTACTGCTACTATTCCACAAATGAAGCTAATCGACATTTTTCTTTAGTCCAGTACAATCAACAGTTAAAGAAATGCTGCACATAAATTGTGGTACATAATTCATTTCGTGATCGACTATGGCATCATGCAGGAAGTTGATTAACCAACTACCTTGTGAAACAGACTAACCGAGTATATTCATCATAGAGTGAATTATTAACAAAATTTACACCGCTTGGAGCCATTCAAGATTTAATTCTCAATTTAAGGGGAACTGGAACATGGGGAGATGAAAAGGCTCACCATGCACTTGATGTTCTGGGTCTAAAAGCTCATCAAGAATAGGCGTATACCCTCGATGCTTCTCATTTCTCAAGAGCTTCATCTTCTCACTCAATGGCAAATCAAAGAACATCTTGCTCTGAGCAAACACTTCATCCATGAATTCCTGGCTTATCCCATGGTTTATTACATAGAAAAAACCACAATCTAAGCATGCCTACAAACCCAAAAGAACACAAATCATTTCAATCACTAAATTCACACAACCTACCCTTCCCTTTAATTCATAGATATGACTACCAACTAAAAATTTATCAAAAAAAGAGCAAAAAATGAAAAACTTGGGATTACCCAGAAAGAAATTAGCTCAGAACAATCAAGAATTCGCAAAACCACAAGCACAACACCCATTTTTAGCTGAAAAATGTGCAAAAATCACTACTAGTGATGCAAACATCCAAAATTAAGACATGGGATATTGAGTACCCATTGAAGAACACCAAGGGTGAGAGAAAGAAACCTGTTTCAGGAGAGAGACAGATTTGTGGATATAAGGACTGGAAAGATCGATGCAATTGAGATGAGTTTCTGCAAATATAGGTGCAGCTTCTGCCGAATTACCATTGCCATGAAATTCCATTATTTCTCCCCTCAGAACGGAAATTCTTGTTCTTTCCTGCGTCCGGAGATACCTCTGAAACGGGAAACTTCATGGAATTGTCGGGCTCTGGAAAATGAGAAAAAGGGGCGGAGAATATAAAGAGTACTTCATACCCGAAAAGGGGCAAGTGGGCAACCCAGTGGGGCAGTGCCCCGGTGGCCCGCCCAGGGAGAGAGAGCCTGGAGAGAGAATTTTTAGCGGCAAACCCTATGAGGCTATGACACGTGGTAACAATGAGACCACTAATATGAGTCTCTTATTAAGAACAACATGCTCATAATTATACAAATATATGAAAAATATTATAAATTTTTAATTATAGTAATTATTACAAGTTTTTAATTATACAAAAAAATATTTAGTTTTTACTATTACAAAAATTATATATATAAATTACAATAAATAATCTAACAATTTTACCCCTATTAAAGCGGAACCCACACTGGGAGGTATTGTTGTCGTTGTAATCTAACAATCTTATGTAAAATTGTAGGGGTTTCTTGAATTAAAAAATTTTATGACTTTTTGAGTTAACTAAAAGATACGAACTACTATGAATTTATTTTTTAAAAATAAACATCAAATTTGTTTGCACCTAATGAAGAATAGTCTTATCTATACAATATGAATGTCAATAAACATTGCTGAAGGAATAGGGTGGTGACTGTTTGGACTCTTCTTCTCTCAAAATTAATAGAATTTTGTGGTGGGGCTTGTTCTTTTTCGCAATAAGATGTAGCTGTAAGTTATAACGAAATGTAGGAAGTTGTAAGAAGACGTAGGAAGTTTTAAAAAGATGTAAAGAGCTGTGAAATGCTGTAAGAAGTTGTAAGAATATACATAAGAAATTATGGAATTATTAAAAAGTTGTATAGTATAATTTTAGATATGTATGTATAATTATTGGTCTTTAATGTATGAATTATTCAAAAATTTATTTCATGAAAATAAAATTGCGTGTATCACTGATATTTATAAAATAAATTTTATAACATCAATAAACAAAATATATTTTAACATTATTTAAAAAACTCTATTTTTCTGCAATCATTGTTTTGGATATAAAAATAATATTGAAATAACATAATTAATGAAAACAAACCTTTAAACAAATCAATTAAATAACAAAAAGATACTTTGCGTAACCGGCAAGATATTGTTTAATAGAAGAAGAGGATGTGGAATTATAGATAAATACAATATGACTATATAATAGAATTATCAATAGAGAAAAAGAAAAATATTATTTAATAGAAGCCTAATTGAAACAATCGAAACACATTGAGAGCAATACATATATTGTAGACCTGGTCCCAGGTACACGTGGACATTAATATTCAGCATGGACAACTATTAAAAAACAAAAAAAAATGAAAATCAAAAACAAGCAAAAAAACAAAAATCAAAACCAAACGAAAACCGCCATAACCTACTTATCATAACCGCCGGCTTTCAACTTCCCTCAATCTTCAGTTCACCAGTACTCCTCCAACTACACAAATTCTGCCTCACCTCCATTTTCTTCCACCATCAACGCGACAGCAAGGTTCCATAGCAGCAAGAACAAGAACATCAAAATCTCAGGTGTCAGAGGTAAACCATCAACCATGGTACATTCAGATGAACGCATGTAGGCTAAACATGCTAGTAACTCCAAAAATTCGACGAATGACAACATGGCAAGAAAATCTGGAGTTAACCTCACATACAAGAGGAAATCCAGTTAAGTCATTATATGATTTTTGTTGAAATTTTTGAAAGATAAATCAAAATAGGAGGATGAAATGCTTGAGTGATTGGGTATGGAGTAATCTTGTGAGTGGAGAATTGTAATGAACAAAAACGACATGCTAAATACTGAATGAAATAGGGCAAGTCTGAATTTCGAAAGCAGATACACCTGTTGATGTTGGATGATTTTGTTTGGCGGGAAAATTTCAAAAATAAAATGGTCAAACCCAAAGTGAACGACAATCACAACAGTAGTTAACAAACCCTAAGTACCTGTGAGGGCAGTGAGCAAGAAATTGAAAATACAATGACAGTGAACAATGCTGAATGAAAAAGTGAACAACATAAAGAAGCCCTAATTACATTATGACATGATATATGAAGCTATGCTAGAAAATACTTATAAATATAATGACAACCGTGTATTGCAGGAGATTAATTAATGAAGCTAAAAGACAAAGAAGATTTTGCAACAATCAACCTGAGCCTGAGCCTCAGGTGGAGCCTGATCATGAGCCATATCTAGAGCCAGAGCCAGAAGATGAGCATGATCCTGATACTGAGCCTGAGCCTGAGCCTGCAAGGGAGAGACAGAGGAAGCAGCATCATTCACACAGTCTGCAACTAACACTGAAGAGAGCACCTAAAAGAACTCCAAAAAAGAACGTTCAATTCAGGCATGTTAATGTTGAAGAACCATAAGTGAACATACTGATCTCACACTTATAACAACTAGATCATGGAGTGGCTTGCTCTGGCATAGAGTGGCCTCGGGTAGCTTTCTAAGATTGGTAGAAAGGCCAGAGTACGAACAATGGTCAACCATAGTTGATGCAGGGTTTGGTGGAATTTTGTCAGTTAGAACAAAATTGATCCTAAAATCATTAGCAAGGTGGCTATTAGAAAAATATGATCCTTGAGACAATTCACTAAACCTATCCAATGGCAAACTCCTAATAGATGAGAAGGATGTGTACGCAATACTTGGGTTACCTATGGGAGAGTTTGAAGTAATTGAAGGACAAACATCAGATGCTGACATAGAGTTCTTAAATCTTTGGAGAAGAAGATGGCATGTTGAAAGAGGTGGACCCCCAATTGGGAGCATGGATGAAGTAATCCTAGCACGTGGGGGTCATGGACATGAGTTCATCACCGACTTCATAACATATGCAATATCTAGTTGCATCGTAGGAACTGCAAATGGCACTTTTCACTTCCAGGTAGTCAAATATTTGCGCAATATCAATGAAATCAAATGCTACAATTGGTGTGCATATACCATTAAGTGCTTGAACGATGCGGTAGTAGAATGGAAGAAAGACAAGAGCAAATTCTTCACAGGATCGCTATTATTCCTCATGGTAAGTACCACTATAAGCCATTACATTAATATCTAACCGAGCACTATGCACTATGAATTAGTTCACTGAGTAATAGAATGAGGTTCACTGTGCAGTTTTAATACATTTACAAAGTGCATGAGAAAGATTAACTGAAACCCATTCAAGTTCTGTATATATGTAAATCTTTCTGGTTGCACCATTTGCTTTGGCCTAGTAAACTGAGGATTTCAGGGTTGTTCACTTTGATATTTTGACAAGTTCACTGAGTAATATAGTAAAGTTCACTATAGGGTATATATATATGACTCCATAATACACTGAGACACACTCAATGAATGAAAGTTTTACACAATTCACTGAGGATGCTTAAGGTTCATGGAGAAATATGGTAGTTATGTGTATATGCAAAATTCAATTGTTTCATAATTGACTTTGCAGCAGTTCACTTGTGTGTATGATAGAGTTCACTAAAGTGATGAATGTGGTTCACTGTAGAAGAGAACAACAGAAAGTCACCTACAGTATCCTCAAATCATAATGAGGCACCTTAAGGACGTGGATACTCATACATATGCATAACTAACTGTATAATGATATTAGACTAAAACTATTAACTGTTTTTGAGGATGATATTCACTATTAAATTTAAATACCTTCACTGAGGAATTAAGGAATGTTGCCTTTAAAAGCATACCCAATGAAGAGTGTATGAAGTACTAGACTGTCTAATATTTATGCATATTCACTATGTAGTTTGCATTAGTTCACTGGTCTTCATCGTATAGTTCACTCAAATAATGAATGCAGTTCACTGAACAAGTGAACAACAGAACTACACATACATTAGCATCCAGTTACATTAATTCACCTCAATAACATTGCTATTCATACATATACATAACTTACTCTAATATGGTATATGGTACTATTATGACAGCTATTCTACATGGATAGAGTGCAATTCAGAGGAAGAAAGATTGAAAGATCCTTCCCAGTTTCCACTAATTAGGACACAGATAAGGTGAGAAATAGAGATAAAGATGAACAACTATCAGGGGGGTACGGGAAAGGAAGAATAATAGAGAGAATTGACTATCAAATAATAACGCGCTTAGCTGAAGTGGATTTGGACATAAACATGCAAGAAATGAAAAGCGGTCAACCACACAAAGGAGGAACCAGTGAGATGTCCCCGGGAAGACTAAGTAAAGAGCAACGTTGTCCATTCTTCCCACACTACAATGGACAACGTGAAGGCCTCATACATGTTAATGATGATCCAATTCAGGTAACTAACTAAATAACAAACCATGCGTAGCTGTTTTTGCAATCTCAAATGTAATTGCTACTTAATAACTGTAAGATACTAATGTTACAGCACAACAAGGGGAGACAGCAATAGAAATGCAAACTCAGAAGTCCACCCCACACTAGACAGACAGTAGCTGCAAATGAGAATATACACGAGTGCGTCTCCCCAGATGACGCATATTACTGCAGCCCAGAGTTCCTCGAACAACTTGACAAACTAGAGAGAATAGCTAGAGAGGAAATACAACACAGGAAAAAGGTGGCTTATAGCCCACCAAGTTTCAGCCTTAGAATATCACTTGAACAAGAAGTAACTCCAGCACCTTCAACACAACCTACCCCTGGCACAGATCAGGAACAATGGGAAGAAAAGACAGCACCAACAGAACCACCTGCCACATCAACTGAGCAACAAATAGATGAGGGCAGTAAACATGCTGTCAGCCCTGAGAAAGCACCTCAAACCAGTGAAGGAACAGACAAGGCGGCAGAAATACATGAAATTAATAAAGCAAAGCAAGTAGTAAAACGGCAACAGCCGAAGAGGATGGTCACACAAGTGCCATTTCAATGTCGATCGCCATATCTTAAAGATCACAGAGAAGCTAGGGATCGGCTAACTCATCAACAGCTGATATTAGTGGGCTACGCTTTCCTGCCACCAGATGATTTGCACCCATCAATGTAAGTTTTATGCTTTATAACCACATCACACACATACACAATTATTCATATTATACTTTATTCATATTATCCTCCTTAAAGAATTAATGACTATAATCTAAAATATAGGGAGAAACTATTCAAGTATGCCCATGAGGAGGAAGACACAAAATTGTGGATATTCAGGGAAGCATTTGAAACATTGGCTAGACCAGACCAGGACTTAGACAAGTCCATAGTCGATGTACTATGTCCACTACTAAACTGGATGGAAAGGCGAAGAAATCCAATGACAAAGAAAAGAATGTTCTTTACCACCAATGTTTTCGTAAGACCATAACACATTACATACAACATAGTTCTCTCTTTTATAACACAATTTTGATCATTAACATTTAAATGCCTACTTTGTATTTCCAGATGGCCATAGAGAATGAAACATTGGATTTATCAAACATCTTTAAGGCAGTAATGGACCTTGAGAGAAGGAGGTATAAATGGGTGAAATTGGGTGAAGCCCAATTGGTAAGTTCTATAACACTGCTTGTAGAATATGTCTAACTAGATGCAACTAGATGTAATATCTAATTAGTTCACCAAGTATATTGAATGAGTTCACTGAGTGACTAATCAATGTTCACTAATATGTGTAACTTGCAATTGATTAACTCTATTAAAAATCTTAGTGAAACCTTCACACGATCTAAGGCGTCCAATATTTTTCCTTGAATTTTCAATAATGTGCCATCAAAACAAACTATGACGAGCAAGAGGAAACACCAACTTAATTGCAGAAGCCATGGAGAATGCCTAATCTGTCATCACAGAAATTGGGCGCTTCCCACCCATAGACTTCAAGAATGTTTGAAACAACCAAACAAAAGACCCTATCTTCTCATTCATCAGAAAACTACAACCAAACGTAACATTCTTTGAATAATGATTCATCCCAACAAATGGCGCACAAATCATGTCATATTTGTTCGTCCAATATGTTGTGTCAAAGACAACTAAATCTCCAAATAATACATAATCATCCAACATTTGCTTATCACGCCAAAAAAAACTAACTACACAATTACTCGCATTAAGCTCAAATGTAGAGAAGAAGTCATCCTCATACTTGATATGCCTATTAAATATTTCAATTAGTGAGTACGCATCTCCACCATCAAAGGTTTTATCTTTCAATTGTGACAACTTGTTGTATATGTCTCTCAAACCATACCCCAAAGAAGGACCCCTCAGCTTGTTTCTTAAGAACACGATATGCATCAACTCCTATTCCCGACTCCCTAAGCTGTTTAACAAATAAAATATCCTCCTCAGATACTTCTTGATGTGAAGGTAACAAATGTCGCTTACTTGAACTACACAAATCATGATTATGTTCAGCATCATGCCGAGTAACAATCCACTTACCATCCTCATCTATATGGAACTGAACAAACGCCTTGCAACCATTCCGCACATCTACATTCGTAGGATCCTTGTGATGTCAACCTTTATCTGGCTTGAATCTAGCTTTCCAACAACAAAACTAGCGCATGCATAACCCACCTCCTTTCGCTTTACATCTATGACGCACCTTCGAATACCAAACACTAAAACCAACCTTATATGCATAGTCATTGTAAATATGAAATGCTTCACATTCTGAGGTAGCAGTAGCACCAACCAACACTTCTTGCAATGGTGTAACTTCAATAATATCCCGCTTACTGAACCGACATCCTAAACTAATTAGTGGACAATATCAGTGAACATTAATAAGGTCAATAATGAACAAACACATATATAGAAGTGAATGACATCTACATCGCAAACTCCCAAAGTACCACAATAATATGTTCAACCCAATAGACAGAAAACAGCCCAAACTAATATGTTCAATATTTTCAAATGCAAAGTACAATATAATTACCAGTTAAAGACCCCAAGTTAATACGATGAACAAATCCACATTTCAACATATTGACTTTGCAAATATGATATACAAAATAAAAAGTGAACAACAAGAAGTGCAGAAATGAACATGAACTCTATCAGTGAATAGTACTAAGGGCAATAATGGACAAATACATATACATAAATGAATGACATCTACATCGAAAGCTACCAAAGTACCACAACAATATGTTCAATCCAATACACACAAAAACAGCCCAAGCTAATACGTTCAAGATTTTTAAATGCAAAGTACAATATAATTAGAAGTTAAACACCCCAAGTAAATACGATGAACAAATCCACAATTCAACATATAGACTTTGCAAATATGATATACAAAATAAACAAGAAGTGCAAAAATGAACATGACAACACCTCAAAGAAATATGAACCTATTAACCAAAATAATGAACAAATAATACATTCCATACATACAACACTCACCGGACATGTCTTCCTCGCCTTCATTAGCAATGACATCCAAAGCTTCCGCATCAAATATAGCTACCAAAAACAGCATATACAACGCATCAAAAGTGACATCAATGTGTGTGTGTGTGTATATATATATATATATATATATATATATATATATATATATATATATATATCTATATATATATATATATATATATATATATATATACACACACACACACACACATATATATATATATATATATATATATATATATATATATACATATATATATTGTATATATATATTATGTGTGTATGTAATATATGTGTGTATATATATATATATGTTGTGTGTGTGGGTATATATATATATATATATATATATATATATATATATATATATATATATAAAGCAACATTACGAGATTAGATAACTTACGAATCAAACTTTTAGAGACTGAACGATCATCAACATCATCAACTCTAACTTGATCATTGCTCTTTTCCATTTAGCAAAATGATAATGCCAACGAACAATACCTCCAATCTTCAGAATCAACACTTAAATAATAACCTTCTTAAATCTTTCAAAAAACGAATGCAACACCAGCAAGCATGAAGCGCATTGAACTCAACAACCAAGCACGCTGAAGATTTGTTTTTTTTTTTTTTTAAATGAAAATATGTCTGATAATTTAGTGCAAGAAACTGTCAGTTTGCAAAATCAGCAACCATTCAATGCTATGATCTCAACCTCCATGAAACGGAAGTCGCTACCTTCTTGCAGGTTCTTCACCGTGAGGATTTCTGATTTCAAGAAAGGAAAAAAAAACGTATGATAATTTAGCAATGAAAACTATCATTTTGTATTTTTTTTTTTAAAAGAGGGAAAAACAGTTACCAATATTGGAGCAAAACTGCCACAAAAAAAAAAAAACTATTAAATGACATGCCATGTATGCATGGCGCTGATATGGACCTAAGAGTATAAACTCCCAGGTGCATATAATAATTTGCACATTGAGACACCGTTTAAATCAAGTAAAAGATTTCTAGGATTCAAATCACTATAGGGATGGCTTGTTCTGTAGATAAAAATTTAAAAAAAAATTACAATGACAATTTTTAGTTTTGATGAAAATGCAACATATAGAAATCAAGATTTAGGACCAATATTTCATCTCCAATCATTCAATAAGAAGGACACACAAGAAAGCAACATATTTTATTTATTTTTTTTTTACAAGGGTAAGTGGACCCAACCCACTGGCCCCTATCTCAGGGGTACCTAGCGTACCTAAACGGGTCAGGAGAAGGGGAATGTCAAAGTTTAGACTAAGGCCCAGGCCCACAAACCTCCTACACACAATTACACAGAGGCAGAAGTTGTGGTCCCCCAGGTTTGAACCCGGGTTGGGGGGGCAGGACATGTGGAGTATTGGCAACCCGGCCAACTCCTCTTGGACACAAGAAAGCAACATATAGAAGCCATCATTCACCTCCAAAAGAACGATCCAATAAATGATGAAATGCATTAAATAGTATTAAAATCATCATGAAAAATCTTTGCGTAACCGGCAACAACTCAATTGCGATGTAAACACTATTAGCTACCTAAACAACTATCTATTATCTGAACTATTATTCGCTATTTAAACAACTAATTTTACCGAATATGACCTAAAAGGTTTAGGACCAATATTCCATCTCCAATCACCCAATAAGGAGAACGTACAAGAAAGCAACATGTAGAAGCCATCTTTCATCTCCAAAGGAACGGTCCAATAAATGATAAAAATGCATCAAATCGTATTAAACTCCTAATGAAAAACCTTGCGTAACCGGTAACAACTCAAGTATGATGTAAGCGTTGCCATTAATAGACAAGATAATTTGCGAGGTAAAAGCATTCTTTTATCATCACATGAAGGCTAAATTTTGTCCAAATTGACAGCATTGATATCTTGCACAATATCAAAATAAATTAGTTTTGAAAAATATATATTAAATAAACAGAGTTCATAACAATATGATTTGGTGAAAATAAATCAAAGGGTACTCTGAAGGCATATCATTGCATTAGTATGTAACATCAGCAAAATATAATATAATTTTTTAATGTTATTGAAGTCTTTTCTTAAAATCTAAATGGAAGTTGTTGTTCATTATAGTTTGCTATAAATATAATATAATTTTTCATCTGCCATATAAAATTAAAATAAAAATACATAACAGTCGCTCATACATCCACCAATTGCTATTTAGGAATTAATATACATTCTTTGGTATATTTTACATTAGCCATATTTTTTGTCATGTTAATTTCTTTTTCTTATGTAAAAATTATCGATTTATTTAACTGTTGTGGGTTTTTAAGTAGGAGCAAACTCCACAATGAATTTATTAGTCAACTCATGTCAATAGTCACCTTGTTTAATCAGATTAAATTTCCTTTAAATAACGTCGATCTGATCGACGTTATTTAAAGGAAATTTAATCTGATTAAACAAGGTGACTATTGACATGAGTTGACTAATAAATTCTATCTAGCTTTTAATACGCTCTTGAAATCAAGTAAAATATTTCTTCGACTCAAACTACTACAGTGATGGGTTGTTCTGTTGAGACCCCCCTCCCAAAATCACAATGATAATTTGGTTTTGACTAGAAGGTTTACTAAAATTTTGTATCACCAGTCAACCAATAGGGAGTACTTATGAGAAAGGATCATATGGACGCCGTCATGCAACTGCCAAAGAAATTAATGGTTCAATAAATGATGAAAACACGTTAGAAAATATTAAAATTAGATCTAATAAATGGGTTATTTGATTTAGATATAAATCGGATCATATTTTATATGAAGTGATATTTCGGGTCAGTTCGATTTAGGTCAGGTGAACTTCGGTGTAGGTCAACTTTAGGTCAACCGATTTTTAGTCAATATGCTTGTCATATAAAAATAAGCAATTTTCTAGAAAATTTCGGGTCAAGTATAGTTCGATTCGGGTCCATTCGAATTTCAGATCCATTTACGGATGAACCTTTTTTAAATATCAGATCGAATATGGGTCCAGATCGTTTAATTCGAACCTCAAATCTCGGATCAATTTTGCTAGGTCCAATTAAAATCACAATAAAAATCTTTGCCTAACTGATAACAACTTAATTATGATGTAAATGTCGTCATCAACTGATAAGACAGTTCGTGGAGGCAAAAGGAAGTGATATAGGCACAACCTACTTAATAATATCATTTAATATACAGGAGATTTATGGATAAAAACCCATATATGTCGTTAATCAACTACTCATAACAATGAATTTGTTAATTGAATGACATTTTAAATTAATTCCATGCGTTTTCTAGAGAAAACGCATACTTTTTTCTTGAGAAAATGTATTTAAGTTCTTAAAATTATAAAAAATTATGTCTCTATTCTCTCTCGTTGTCTAAATTTCATAATATATTTCTTATTTCTTTTGAAAAATTTAGATTGCAATCTTCACAAATAAGCAAACGATAATATATATTTAATTTATTTTATTTCAATTAGTTAGAAGGCAAAAGCATTCTTTTATTGAATTACCCAATTGGGTTACTAATAATATTGAAAAATTAAACAAAACATCATTAAACCCTCAACTTTATGGAGGAACTTGACAAACAACTCATAATGCCACCAAGGTAATGATGTAAAGCAGGGTAAGCAGATTGAGCACAATATATGCAAAAATAATTATATCAAGAATTGTTGCTCCGAAATTCACTTTTTGAATCATTATATGATAATTTGAAAATGCCATTGGACAGCTATTCAATCTAACAAGTAAGAAGGGACGACAAATTAAAAAAAACGATGAAAATATTATTTGTAATTGTAAAATTGATATAGAATCTAGCAATTCTTTCTTTATAGGAAAGAAGAGAAATTGTGCTAAAAAGTGGTTGAAAATTATGAATAATTAATTGATGAAGATACAATTGAAGTTGGATTCCAATTTGCAATTGTAGATCTTGTACATTTGTATCAATTTTCCAGTACAACATTAAACAGCAAAAAGGATGTCCTTTTCTTTAGAAGGGGGTTTTTCACTTGTTTATAACAGGTCATATAGGATCGAAGTTGAGTGCGATCCCTAATATTAAATCAAAACAGTTACAGTTTTCTAACATCTAACCCAAGATATCAAACCAGTAACGTCAAAGTTGAACTCTTCGGCTTGGATGCTAACTCCTAATAAATCTATCCCTTACCCAATTTGATTCGTACCTTTTCCAGTACACTAATTCATCCCCTTGCACCCACTATTTTCTTCTCTAATTGCAAGCGTACCCCAAAATCCTTTTTCTTCGTCTGATCGTCCCAGAATGAAGAGGTGGAGAGGGGGAGTGAGAGAATTGAAGGTTGAGTTACAGAGACAGAATTAGAAGTTGAAAGGAGAGGGGGGAGAGACGTGGCCTGGATGGCAAATTTCTAGGTGGATACTAACATTTATTTTTTTCAATAAATTGTGAAGGACTAAGATAATGCCGTTTATGAGATCAATGGTGCTTAGATGGTCGACGGGTTCTGAAGTAAAAAGTCAAAGTGCTTATTAATTGTATGTTCTTTTAAGGGCTTAGATTGCCTAGAATGTTTGATCAACGGTTGTGAATAACGTCACTCTCTCCACTATCTCACACCTTTGTCAATCCTGTGTAAACATAAATTTTGAGCCTAAAATAAATTAAGACAAAAAATATGGACAAATTAATTTGTATTAATTTTAGAAGATATGAGTATAATTTCTGTGTATTTGTTACAAGTAAACAAATAAAAAATCCTCTGATTCGATCTCCAATTTGTACTTAAAGAGGGTCGGTTGACTTGAACCCCGATCAAGTTAGCTGATTTGACTTCCTTTGAATGAACTTCAATGGATTTGATCTTGAGAGAGGGCCTAAGAGGCTTGATCTCAATCAAGACGAGCTTTATTTGATCTTCAATGGCAGACGACACGTGCTTTGATTGTGTTTGTTGTCTTCCTTCAGAGAAATTAGCCCATTGAGTCTTCAGAAGGCCTTCAGAGTGAATGAATCTTCGACTCCCTAAGTAGGAGGGAGTAGTACTCTATTTATAGGGAAAGAATTCCCCTCCTCTTACTAGAGTTTGCGACTTATTCGCCTTCTTGGACCGTTGATTGGGCCTTCAACTTATTAGTCCATTTGACTAACGATTTAATAGTCAATTTGACCACTAACTTGGTAGTCGTTTAGGTCATGACTTAGTAGTCGATTCGACCCAATTTATTTGAATAAATTAAATTAATTAAATGGGCTAAGCCGATGTAATTAATTTATATTAACTTTCTGATGTGGCACTTGTTATTAAAATTTTAGTGCCTACACCCTCTTCCAAGAAACTGATGTTATCAAATTTCCACATGTTCATCCCCTTGCCTCTAACAAATTCATTAATTTAGCCGAAATAAGAAACAAAGAATTCCCAATCCCTTGAGCCACACTAAACAGACATGATTTAGGGGAGGAAGTGTATTGAGGCAACAACTAAGATTGAATGTGTGGCGGATCATGCAAAATGAATGGTCTGGTCGTTCAGTTGCCGAAAACCACCTTATGGATGTTGACCTAAAAATGAATACTAAAAACTAGTTCTAGAGCTTTAGACACATTGGAAATTCCATACCGAAGAGCAGTTGGCCTAGTTGGCCACTGCTGCCTTCCCCCACACTTCCCACCCGAGTTCCACTCGGGGGAAACGCAAATGCTGTGCTTTGTGCACAAACCTTTGCTGTTGGGGCTGGGTTCCTGGGCCGCGTGCATGGGCTTTAGTATCCCTTACCCCTTGGTCTGTTACCATCCACTGGGTACCTCTGAGATAGAGGCCCAGAGAGGGTTAGGCCCGCTTAAACATTGGAAATTCCATAAATATTATAAGAAATAGAGCAAAAATAAGAAATTAAAACATCATATCAAAGACTTATGGGTTTAAAAGCATAGAATAAGAAGTTGCATAGAAATACGAAAGATAGAAATTGTTGTCAACCTTTGCTCTAAGAAGATGTTAGTTTTTGGTGGTTGAGTTAATACATCTCATCCATAATGAAAGATTTTCATGTGCAGACTCAAATACAACAGAACCACTTCCCTTGAGAAATCAAGGGAAGGGCAAAGCTGGAAATGTCCAATCCTAATTTTGATGACAATTTTTAGTTTTGATGAAAATGCAACATATAGAAATCAAGATTTATCACTCAATAAGGACACACGAGAAAGCAACATATAGAAGCCATCATTCACCTCCAAAAGAACGATCCAATAAATGATGAAAATGCATTAAATAGTATTTAAATTAGCCTGAAAAATCTTTGCGTAACCGGCAACAACTCAATTATGATGTAAACGCTATTAGCTACCTAAACAAATATCTATTGTCTGAACTATTATTCGCTATTTAAGCAACTAATTTTACCGAATAGGACCAAAAAGGTTTAGGACCAATATTCCATCTCCAATCACCCAATAAGGAGGACGTACAAGAAAGCAACAGGTAGAAGCCATCATTTATCTCCAAATTAGGCTAAGACAAAAACCAAAAATGACAATTTAAAACAAATGAGGCAAGAACACTCCAAAAAGTTTGAAAAATACCTAACAAAAAAAGGGAGACAAACCTAGAAAAAAAAATAAAAAACCTCACAATATCCATTATCACTCTCCAACTTCAGACTATTCCTATCAGCTGCAGCCCTAGCCTGGTGCACTGCAGTACTGGTACCAAAGAAAATGCAAGTCTCCAAAGCAAATGCCGACTTATGATTCAACCCCTCCAAAGAAAATGCCTACTTCTGATTCAAACCCCTTCCTCAACATACACCTGGAGAAAATGAGTGAAAATAGAAGCAGTAGATTTTTTCCAAAATTGTTGAAACTTCATAAAAATTTGGTGATAGATGGTAATTGGTGTGAGGAACCTACACAACCCATTCTCTGTCAAACCATAGTGACATTAACTATCATGTATTAAAGTTATAAATCAAATTGTGTGTTGCAAAAGTTCAAAGTAATATGAAGATCATAAATTTGTTGACCAAACTCAGATGATGACAAAGACCACGAGAGGAAGCACATCAAGCAATAAAAATGACAATTGAAGCAGCAGAGATCTAATACCCAGTCATTCCTTAAACAGGCTTATAGTATTAACTAAATTAAAAAAAAAAAAACCCCAGAATAAATCTGAAAACTTGGACACTTAGATATAGCAATGTAAAGGAGAGGAGAGAGAGGTTGCAAAGATGATGTTTTCATTCAGATTTTGAAGCCTTTATATAGGCAAATACACAACAGAAAATTCCATAAAAATAGGACTTAAAAAACAAACCATAATCAGCATAAACTCACTATCCCACTAACTCCTAAAAATCAGAACAAATTATTCCACTTAATCCTGAAAATATGAGCAAATGAAGAATGGAATTAACTAAAAATGATTCCTAAAGGCTTGGTCAACAAGGCAGAAAAATAACTGACATTCCAACAGTCCCCTATAAACTGATGTTTGCAACCATTCAGTTTAATCCTTTGGTTGTGCAGACACCAAGTAGTTTTCTAAGCTTCACGAAATACTCCATCTTCAAGACCTTGGTAAATATATCAGCGACCTTGGTAAATATATCAGCAACCTGATCTTTACTTCTGCAGTGCATAACATCAATTGCTCCAATAGTATTCAAGTCTCTTAGGAAATAAAACTTCACATCGATATGCTTACTTCTACCATGTAGAACTAGATTCTTCAAGAGCTTGATGGTTAAGTTGTTGTCGCAGAAAATTTTGGTAGCTCCTAGTTGCTTGAAGTGAAACTCCTTAAGAATTCTCCTTAACCGTCTGGCTTGACAAGCACAACTTGTAGCAGCCACATATTCAGCTTCCGTGCTCGACAATGTGACAATCGGTTACTTCTTTGAAGATCATGAAATAGCATCTGACCCAAACATAAAAACATATCCGGAGGTGCTTTTTCTATCATCTTGATCTACAGCATAATCATCGTCCGTGAATCCAATCAATTCAGATTTTTCGCCTTTCTTGTACCACAATCCAAAGTCCCTTGTTCCTTGCAAGTAACGAAGAATTCGCTTCGCTGCCAAGAAATGCATTTATGTAGGATTCTCCTTATACCTGCTGATTAAAGTCATAGCATATGTTATGTCAGGCCTTGTTGCAATTAGATACATCAAACTGCCAACAATTTGCTTGTACAATGTGCTGTCAATATTTTTTCCTCTTTGATCCTTGTGCAGCTTCAGACCAAGCTCAGCAGTAGTGATTACAGGATTACAATCCGCCATCTAAAATCTATCCAAAATTTCTCCAGCATATTTCTTTTGAGAAATGAATATCGCCTCACTAGATTGCACTACTTCTAGACCTGGCAAAACTGACCTGAGACCCGAAACCTTAACCGAACGACCTGAACCCATACCCAACCTGACACCCAAAATATGCTCACCCGAAAGTGGACCCGAATTGACCCAAACCGAACCATACCCGATCAGAAATTTTTTACAAAGTTACTTGTTTTAGCATGATGAGCGTATTTGACCAAAAATTGGTTAACCCGAACCATACCCGACCCAAACCAAAGCGACCCGAACATGACCCGACCCGAACTTGACCCGACCCATACCTGAACCGAATGACCCATTTGCCAGGTTTAACTACTTCTATGCCAAGGAAGTAATGCATCAATCCAAGATCAATCATTTCAAACTCATCCATCATTGACCTCTTGAATCCTTTAAACATGGTAGTGCAATTTCCAATAAATATAAGATCATCCACATACAAGCAAACAATGAACAATCTTCCATGTTCACCACTCTTAATAAAAAGTGTGTACTCATAAGGACATTTTTTGAAAAATCAACTTTCATAAAATATGCCTCAATTCGACTATACCAAGCTCGAGGGCTTGTTGGGGATTGATTTTTTTACTAATGTGGCAAGTACAATAGACTTTGTATGATTCTCGCTTAGGGTGTGAGAGGTCCTGAGTTCAATTCTCGGAATGCCCCATTTAAAGTTTGCCTTTGGTTTTGGCCTGATGTGAACTTCTTTCCAAAGAGACGATAATCAAGAGACAATTGGAGATAACCGACGAGTATATCCAAATGAGGCATGTCTATTTGATTTTTAGCCCAGTCTAAGCAAGCACTTGTGGCGCTTTTAATTTTAAATTTGACTAAATCCCAATCCACAGGTTTGCAACTACCAAGATAATTTTTTGTTCTCATTTCCATGTTTACTTTCTTGTTTAAAAATTCTTGTATTCGATGAAAATAAACCTTTTAACTTGCTCACATAAGTTGCTATTGGCTTTGTTGGTCCACATGTATAGATACTTGTCTTGTAATTATTGAGTGTCACATTTCTATCAAATGGGGTCACGTCAAGTTTGTTATATGTGTTGGTTGATGAGCTTCAACCATAGTTTGCCATTAAACCCGGCAGAACTACATCTGTGGCTTCTTCAACTCCATTTAAATTATACTAGCATTCAATTAAACGCTCTGCTAGTAAGATTCTCACTTTCAGTTATGAAAGTGTATTTTGGGTCAATTAACTAATGGCTCAATAAGACCCATTTTTCTGCAAAGAAATTTGACTTTTTCTTCGATTGTGCAAGAAAGCAAGGACTTCAACCAAATTGCGTTATGGCCAAATCGGTCCCCGCCGCGTCAAACAGTGTTTAATGAGTTGAGCTACATAAGAGTTCATGCTTCCAAACAATCTTAGTCCATGAGCTTTAGTGCAAATTGTTGGCAGTTTAAAGGGTAAGCCAAATTTTGAGCGATTTCCATGGGGAAGCCTCATACACAAAATCCTCGCCAATCAATGACCGAATTTTAAGGAACAGATCCTCACAATTTTTGACAGTTTGGCCAAAATAGTTAAAAAAAAAAACAAATAAGCAAGAAGGAAAACAGTACGCAATACAATGGCTATGAAGCTCAGGCAAAACAATTCAACTGTTCTCTAAAAGCCAATATTTGTAATAAGGCGCCGAAAATTGAGGTTCTATCAAACCACTTGGTAGTTCTCTGTATATAGCTGAATTCTCTGGGTGAATTTTGGAGGAGCTCCGCCTTTTAGCGGCAAGACGTTAACGACCTATTCATAGATCACAGGTAAGTTGGCAAATGAGAGAAGAAAAGAAGCAGAAAAGGAAACAACATGACAGCTACAGTTAGGAACCAGGAAAGACATGATCTACATGCCAATTAACAGTTTTTTGATGAAAATATTTGACATGAAATGATAGCAGCATGATGATGCATTACAAACCTTCAAGTCACTGAATGTCTTTGTAGCAGTAAACCGCACAGAGATGGGAAAGAAGGACGATGGATCTGCAGCAGGAACAACAAACTCCATCGCACCACTGCGATGTCACAAAGACAATGATTAGGATTAAAATTGTCGTAACCGAATATTCATCGGCTGTCTTATACATAAAAAAACAGATTCAGTCGATGTTATTTTCCACGTTGAGAAGGCAAATTCAGAATGCAATCAGTTACCTGCGGTTAGAGTTATCTATCAGAACAATGGACCACTCCAAGATAGAATTTCTTGAGTCATACCTGTCAAAAAAAAGAGGGTCCATATGATCAATTTTCAAAAGTTGTACATGCAAGAAATTGAATCTGCCATAATCAAAAGGAATTGAGCACTATAAGTGTCTTAAGCAAAGGGACTAGTTATGGCAGCTCCATTACCAAAGTGGGCTTTAAACTCTTACCATTGCAAATTTTTGACAAGCATGCAAATTTCCATCAAACATGTATTTCCCATCAAAAATGCCAACAAAGAGCAAATGCACACAGCAGCACACTCTCACTTTAACTGTTTAGATCTCATTCTTGGAAGTGAAAAATGTGTTTCATTCATATCAATTTCACTCACCTCCATTCCCCTTCAATTTGCGTCACATTTGGTGCCTCTCTAAGTGGAGGGAGGGCCACTGAGATGACAACATTTTGGAGATCAAACATTGGTGACGCTTCATACTCCATGCTGACATAAGTGTCACCTCCAGAAATGGAAGGCCAACAGTTGACTACAAAATAAGACAAACAGATAAGATCAAAAGAAATATAGCACTATGACTTAATCTTCTCCAACAAAAGGTTAAACTTACTCGTCAATGGAACAACTGATTCATCCATGCTTTGCATTCTCCATTTTAAGAGCCCAACACCATCTCCTTGGCCACTGGGAAAAGGCCTGTTAGGATCTTTGAGACCCAAAATATTTTCATTTGAGAACAGCTCCTTGTTGATGTTAGGGTGGGTTTTGAACAGGACATTAGGATTGCCACCAGATTCAACCTAAACTAATGAAATACAAAATTAATACGAAAGTGCAAACCAAAGGGAACAATTTAGAATGACTAGCCATGCAACCTTAACACCCCCTGTTGCGTAACACATCTTATTGAACAAAACCTGGTGCAGGAGCAATGTGCTTATACATTCCCTTTGTTTTGTCTGGATCCACAGGATTTGGTGTGGCAACATTTCATAATATCATCAGCTTTTTTATATTGATGTATTGATCGAATAGTGCCCTTGTTAAATGGTCAAATGCATGACAAGCATGATGTAAGCTGAAAATTGAGTACAGGTAGCTCAGAAACAGAGTACCTGAACTTGGATGAAAGCATCTTTCTCCTCAAGAATCTGCAGAGACAACGTCCCTTGGACATCAAAGTTACTGAGTCCTCCATCTCGTTTTAGTGCCACATTTAGCTTTTCCTCCACGGTCAAAGTTATGGGATCAGTTGGGGGTGGAGTAGCAGCCTTCGATTTGCTTAAAGTTGGCGGCACATCCTCAACAATCACTTCACCTTCAGCTTTCAGGGATTCCAAGAATTGGTGTGTCTTCTGTCCACCTTTACCAAGCTTCATGCCAGTACCCTTTGGCGGAGCACTAGCAGCCGTAGGAGCACGACCTGAACAAGCCAGTAAAAGGAGCTTAACAGCAGATATGGTCAACTTTTGATCATGATTCATCCAGACTATCGAGTATTTGATGAATAGCAAGTTAGCAAAATTAAGACAGGTTCACAACCAATACGCATTTAAGCCTTAAAACAGACCCAAAAAGTCTATAGATTGTTTAGTAAGGTGGAGAAACAAGAAGCACAAGCTATTTGGTAGACACACATATATACATCTAAGCCTTGATGCATCAGAAACAAGAAGAGAAGCCCACAACCAATACACATATGAGCCTTAGAAAAGGCCAAAAAATTTATAGATCGAATTGGAAAGGTAAAAAAGAGTAATGCAGGCACCTAGGTGAATACAAACTTATTGAATCCCGGCTCTCAACTCATGTGATACATCAACAATTCAATGTCTGATACACACCAACACAAAAGAAGCCATTTGCCTAACTGAAAGCATGCCCTAGAAACAATACAGATATAGGACCTTGGGAAGTACAATTAATGTATGGCACCATCCCACGATCCATTGAAATCAGTAGCATAAAGCACAAAGAATCAACCACCAAGGAAAGAAAATGCATACGTACAGAATAATTTAAGTCACAAAAATGCACATAAAGTTGAAGAAGGCTAACTACAACAAACCTTTGGGCTTGTTAGAGTATGAATCCATATCTGTTGTCAATCCAAACCCAGAACCACTGCCAAAGCCACCTGAGTTGCTGCTTGATATGCTCATTTCACTGAAGGAACTCTCAATTCTTCCAGAGCCCATGGAAGACATGTAACCACCTTTGTCACCCCTGTTCTTTTCAATCTGCATGACACAAAATCAAATATTTTCATAAGCAGCAGCTCCAACTTGCCCACCCTCACTGTCCAAGAGGAAAGACAAACAGGAAGGTAGCAACACAGACAAATACCTTGCTCTTCTCAATTTCGCTGGCTTTGCGCTTCATCACATCCTTGGTTTCATTGATCTTGCTTGCTATAACCAGCTTGTGCAACTTCTCTTCATGACTTTCCATCTCACAGTATTGCTTCACCTGTGCAACAGTGACATTTTCCTTGTGCCCAAGAGAGATGACTTCATCAAAGGCAAAAATCAGGTCAAATGCCGCCTTGCCTATTCCCTCTTCATCTAAAGAGTAAGCATACTCCGGTACCTTTCGATGCTTAAGGAACAAACATAATAATATAATCATATGACTTCAATTAGATTGCAGCTAGAAAATTACACCTATAACCAAATGATGCAACGCGAAAGACAAAACACTTGCTCTATAGATACAAATATGATTCTGATGCCTTAGAAAAATGATTCCATCTCAGAGGTAGAGGACAGGGATCCTTGATAAGAGAGGCACACATATCTAAAACTAATATACGGGTAAGCTGACATGTGACAAAGCAATGCGAGATAGCAGGTTTCCTCTTCTTAACTTCATTAATCTCATAGCGAAAATTATTTAAATTCTGTCAAACAAAATAATTTTAAAACTGAATTAAAGCAAAGTCGCTGTTGAGTAAATAGGGAGTTATACTGTGGTGGCCATGGACAAAACCAAATGAAGGATACTAGCTTAGAAAGCATCCGTAGAGTCTCCAAGTCTTCCAAAATGTTACTCTGCTTGTTTGTAACAACAAGCAAATAGAGAGCCTCAATTGGCTGGTAGACATATCGCACATTTTCAGTCTCAACATATGTATGCTGTTTCCCTCCTGTTCCGATCAACTTGGGGAATGCAGCAAGGAGGCCTTCAATCCTAATGCGAGACATGTCAACAAACTGTCTTGAGACAAGAGCTGCAAGTGGTAAAAAATTGTTAATGCCATCACCTTCTAGAAGACTGAAAACATAACGTGAACTTCAGTCAAAATGTGAGGAAAATCTTATTCCTGTTCAACATACCAGCACAGAAACATACAGTTGAAAATACAATGCAAAGCGCAAGGTAGCCAGTAACATTCACATTTTATTTTGGAATTGTTTTCAACCAGGCGAACATGGAAGGCAACGAAGCTGAATTTGGAGGATTTACTATTAAAACGCATTTGGGAAGAGCATGCTACTAGTTACTTTCCGTGGTCTTAGGGTATGACAAGCTAATAAGCCTCCTGCTGGTTGTGGCCAAATGCAGTAGCACTTGAAACCAAATTGCAATGGAGAAAAAGATGACCGTGAACAAAGTATGCCATCAACAGCCAGCACGACAGCTACCAAACAAGAAGAAAGAATATGCCAATAATTTTTTCATACACACACCCCAACAACACAATCAATGTTTGAAAGAAATGGGATTTGGGTACTTAAGTCAGTGAATTTAATAGAGTTCATTGGAAATGTTCCAAAACTGGCCATACCCCGGGGGGGTATTTGAATAAGAAAGTAAACAAATAAACTGGACAAGTGCCCATGGAAAACTGAGAAAGAATTATAACTACAGGCACAGCGGTCAAAAATCCTCTCGAACGAGGCAGATAAGGTAAGGAGAAGCAGAACATAATGGAGAAGGAACCACAAAATGCAAGCAGACAATAAGTTACAAAGGTCAAGGGAGAATACTAGCATGATTAATTGACCAAAATGTCCATAACGAAAAAGGGTACTTACCTTTTCCAGATTTACTAATGATGGAAGCTGCAAGGACCACCTGTATCACAAAGAACAGAAAGCCTCAGTGCAGTCATAGATGACCTATCAACGTAATCTACGAGAAACGTGAAAAATTGCATGCCAAAAAGTTAACAGATCATCCATGTGCAAAGGCAGCAGAGCACTACACAAACTGTCTCCTGATGACCCCAAAACCAATACAGGCCCATAAATCTCAATAATAGTTATAATTTTCTCAGAAGAACATGACGAACATAAGATTGTGGACACTGACACAGGCCCCCCCCCCCCCCCCCCCAAAAAAAAGGAAATGTAGTGTACAAAGGTTTCATAATAAATTCCCAACTAGTATGTTATAACAAGCATCTAGATGGGCATCTCATTCCTAAGCTATACGAAGGGTGAATGGCTTTTACACTCAGAAAGACAAGAAACAATAGTGATCACCAACCATAACCAGCCATAATTAGTGACGAATTATGAAAGTCTATTTTCAAGTGACACTTGATCGATCGTTATATTGGCAGCACAACCAGATAGATGATAAGTCATTTTATTCATTCTTCAATGTATGGTAATTCTAGACCTGTCATATGAACCCAATCTTGTCTTGGAGACAGACTGGAATGCTTCCAGTAGAAACCGAAACCTTATTAAAAAAAGGAGGAATATCCAAAAAAATAATCCATCACGAGTATGCTGTTCCATTCACTGCAGCTGAGTACTACCAGAAAACAGCTGGCACTATGATGCTAGGATAGTAACGCACAGGAGAGATACCATTGAGATATTAAATCCGGACAAATCATCCACAGCCAATGAACTTCTCACACAAGTTCCATCCCAAAACACACAAAATTCACATTCATTTCCAACTCAGATTCCAAATGTTTAGTAAGCTAAAGACCATGTTATAGAATCATTATGCAGTATGACTGATAATGGTAGATCACAAAGCGAACATAGAAGAGCAAGCCAGTAGCTAGCAACAAGATAAGCAACCAGCAAAAAATGAAAAATAGATCTTACCATTTTTATGCACTATGGGATCCCACGGTGTACTACGGCTCAGTAGGAAGACAATTTGAGCGTATGTCCTGGGATAACAGATGTTACAAATTAATCAGTACTAAACAGTTTTAAAATTGAAAGGGGGAGAGGAATTATAATCCTAAGTACGAAAATGATGCAGGTTGATAGGACTACTAGCTTGTCAGACACGGTACAGACTACAGATTACAGAATAGTGTCGGATTTAGATCAATACCTCATAAGACACCCACTCAACTACTCTCCTTTCATTCACACAATCACACTTGCTTTTAGGACTATCACAAAATAACATCAATATAACCACACATCAATGTACTAAGGTGGATCACAGGACACACATACCAGCCTAAAACAAGTTTTCAGTGTTTAGACAGGGTGGCTACCACAAATATGAGATTGAAAAACAAGTAAACCAGCATACAGAAAATTACTTATTATCACTCACCCGTAACAGAGTAATACTAGAGAATATAGTGTGTGATTCCAGAAGCCAGGAAATCTCATGCTAAATCATTAGTCATTTAATGGCATAACGAAGGCCAGAACGCATAATAACACAGTGCTTTTCATCTAATTGACCTTGTGTCAATGACTCCTCTATTAGTACTTTTCCATATAGTCAATAACGTAGCAAATAAATGAGTTTGTAATATATATTTTATGACAAACTCACTCCCTAAAAATTCTAGATCAAAAGCTATATATTTTATTGACAAGCCACTAAAATGCACATTTGTGCAACCTGGATCTCAGATCTATATCCGCAACTGTAATAAGATTAGTTGCATGTCAATGTCAACAATGCAACCAAGTTCATCAACATCTATTGACTATTAATGTCTATTTGCCAATGATAGACAGATTAAATTGTTGTATTCTTCGTGTTTCTTTGAAGTAGCAATGATCATGAAATCAAGGTCGCAATGTATAAGAACTGATTACAAAACACGCACATTACACTGGACAAAACACAAATGACTCAATATCAGATATCAAAACGGCAAATAACAGGCTCAACGCATCAGGAATTACCCTAATCATGCGATCTCGACACTCAAATGACCTTACAAATATTGAATTTACATCAAATCATCCAAAATTACCAAAAATTAACCACAAAACAGCAACTAATGCCAGATCTAACCAAAAGAAATGGAAATAGTACAAAACCTAATCATAATGTTAGATCCAAAGACAGAATCTGATGCTCCAATAAAATCGAACGCCATGAGAGTAAGAAATAGAGGCAAATCGAAGAGTTGAATCCACAAAAGAGAAACACTGAAAATGAATTTGAGAGAGAGAGAGGGAGGGAGAGGGAGAGAAACTTACTGGATCAAGCTTGCGTATCTTCGACCCCGAACAACAATCGAGCGAGAACGAAGGGCTAAGAGAGACAGACAGGATTTAGATGGCCAGCGCTGGATCTAACTTATGCCACGACCAACATGAACCCACAGCCATCAGCCAATATGTACCACAAATCGAACCGTTAACATTATGGGTTTTCTGGACCGGGTGATCCAAAACCGAACCGTTAATCGGTTTTTCGGTTCGGTTAATCAAAAAGTTTATTTTAAAAACCAATTTTTTGAGTTGGTTTTTTAGTTTTTCGATTCGGTTTTCGGTTTTAAATTTTTCTGCACACAGCTATCAGACTAGGTTTCTTAAGAACTCTTGTATTTGCTTCTTCCTTTTTTTTTGGGTCTAACGTCGTATGGAAGAAAATATTTGAGAATTTACTTGACTCAATTCCTGCTCAGGGTCTTGACCACTATATAAAATGAATACAAAATAAATAAATTTAGGTCACATTTGGTTCAATTAACTTTGAGTGGAATTAAATTAGGTATGAAATAAGAGAATATCTAATTTTTGATTTCTCATTTGAAGAATGATACATTACATCCAATGTAAATCAACCACTTCACACTCCCTGCAGAAATACGGCACATGACATTGTAATTTTAAAATTTTCAAAATTAAAAAAAAAAAAAAGAAAACATCCTACCGTATTTCCTCTCGTACCACTTATTCTATTAACCCTTCATCTAAGCTATTAAATTCTCTTGCCTTATACTCTCACCATTAGAGAAAAAAGGCATTGATATCTTCGAATCACCATTCCCATCTAATGAGTGTCCATGCATCATAAGCAAGGCAAGACCGGCTATATGGCAATCAAGTTTGATCTTGAAAAAGCATATGACCGTTTGAGATGGCCCTTCCGATCCTACGAAAAAACTTTGATGGATATGCAGCTCCCTCAGTTGCTTGTTGAGATTACTACGAATTGTGTGAGTTTCGTCTCCTTCAATGTGCTATGGAACGGGGCCAAAACTGACGACTTCAAACCATCCTGAGGTATCCGCCAGGGGGGTCCTCTCCCACCATACCTTCTTTGTTCTCTGTATGGAATGTTTGAATCATCTTATTATTGACGTAGTTGACAGAGGGCACTGGAAACCGGTTTTTGCTAGCTAGGGTGGTCCTCCACTCGCCGAACTTTTCTTTGCCGATAACTTGATTTTATTTGGAGAAGCAAACGAGGAGTAAGCTCAGGTGATTCAACAGGTACTGGAGTGGTTCTGCCAAGCTTCAGGTCAGCACATTTCCCTCAACAAGTACAAGGTTTTCTTTTCGACTAATGCTAGTTCAAGTGTGAAAGATGAAAGTCAGTGAAACCCTCCACATCCCGGTTACGGATTAGGCCGTTATCTTGGTATGCCCACTATTAATGGTCAGGTTACAAAGCAGACTTTCAAGTATATTATTGATCGAGTTGACAAACATCTTGTGGGTTGGAAGGCTCAGGTCTTATATGTGGCTAGTCGTACTAGGTTGATTCAGGCAACCATCTCGTCCATTCCTTCCTATGCTATGCAAACAGCGAAATTGCCACGTTCTCTTTGTGATGAAATTGATCGTAAATCACGCAACTTTTTATAGGGTGGGAATGAAGATCATAGGAGGATCCATAATGTATCTTGGGGGCAAGTTCTTAGACGCAAAGGGTTGGGGGGGGGGGTGTCTTGGTTTGCGGCCAATGCGCCAGATGAATGCAGCCTTCCTATCCAAGCTCGGTTGGAGGGTGGTTGTCCAAAAGCACAAACTATGGTCTCGGATCTTGCGAGCTAAGTACTGCAATAATCGCTGTGATTTGGATATGTTTGCACCCCGAGCTGATGCTTCAAATGCTTGGAGGGGAATTACTGACAGTATCAATTTTGTTCAGAAAGGAGCCCGAGTCGAAGTTGGTAATGGACGAAATACCTTGTTTTGGTCACATGAGTGGGCTTTCAATAAACCGCTGGCTTCAGAGGCCATGACTATCATTCCTCTCGAGTTGGAAACTAGTACAGTTGAGGAGATGTGGGATGTGCAGCACGGCTGGAAGTGGGAAAAATTTGCAAATTTACTTCCTGAAAATACTCTGAGCATCATAACGTTGCATAGCTTGTTTCCTGGAGAAGGCAACCAAGATCATTTGATATGGAGTGGGTCTAGTTCTGGCAAGATGACCACTAAGTCTGCCCTTGCTATTATTCAAGAGGATTGTGTGGGTTTTAATTTCCCCTATCACAACATTTACAGTTAAAAAAAAAAAAAAGGATGGTAGTGAAGCTCATAGACATATTTAATACCAAATTTATAGTATAAATAAAGCATTTAAGATAAAGCTAGGATTACACTACAACACAAGGATTGTTCAAATATATCACCAATTATAATTGATGATCTCACTTTAAATTTTAATATTTTCTTAGTTAAAAGATAAGCACTTTCAAAGACAATTATTTGAATTTTGAATTTTGGTTTAATGTAAAGTGATAAAAGAAAATTATAAGCTTGTAGCTCATGATCCTAAGCAGAAATAATCAATTCGTAGAATTTGTCCAACACATTAAAGAGATCACTCTTTTAATAATATTTTTGCCACAACTACATATACTTATTCATGTTTCTAGGGAATGAGGGGAAAAAAAAAGGAAACAATGCTTAAAAATGGCGAACCGTTTGTGTTCACATCAGATTTTTTACTGTTTCTTTTAATAGATGATATATCTGGACTCCTATATGTGTATGTATATTTATATAGTGGCTGATCTAAATATTTATAACGGGAATGTCCATCTATTAACGTCATCACTAATATATATTATTCAAAAAAAGAAGAAATCATGTAATACGTACTATGATAGTCTACTTTATATAGTCTTTTTTTTTTTTTAACGAATGTTCCGTTCTGTAGTCTACATTTGCGGAACTTGATATAGAATAATAATATACACTACTTTTTTACTGAAAGAAAATGATAGTTGACTACTTATTTGTTCTTTGTGATTCTTCGTATTTTGAATTTGATACATAAATTCTGCTAAGACCTTAAAATGTTATAATTACCTACCATTTACGAAAGTCATTGGTTGCGTAACAAGTCATCAAAATCAAATAATAAAACCCAAAAAAAAAAAAATCAACATTAAGTAATGAAGTGAACATGCTAAAACATGAAATAAAACCAAAAATAACTCAATAGAATTCTTTTGATATATGTAATTTTATTTTATTTTTCTATCAAATTTCAACATCATCATAGCGGTAGTTTTTATATTTAAAAAATTGAAAATATCACTATGTGAACTGTGTACAATAAGAGGGCGTCCATAACTTTTTAGGCCTATTTTACGGGTGTCCACATGTATTAATCTGCCTCCTTCACAATAAAATTCTTTTGGGGTAGGGTTGTCCATTGACACCCCACCCCATCAAATAGATCCGTGATGGATCCGTCCATGCGTGTGTATATATGTATATGTATATGAAATAATAAAATTTGATCTTCAGCATTCCCTCCCTATATTGCCACTATCATGAATTTTATTGTTCTTTTATTAATAAATTAGAAAGTGAGTCTCCTAGAAGGTATTTAGAATTCATAAATAACGAATTTGAACTCATGTAATTGAAATTTGTGTCCACAACATGAATGCTATAATAACAAAAAGAGAAAGAAACCGATAAGCCTTTGATTAATGGTTAAAACTGAAGTTAGTTTGCTTCTCATTTTTACATGTAATTGTGTCTCTCCACTTTTGCACTACATCTGAAATTTAAAAAAAAATAATAAAGCATGTAATGATAAGATAAAAATACAGGAAGCAAAAAATACTTGCAACTCTTGAAAAATCAAATATGAAGAACCAAATAAAAATCAAGTAATAAACTAAAGAAGAGGCAAAATTGAATGCAACTTTTAAGCACGTGCACTTTGAAGCGAATGGAGAAAGAAAGGTTATGATTACTACATTGGTATGGAAAGTAAGGATTTTAGACGTGATTTTGACCAACTTTTTTTTGAAAAATTACGTTGATTGAATTAAGGAAATAATAGATTAAAGGATATGCCTTTTTGCAATTTGAACAAAATGATTTTGGGGGGATTGCATGAGGAACCACGGTTTTGGCGAGATTTAATGTGGTGGTTCTGTTCATTTGAAAAATACATTTAAATTATATTATAAGATAAATTGAATGTTTTTAAAAGTACAAATTTTTGGGTGAAGTCGTCTCAGAGTATTATAGTGAACGAACTCTTTGACCGAAGACTTTTTAGAGATTTTAGGATAATTAAACACTTATTCTAGAGTGGCTTTTTCATTTAGGGTTGCTAACAAAGGTAGTTAAATAGAAGTCAGTGTAAAGAATAATTAATCATCCCTATAGCTATTAGAAATCGTCCTTGACATATCTATCTCATAACATCTCTTAAATAAGACAGATTATACATACACAAAACCTACTAAACGAAGAATGAAAAAAGAAGCATATATAGCATGAGAAAAAGAAAATAGCACATGTGCTAATTCAAATACATCATGTACAAATTGTCCAAGTAAAGAATTCATGATCATCCCACTCTCACCGGGCCACAAATGTACCATCTCCCCCTCAGTGAAGGAAGATTTCTGAAAAGCCCAATGGAGCTGGGTCGGGCCTTTTTCTTAATTCTTAGCTTGATTGTACAATCTTGTTAGATAGATATAAAGACATAAGCCGTGTTTAGTAATAGCATTTTGGATAGCGTTTAGTATTTTGATCAAATCAATATATTAATTAGTTAATTTTTATTGTTCGATAAATTAGTGTTTTTTTCCTACTATTATTAAGCCAAATGGCTAAATATCACAAATACGGATACAAAACCAACAACACAAAATAACAACAATGGATAAATTACTAGTTAAATCTAGACCTATGCTCCCAATATCTAATTAGTTCATTTTTTGGTAAACTAGTATTTTGACTAGCATTTCAAATAGCATTTAGCGTTTTAAGCAGCATTTTTGAAAAGCTAATAGTATTTAGCATTTTACATTTTTAGCCAAAAAATATCCTTTAAAAATTTTATCTTTACAAATTATCTATATTCTCTATGTTGATTTACATTAATCAGCTAGTCTAATAGCTAACTTTACCGAACACACTAGTTTAAACCGCTCATCTAAACAACTATCCATCAATAGCTAAATTAGAAATATTATCCGCTATCTAAACAGTATCCGCTATCTGAACCACTATCCGCTACCTAAACAGGTAATTTTGCCGAACATGGCCTATGTCGTGTTCGGTAATAGCATTTTGGGTAGCGTTTAGTATTTTGACCAAGTCAATACACTAATTAGTTAATTTTTAGTGTTCGATAAACTAGTGTTTTGACTAACATTTCAAGTAACATTTAGCGTTTTAAGCAGAGTTTTTTGAAAAGCTAATAGTATTAATGTTTGACATTTAAAAGTAGCATTTCATATTTTTTAGCCAAAAAATATCCTTTAAAAATTTTGTCTTTGGAAATTATTTATATACTTTTATGTCAATTTACATTAATCAGCTAGCCTAACAGCTAAATTTACCGAATACATTAGTTTAAACCGCTCATTTAAACAGCTATCTGCTAACAGCTAAGGCCATATTCGACAACAGCGTTTTAGGTAGCGTTTAGTATTTTGACTCGGTCAATATACTAATTAGTCAATTTTTGGTATTCAGTAAAAAGCATTTTAAGCAACATTTTTGGAAAGCTAATAGTATTAATGTTTGATATTCAAAAGTCGTGTTTCATATTTTTTAGCCAAAAATTACCCTTTAAAAATTTTATCGTTGAAAATTATCTATATCCTTTTATGTCAATTTACATTAATCATCTAGCCTAACAGGTATCAAACACATTGATTTAAATAACTTATCTAAATAGCTATCCGCTAATAGCTAAATTAGAAACGTTATCCGCTATTTAAACAGCTATCCGCAACCTAAATCGTTATCCGCTACCTAAACTGCTAATTTTGCCGAATATGGCCATAATTTTTTTATGTGGGGAATGAGTGAAAGTATGGAATTTGCGAGTTTTTTCTGTGCAGGCTAAGATTGATAGAGATGGAGATTTATCCAAGGTGCTAAACAATGAACATTGTTTCTATCCAGGGTACGATTGGTAGAGATGAAGATTATGGGTCTGTTCTTTTCGCGGGTAAATTACGGTCGGTAAAAGGGTGAAGTAGGTTGAAATAGGTTGAGATGGGTTGAAGTAAGTTCAAGTGAGTTGAAGTAGGTTGAAGTGGGTTGAATTTTTTTTAATGTGATAAATTGAACTTGGTTAAAATAGTAAGAGTGGATTGAAGTAAGTTGAAGTGGATTGAAGTAGGTTGAGGTTGGTATTTTGAAATTCACCCACGAAAAGAAGAGGCCCTATGTAGCTGCTTTGCAAAGCCTTAGGGTAAAGAATGTGAATATATCTTCTGAAGCAATTGACATGAAAGTAATGCATTTGCCTTATTGAACTTTAATGCTATGTCTTGAGGAATAGTGTCTTCAGATGCACTTGCAAGTTACTAGCATAACTACCTAAGTTTTTTTTTTTGGGGGGGGGGGGGGAAGAAAGGTAAGTACAGCAATCTAGGCAGCCCTCCTCTCAAAGGTTCTCCCTAAATTATTCTCAACTAAAATACAATGAAAGTCTCTATACGAGACCTGATTTCACACTACTGTGGAACGAAGAAAGAGTCCAAATTTTACCAGCCAGTCTACTGTATGATTACCCTCCCTAAAAATATGATTAACAATTACATGGTTACATAATTGAAAGTAAAAATGGATGTTTTGAATTTCCCATGGTGCTTGAATGTGACCTTGAACTGCTTGAATGAGGATTTTGTTATCCCCTTCAACGTGAATGTTTGTGTATCCTACTTATACTACTGCTCTAACCCTATTTTTCATTGCTGTAGCTTCTGCGACCAAGATTGATGTTGCCCCCAAATTGACTGATGCTACTTGAATAAATCTACCTGCCCAATTGCACATTATGTATCCTCCTGCTACCTGATAAGATGATTTGGATCCATTAAAATTGACCTTAATGAACCCTTCTTGTGGCTTTCTCCAAGCTATCTGGTATTTCTGTATGCGATTGGTGGTTGGATGTAAAGGTTTTGTTGGTCGGAATGTTTGTGTGAATTTATGCCTTATGTGCCATTCGGCGCTCGCTTTCTTTGCTCTAATCAACGAAGTCACTGGATTAGATACTTCATCATGAAATATCCTATTATTTCTCATTTTCCATATGCTCCACATGAGTGCAACCACTCTATCCATCGTAACCAAAAGAGTTAGATGATCATATACTTGATAACCAGTTTTGTACGCTATGAGAGAGGTTAGAAGGTGCATTAATGGTGACCCAATTATGATCATTTGCTTACCTCTACACTTCTTGAGCGGCACAACAATGAAGGAATAGGTGTTCTGCATCTTCAATTTCTTTATTACATAGAGGACAAATTGGATCAATTTGCAGTCCTCTTTTCAAAAGTGTTCCTCTCGTGGGAAGTGATGCATGGCAAAGTTGCCAAAGAAAAATTTTTAAGTTTGACTTGACATCTAGCTTCCATATCCAACTATATTCCCATGGAGGAGAATTTTTCACATCCAAACCATGAGCAGCCCAGGTTGCTGTCTTGGTAGAGAATTCACCATTTCCTAAAAGTCCCCAACAGATGGAGTTAGGAATACGATTAAAGGGGATAAGGGATGCTAGAATTAACTACATATAAGTATCATCAACTAGTGCTTTTAGTTTCAGGACGTCCCACTCTTTTGCAGATGTGATAAAATGTGAGACCATTAGAGAAGTATCAATTAGAGAGCTGTCTGTTATGTCAAGCATTGTAGCTAAACTTTCATTTGCACACCAACTATCAAGCCAAAAATTAATACGTGTTCTATCTCCTACTTTCCATCTTATCCCTTTTCGAAATTCATGACGGTTTCTAAGTATACATTTCTATGCCTATGAGTCAAATTGCTTGGATTCAACATTGAAAAAGTTTTCATTAATTTGGTATTTAGCATTCATTTGCTCCACCCAAACACTTTGGTCGTGAAAAAGCTTTCAAGTCAATTTGCTTAAGAAAGCACTATTAACTGCTTCCATCTTTCTAAGCCCAAGGCCCCCTGCTTTCTTGGGGCGATAAGTTTTATTCCAAGATACCATCGGTAGGCCTTTAATCTCATCAGATTTCTTCCAAAAGAAATCCCTACTAATCTTATCAATTTTCTTATTGGTAGAACTTGGCAGTTGAAAATATTGCATTGTATGTGCTGGCATGGCTTTTATATTTGCCTGAATTAGTGCCACTCTCCCTGCTTTGGAGATAGTCTTTGTTTTCCAAGTATGCAACTTAGAGGTAGTCCTACTGACCAATTCTGAAAATATTTCCACACTCGGTCTACCTTTAACCACTAGACATCCGAGGTACTTCCCTAGATTGTCTTGGTGCGTAATATTAAAACTGAAGAGACAATTTGCTTGTCATGTGCAGTAGCATTTTTAGAAAAGGTCAAGGACGATTTATGAAAATTAATCAATTGTCCAGAGGTTTGACAAAATTTATTCAGTAAATCACTAAGTTGTTGGCAAGATTCCAAGTTAGTTCTATGAAAGAGTAAACTGTCATATGCAAATAGAAGACAAGGGATTTTCTCCACTCTAGGCGCAATTTTAATTCCAGTTTCAGATTTATTTTTAAGTAGCACTTTTCGTAATACTCTTGTTAGGATTTCCATACAAATAATAAATAAATATGGTGACCAAGGATCACCTTGTCGAATACCCCTAGTTGATGCAAAAAAACCACACACCTCATCATTAACAATTACAGAGTATGACGCCGTGGTTATACATTCTTTAATCCAAGCTATCCATTTTTTATGGAAACCCAATTGTTTAAGGGCTTTGAAGAGGAACGCCCATTCCACTCTATCGTAAGCCTTCTCCATATCCAACTTAAGTGTCACCCATGATTTTTTCCCTTTCATGTTCTTAAATTTATTCATAACCTCGTGAGTTAGAAGGATGTTATCATGGATAGACCATTGTGGCGCAAATGCACTTTGAACTGGGTCTATTATTTTTTCCAAGATTGGCCGCATTTTATTAACGAGGATTTTTGCGATGATTTTGTACAAAGTATTGCATAAGCTAATGGGGCGGAACTCAGCTGTTGTAGTCGGGTTATCAACTTTGGGGATAAGCGCTATAAGCGTATGATTAATTTGTTTCAGTAACTTACCTTCATCAAAAAATGACTTAATAGCTTGACACACATCTTTGTGGGTTATATGCCAGTAGTCTTGGGAAAAATGCTTCCCTAAAACCATCAGATCCTGGAGCTTTATACTTGTCCATCTGAAAGATAGCTTCCTTAACTTCATGATCTTGAATAGGCCTTAGAAACAAGTCATTATCTACCTCTGCAACCTTCCTTTCTCAATTTAAATGTTAATTGGACTAGTATGTGAAGATTTAAATCTTGCTGTAAAATCATGCACAAAGAGTTGCTAATATGGGTGGTTCCATCCATCCAAACTCTAGATGAATCTTTAATTTTGATAATTTTACTATGAGTTTTTCTTGATTTCATGACCTGATGGAATTAGCAAGAGTTCCTATCCCCATTTACTAACCATTCTTTTCTTGCTAATTTGCCCTAATATTTCTGATTAAAGATATGCATTTTCTCGTGCTGCTTAATAAGCCTATAGTGCCAACTATTCAGGCGGGCATTATTAGGTTGCCGTATAAGCTATTGTTCTACCTGTAATAATTTTTCTGCGTTTTGTTTGAGTTTGCTTAAAATTTCTAAAGGTATGTTTGCTGCAGGTCTTAAGGTCTAATTTGAACTTCTTAAGTTTCTGTGCTACCTGGAACAACGGGGTACCTAGTATAGTTACTTTCCAATTATGTTGACCATATTGTGGGTATCTTGATATTGAGCCTATGAATGTTGGTACTTAAAAGTGGTCCCTCTTCTAGGGGGGTGTGCTGGTTCTGTGTTGATTAACACATAAGCCTGATCAGAACAGGTAAAAGGTCCATTTGTCGCTAAATAATTAGGAAATAACTGAATGCAATCATCCCTAAAGATAACTCTATCCAATTTTTCATAAACTAATTTGCCTCGCAATCGTTTTTTCCAAGTAAATATCCTTCCCTACACATTAGCATCGTATCCTTTACTATATGCTAAAAAATCATTAAATCTTCGCACTTTACTAGTATTAAGTTGAATTCATCCAATCGTGTCAGAAGTTTGTAACATTTCATTAAAATCACCCATAATGCACCAAGGCATATTGATGGTATCATTAAGTTGCTTTAGATGATGCCAGAAATCATCTTTTTCACGTTCCTGTGCCGGTGTATAAACAGTCGAAAGCATACATTGCTTCGAATTAATTTTGTCATGCACTGTACAGTGTATTATTCGAGCTTCCTTTGCAATAATATTGACATCCACATTTTCTACATTCCAAAGTAACCAAATTCCTCCCATGTGATTTTGAGGCGATATGGTTGCATAACTATGGTATCCAAGCCTTTTAACTATTAATTCTGCATTCTGCTGGTTAATGATTGTTTCTAATAGTATTAAGAGATCCGGTTTAATTGTTCAATTGATGAATCTCACCTCTTGATGGAGTTGAGATTTCCTAGCCCCCTGCACATTCCAACAAATAATCTTCATAATTAAACAAGTAGTAAAGGCAACATTGTGTCCATTGATCCAAAGGATCGGTCGGTAATAAGGTCTTGGGAATAAAGTAAAAATACTTCATTCCACTGACCACAGATAATGGCCTCCGGAATGGAGTCGATATCCTCCATTTCACTCACCACATAAATTAGTAAAGATAACATCCTAACATAAATTCTTGTACATAAAGATGCCATAAAAATTCTATATAATTAATTAACAATGGAATTGTCATTTTCATAACCATATTAGGTGCTTTGAGGTCACGTTCATCCTTTCTCTGTTCTGCCCTTTGGGCATTCTTTGGATCTTGAAATAGTTTCGTACTTCTTCTGCAAATCAACAAATAGAAAAAACAGTGGAAGATAATATGAGATACAATGGAAGATAGTCTATGTTCGAGACTATTTAGATATGAATGACCACCACGAGATTGTTTTTGAGGTAGTTGAGCCCAACCGTGTTCAATAAAGAGTACAAACCCATTACTATTCAACATAGTAAACTGCAAAGAAGAAGGCAGGATGCGTGTCTGATCACCTCTACGATCGGTCGAAAAATGGCTTTGGGAAGTAAGCAATAGTGCTTTTTCCTTTAACCAAAACATAATTATCAAACGAAGTGCGCAAAACATACAACAAGAGAAGGGGGGGAAAAAACCCAGAGAGGATCGCTACTAGCTCCATCAATTGTTGGCATTCTCCAACAACCATCTAACCAGACTGAAGAGAAGAGGGATACAACCATCCATAAAATAACCCACGTTTCTATGTGCATAATCATTTCAGAAATCTGGATTGAAAAGCTCATTTCCAAACTATTAATGCCATTCGGCCCTAGGGGGGCTGGATTAAGGACGTGGGCATGGGCAATTGACTGCATCATAAGTGCTAGTTGCTCACACGATGGAGAGGCAATTATAACCATAGCCTGTATAGGAGGCCTATAATTAGGAAACTTAAATTGCAGGGTGCACAATTTAGTCACACTCATTAGTTGAACAAAATATAAAAGAGCATGAAAAGGCAGAATTTCACGAGTCAAAAAGTACTAACAAAATTGAGCCCGGTTTTTTTTAAAAAAAAAAAAGACAACAGAAAGAATAACCCCCCATGACCAGACACTTGCTTTTGTAGCTGAAGACAAAGAAAAACCCAAATCCCATTACAGGATCAGCAAGCATAGTATACAGAAACCATGGAATAGCAAACAATCTCAACCTCTTAAGTGCAACATAATTACTACAATAAGCCTTCAAGCAATGTTGCAGAAGAGAAATATTGTGCATAATTAGGTCAAAGAGATAAAGATCATATATCAAATGAAGGTAGCAATAGCTAAGGATTAACTGACATTTAGACTCATAAAGAGAAAAGGCAAGTGTAGAAGCAGAGGAAGGAAAAGAGAGGGGGGGGGGGGGAGAGAAAGAAGCCTTCCATGCGTGTTAGTGGCATGGACACTGCCAGTAGGTGTAGCCTGATGCTTTCTTCACCAAAGACGACGCCACTTGTAACCAATCACCATATAGCTATCTTTGCTGATCATATTAGCTAACTGACTGGGATGAGCAGCGGAAGCAATGACCCAGGAGCGTCGGTCTTTCACAATGTTGCAGATCTGGACTGTCAGAGTGCCGATCGAGCCATGGAGGCTCAAGATTTCGACCCAAGTGATATCGAAGTCGCAATTCTAATTAGGGGCATTCAGATAATTGTGATTCGAGGAGCTGATCTAAAAGGTTCCATCAATGTTAAGCGCGAGGAATGATCCCTGAAGGCCGAAAGGATAAAAATGATGCACATTAAAGCAAAGAACTGTTGTAAATTGGAGAGCTTTTGGGGAGTAGTGGCTATGAGTTTGCCAATCAAGTAAGTCAGATACAATTTCAAACAACAGAGAAGAGGAAAATTGAGAGCAAGAACGGAGTGCTGTAGATGGATCTGTGGGGGTAGAGCACCTCCAACGGAGGTTAATTTTAGGCTTGCCCGCCTCGGTGAAAGAGCCGAGCGGCTCACTACTTCTCCAATGGTGAGCGGCTCGCGGGCCAGCTCATGGCCGTGAACCGGCTCACGCCTTATTTTTCTTGCTTTTTTGATTTTTTTAAAAATTTTAATTGGTTTTTCTTTTTTTTGGATATTAAAAAGAAGATTGTGTGTTGTAGAGTGGGCCCATAGTATTATTTTATTTGATGAGACAAAGTGGTGAGTCTTGCATTGGAGAGAGAGATAATTGTGAGCTAAAGTTGGCTCACAAGCTGATGTGGCAGAGATAGGCCCCTACTGGTGAGCTAAAAAACTGGCTCACCACTGGTAATGCTCTTAGGCTCAATGACGTTCATGGTGATGAGCGACGGAAGGGGCTAGGTTAAACTGGGTGTCCCACTCTCATCAGATTTGCTCTATGTGTGCCTGTACAATTTGGTGGAAAGAAAAGTTGAAGAAAAAAAATATGAAGGAAAAAAACAAGAGAGAAAATAATTTTTTTTCTCTTATTTGAATTGAGGAAAAAATATAAGAATTTGGATGAAAATTTTGAATATTGATGAACTATTTGAATCATATTGATGTCATCTAAGTAATACGAAGTTGGAGGAGATTAAAAATTATCCTCAAACTTTCTTCATAATTTTATGAGAAAAATTTTATCACTTGTTTCTAACAATTTTTTCACCTAACTTCCCTCCATATTTTTTTCTTTGTAATTTTCTCTAAATCAAACACAAAAAAAAAAAGGTAATTTTCTCAAATTTTTTCTTTCTACCAAATTTGTCAAGGTCCAAACAAAGCCTAAATTTTGTTCTAGATTGCCTAATGTTAAGGCTCAGTTCCGTAACAACTACTTTGTCTTCCATCTTCTCATGACTTTTAGGAAGATCATTCCAATATTAGAAGTCAAGTTCACTACCTTGTCATACTCAAATTTAACTGCCCTCTAATTAATTGTTTTGATTGTCAAAAACAATCCTCTTATGAATATCTCTTTCATTCGACACCATCTTATCCAACAACATTCGTTCGATATCTTAAAATATAGAGTGAATCCTTTTTTTAAAATACTATAAAATAAAGGAAGTGTAAAATTTACCATAGTTAGAGTTTAAACTCATTATTCGACAGTCACACATTTGTCAAAGTCATACCAATTACCACTCTATCTAAATTCTACCAATTAACGAAAAAATTATGGGTTTTTGGATCTAAATCATCCATACTTTGGTCGATCTATTGCAAATAATCTCTACTTCTTAAATATGTAAAAGTAGGTTCTA